>OX442363.1:13971030-14214436 GCA_949357725.1 Hyperoplus immaculatus | reverse complement strand
GGAGAAGGCCACGGGACGCTACTACGCCATGAAGATCCTGAAGAAGGAGGTGATCGTAGCAAAAGTGAGTGGATGCCAATGAGCAAGTAACACTGGGGGGAGGGCGGTTAAGCAATGACTGATACCTAAATGGTTAGCCATTGTGAGGGTTGCACAAACACTCTTTTATGGCTTTTTTTTCGCAGGATGAAGTGGCACACACACTCACAGAGAACAGAGTCCTCCAGAATTCAAAGCATCCGTTCTTGACGGTAAGGAGCTCCCCCCGTATATCTCTAAACCAATTATTATTTTACTCCTCTGGAGCCTCTTCAGTCCAAACCAGCAGCATCCATTCAGGAAAAAAAGAGGAAAGTTTTACCAGGAACCATTTTGAAGAGCTGCTCTTTCAAACGCCACAGTCAAGCCAGATATTTTATAGCAACGGCACGTTCTTTTATTATCAGTTAACCCTTCCTCTGGTGGGTAGTATTGGAAAGTTCCTCCAAAACGTAAGTCCAAGTGTCATGAATGGCGTCAGTGTTTGCCACACAACGGTGGTTCAAAAACAGTCCCAACACTCTGGATACTGTTTACCTTAGTTTTTAAAATTATCTTTCTCAGTAGACATTTTTTTTTTTTTATGTAACAAGGGGTCAAAGCTGCTGCAGTGCATTGTGTTGTTTTTCGTGTTACAATCAGCCGTTTAAAAGGCCAGCTTCCCCTTAAATTAGCTGGAAACATCACTAAGTTCTGCTTTGTGCTTTCTCGTTCTCTGTCTGCAGGGACTGAAATACTCCTTCCAGACACATGACCGCTTGTGCTTTGTGATGGAGTACGCAAATGGCGGCGAGGTAAACTATTTTTAACCAATCTCTAAATCTGCAGCTGTAGGTTCTCTTGTCAATGTGAATACTCCTGAGCTCAAACAGTGTTACTCTTCCTGTTTTTTTCTTGGACCAACCAATTCTCTCTCTCCCTCTCTCTCTCCATCCGTCCTCTGTCTTCTCACTGTCAATCTCTCCCTCCGTTTTCCCTCTCTCTCTCTCAGCTTTTCTTCCATCTGCAAAGAGATCGCGTTTTCTCCGAGGAGAGGGCACGGTTCTACGGAGCGGAGATCGTGTCGGCGCTGGACTACCTGCACGCTGAAAGGAACGTTGTCTACAGAGATCTCAAGGTAGGTTGAGAGACACACTCTCCTCGCTTTCTTTCGTCCAGGCCTCTCTCTCTTCTTGTCTTTTTCTTTCTCCTTCCACCCCCCTTTTCCTTTCATTTCTTCCCCTGGCAGGATATAAATAGGGTTTGTCTCTCCATCCAGTGCATTGGCAGTGGCCAGGGCTTATTGATCTACCCCCCCCCCCCCAGTCTGCACTCCAGACCTCACTGCAGCTGGAGGGAGGCTCTCTGCCCATTCGCTTACTGCAGCTATAGACAGAAATAACCACTAGTCCTCTTTTGAACAGATCGTCACTGCCTCCCAATACAGAAAACATAAATACAGTGCTCTCAGTAGGGAGGAAGTTTGGCCTCTCTCTGTGTGTGTTTGGCATCATTTGTATATGCTGGCACTTTCTGCACTGTTTGTTTAATAAAAGAGAAAGTGTCCATCATTATCTAAAGGCAAGTTTCAACTGCTCCTTTTTTCTATACATGTGTTCAAAGACTTAACTTATCTCTAAAGATTGGGATCCGAGATGGATGCTGCAGACTGATAGGACATTTTTATTTATTTTCTATCTGGGGGTTATCAGTTTTGGAGTGGGTGGGCATCTGTAAGCCTTGCCTTGCTACTTCCAGCTGATAAAAGCAGTTGGGTCAGCAAAGTGTTCTCTCCCTCTCCCTTGGGTTTATGAGGCAGCCTCCCAGCCTGCTAGGGTTCTCCTAAAATTGCCAGGGTAGCAGGATTGGAGGATGTGCTGACTCTGGGCCGGGCGCTGCTGCTGCTGCTGGCCACGTGTGAGCTACAGCTGCCAGGTGACTTTAACGGAGAGAGAGAGATAGAGAGAGAGAGTGAAATAGAGTAGGAAGAAGGACACACTGATATTAAAAGGTCGTGCAACCTAGGGTCATGACACTGCATGATGCACAACCTTAAGGCCCTTAAGGTCAATTTAGCCGTACATGTAATCGCTGGGGAACATTTATATTCAGCTGTGCTTAACCAATTTGCTGACCAATAATGATGCGTGTATTTTTTTCCCCCCCTGTCACCTCCCAGAATTCTTTGCCTTTTTAACTGAGTGACTTCACAATGATGATAACATCCATCTTCTTTCTGTTTCCCCTCAGCTGGAAAACCTCATGCTGGACAAAGACGGACACATAAAGATCACAGATTTTGGCTTGTGTAAGGAAGGGATCAAAGATGGAGCCACCATGAAAACCTTCTGCGGAACGCCAGAGTACCTAGCCCCTGAGGTAACCACTACAGTGATTTACTGTCATGACGTTTTATAGAGACATTTATTAAAGGAAAAAGAAACATAGTCTCTCAATAACTGCCAGAACTGCTTCATAGTTTCTGAAACCCCATGAAGGATTAAACACTTAAGCGCTGTCCAAAATGCGCTTCCAAAATGTGTGTTGTGTTGACTGTGAAGGCCATATCATATGATTCATATCGTTTTCATGCTCATCAAACCAATGGGCGACACAAGAAAGAAATAGCAGGAGCACTTCAGGTATATGTCATGGAAGGGAATAATAGTATTGATTTTGGGGGAAAGTTCTGCCCTAAAAATGACATAAATAATCCAGATCCAGACACTCAATTTCATTGAGTGACATGTTGGGCCCTGCAAGCAAGCATCATCATTCATTCTGTTTCTTCACTTCATTTGAAATATGTTTCAGATAGATATTTGGAGAGCTCAGACCTTTCTTGGCTGGCTTATTGCTTCTAAACCAAAAAACAACGTGAGGTCATTTTTCTTGAATTAGATAAAGAATAACATGTTTTCCTAACGTGCGTGACGAGCAGATTCCAAAAAACAAAAAAATGCAGCGTGTGTTGTTGGACATCAGTGGATGAGAAGCATGTGGAAGAAAGGGCAGCTGTCCCAAAAATGCCTTTCTAATCTCCAGCTGAAGTCTGTGAGTTAATGAGTGTGCCGTGTGCCCAGGGCAGGGCAGTCTGATCTCATATGTGCTGTATGGGAAGGGGTGTGGCTACTCCCTGTTGCGTGCAGGTATGACAAGTGTTGGAGTGGGCAGTGTAACCCTATATCACATTGTGAGTGTAGGGCGCTTCGTGCGCGTCTGTGTGTTAGTGTGAGTCAGTACATGAGTGTTAGCACTTGCCCCCCTCGCCTGTTGCTGTAAAAATGTTTTCCGGGAGAAGGGTGTCCATGTTGACACAGTTGCCGTATCGTTGTTTTTAGCTTCCATTTGGAATTTTTCGTGGGGGGGGGGGGGCGGAGGAGGGAGGATGGGTGATAGCCTGGCAGTGCCTCAGGAAACGTGAGCTTCCGCCACTGGAAAAGAAAAGAGCACATTGGCTACAGCTGTTGTGTGGCAGTAGGGGAGCCCACAGCCCCAATGCTGCCCTGGATGCCTCGCCTGACCCTGCATATAGAGCCAGAGCTGTCATGAGCACGCCATCACACATTGCCTCATGCGAATATATACTTGTTATTTTCAATCAGACCAGACCTGTCTCTAACTATTTAGGGCTGGGCTTGGCTAGAATATTTACTTCCTCTAACTCACACCTTGACACACATTAATCTACTACTACTTCTATAAAGCTTTTTCAGACATTCCTTAGAGTCCACCACACCTGTCCATCCTAAACTCTGTCCTGCCTGCTATGCCCCTCCACAGAGTAGCACAGTCTGTGACAGCTCCAGCCTTCGCCAGCGGAGAGCAAGGAGACATCAGGGGGCGTTACCGTGGCAACGGGGTCGCTGGCGAGCGTCTCTATGGAGAGCGCGGGCCAGGCAGTGTTACAGGTTGTTCTGCAGTAAACAATGACCTTGTTGTGTGTGCTGCACAGGAATGCTGTAACGTCTGGGAATATTCCACCCAGAGTAGGGGGAGTGGAAGAGAGGGAGGAGAGGCCCAATCTGCGGAAGGCCTGACCATTTTGTCTCCGTACTAAGGAATGGGACACATTCACTTACACTTTTATTATATTGTAAGAAGCAGAATTTTTTTTTTTGGCAATGATGAAAACAGATCAGGCGTCACAAGTTTGGAAGATCAACAGCTGTCAGCTGAGAACTTTTGGAGCAAAAGAAAAGTTCTGTATATACAGAGTAGAGTTCCAGAACAGCAGCAAGTGTTGCCTTTATTTGATCTTTCCTCCCTTAGTTGAGCTGCTCCCGTTTGAGCCAGTGTAACAGTATTAGTTTGGAGCTGGGGCCTCAAGCAGGCGCAAGCAAGCAAGCAGTCCTGGTTACGTATATGAGGGATGAGCTTGGCTCCTGCGCTCCTGGCAGCTTCACAGCTGTAGCGCTCTTCTACATATATGGGGCAGCTGCGGGCCCAGCTGTCGCACGGTGTGAATCACACGACAGCAGCGCTGGAAATAGAGACGGCCCAGTAATCCTAGCCCTACGCCGGCTTCACGTTACTCCCCCTGCCCTCCCAGTCCTCCTGCTCCGTGCTCACCACTCACCGCAGCGCCAGGCCCAGTGCCCACAGACACATGCGCGCACACACACACACAGTAGTTTTGTTCCTTTTACGGACACATCAGTCCATCTGTTTTCCGGGACCATCTCTCTCTCTCTCTCTCTTCGGCTTGTGCGCTGTTGTATCCATATCTAATTCTATTAATCCGCCCATGTCTTTTTACCTAAGATTCTATTCTTAGGTCTTGAATTGCCTGGAGCAGCATCGTGCTGCTTGAGATTTTAAGGGAACAGACTGTTCTCATTGTCTTGATTTCACCTTCAACATCCGCCTGGCGAGGTAGAATCCAGTACATGTCCCCAGAGACCTTGGAACAACTCTGCTCGGCAGCACATTAGTCATGCAACAGGTTGCACTGTTCAGTAAGCCCAACACTGAGAATAGTTGGTCTCATTAAGAACTGTAGCAGTAAAAAGAGTTGTCATCCTATGGAAATAATAGGACTAAATATTTCCCTCTCTGTGACTCTGGTTGAGTTCATGGAGCGGTGGGTTTGTGGGACCAGCCTGTGTTTGTTGCCCCACATTTGCTTATTGAAGCGACCCACACCTCTGCTGCTTGTTGATCTGTTTGTGTATGTGTGGAAGGCCCTGTGGTGATTAAATATTCAGGGCTCCAGGGGAAACTCTATCCTTGCTCCTAATGTGAGATGTGAGTCAATGTTGGCTCAGGCTAGGGCTGCCTCACAAGCCCAGACCAGAGGGGGGGGGGGGGGGGGGCAGGTGATTTTGGTGGGGGTGGAGTGATGGGGGGGAGAACCCAGTTCCTTTTTAGGGGTTGTATGTGCGGCCCTAAAGAGTGGCTGTCTGCCTTTGCAACAAAAAACAAAAAGTTTGTAGACATATTTCTTTACTATTTTACAAGAGCATGAAATATAAATAAACTATAATGCCTCTTCCGCATCCCCCAAGGTGCTGGAAGACAACGACTATGGCCGTGCTGTGGACTGGTGGGGCCTGGGGGTGGTGATGTACGAGATGATGTGCGGCAGGCTGCCCTTCTACAACCAGGACCACGAGAAGCTGTTTGAGCTCATCCTCATGGAAGACATCCGCTTCCCTCGGACACTCGGCCCCGAGGCGCGCTCACTGCTCTCTGGCCTGCTCAAGAAAGACCCTATGCAAAGGTGAGGAGCCTATACTGCATCCTGTACAATGTGTCAATCTCATGTGTTATTATTTCTGACTTGAGTTTCTAGTCTTTTATTTATGATTCTATTTCATTCCTACTGACCGCCAGAGGCGGTGCTTACAGCACTGGATGTTCCATCGCGCGCATGTGCAGGTCGAGATCTTTATACCAACAAAGTCATCTGTGACACCTGGGGCCTATCCGAATAGTCCAATCTCCGAACCTATGAACCTCCTTTCCTATACCTTAACCCCTAAACGTCATCGGGGTTAAGGAGATATGAAAGGTGCTTCCTATCGAACATAGGAAAAGACAGCACTGTTTCAAATGAATTCGACTCCACTTTTCCTAACCGACGTCATTGCGCGACGGCGAGTATTGCTGACGTGAGTCACTAGCGTGAAACTACACTAACTAACTAAACTACGCAATTCGTTCGACTTGGCTGCGGCCGGTAAGGGGTGAGTAAAGTGTGAAGGCTACGCGTAGCCCGGCTACCGCGGAAGCTAATATCACCTTTCCACCTTGCTTTGATTAGATCAGGTGGCGGCTGGGTTCACAGTCGCTGTGTTATTCTTTCGTTCGCACCGTTGCTTGTGGGTTTTTCGCTAAGCCCGGTTGCTAATTGTATGCTCGAATGTATTGTCTTTCTAGCATTGTTGACTGTTGCTCGGGTGCTAAATTCGCCTAGACCGGTTGCTTACTTTGATTTAATCGACAGCGAGCGGCGCCGCCACAGTACTTTGTTGCATTGTCGCACCAGTCGTGTGCTCTCACCTAAGCCTTGCGCTGTATTGCACTTTATTTGCTGTGCCAGTGTGTAAGCCGTGCCACACCCTAGTATGCTGTTCGCCGGTGGGCGAATTAGTTTCCTAAATCGCCTTCACCATGTTATTTTAGCCGTGTCACACTGTTGCACGTGTGTAGGCTGCTGTATTGTGTCGCCAGTTGGCAGCTCAGTTTCACACCACTGTATTATTATAGCCATGTCGCACCGTTGCACGGTAGCTCATGCCTTAGCCTGGTTGCATAGCCTAATTTATTTGCTCGCCAGTGAATGTCTTGGGATCCAAGTGTTGCCATCACTGTGTTATTTAAGGCGCATTGTTGCTTGGGTGTACTCTCGCCTGAGGCTCGATTGCTTAGCCTTCGTTGATTTGCTCTCCAGTGGGCGGCTGGGGTTACCTAGAGCCGCTGACACTGCCAGGGGACTATAGATAGAGAATAGCATTTTGGCTAATTCTAGCATTAACCCATGTATGATCATGTGTTTTATTAATTGCACTGTCCCCTTCTTAAATAAACTGAATTCAATTGAACTGTGTTATTAGGGGGTTGCATTGTTGCTTGGGTGCACTCTCGCCTAAAGCTCAATTGCCTAGCCTACTGTAACTTGCTTTACACCGCCACTGTATTATTCTAGCGGTGTCGCACCGAGGCTCGGTTGCTCTCGCTTGAAGCCTGGTTGCATACCTTATTCGGATTACATATTTTAATTGGCTCGACAGGTCGCGTTGTTGCTTGGGTGTGCTCTCGCCTAGAGCTCGATTGCCTAGCCTACTGTAACTTGCTCGCCAGTGGGCGGCATGGTTACACTGCCAATGTACTATTCTAGCGGTGTCGCACCGTGGCTCGGTTGCTCTCGCCTGAGGCCCGGTTGCATGCCTTTGTCGGATGCATATTTTAGCTGGCTCGACTTTTGGCTAAATTCTAGCATGTTTTACTGTAACTTGCTCACCAGTGGGCGTAGTTTTGAGCCGCCACTGTATTATTCTAGCGGTGTCGCCCTTCTTATATGTCCATGGGTGTCGCACCGAGGCTCGGTTGCTCTTGTAACCTTGCGGCTGGGCATCCTTCCTACTACAGGGGATGACATGCTGTCCACAGCTGCGTCCTGTAACCTCTTAGAGGTGGGCAGCTCGGCTAAAGGGTCAGTGTCCGTCCGTGACTCGCCAAGTATGGGGTTAGATGAAGCTCTGGTTTCATCTGCACCCACGAATGCCTTCTTTTCGGCAGGCCCTCAATCCTCCGTTTCTGTGTGCCTCCCTCTGAGCCTTATTCCGCAGAGCTCCGTAGATGCTGGCCAGATTTAAGGGCTCTCTCCCATCACACTAGTGACAGCGGAGCTCTGGCAGCCATGCACAATGCTGGTAGTTAGGGCTTGGACTGGTAGCTCCGATTGAGCCTGCTATAGCATCCCTGGTTGTCTCGAGGCTCTGAGAGCTGATGTGCGCAGCCCCCGGCCCCAGTGCCGGATTTCAGGCGACCTCCTTACTAGGAGTTACGTCATTGCTGCCTGTGTGGGCCATCTGGGAATTTGCTTTCTCACACAGTCCTGGCTCGGTCGCAAACCATACAGGGGTCAGGTGCTGGTCACTCAGCATGGACCCTCAGTGATGCTTCACTGCAGACTTTGCATTATGACTTAGAGCGCCGCCAGGGTTGGCTGGCGCAGTCGTCCCAGTCGGAGGTGTGTCGACAGACCCTCCGTTCTCTTCCAGTGATCCCAGGCCAGACGTTCGGCCAGCTGCTCTTCAGGCCCGGTGCGAAGTGTTCAGGTTGACCAGGCTAGACAGTAGTTGCACGCTGCGACGTGCACCTCTGCCTGATTCCAGGCCGGGAACCTCTGTGGTACCCCGTGCCAATAGCTTCAACCACGTTCAGGTGGGCAATCAAGCGGCCAGTGCTTCTCAGCACATTCTGTACAGCGCCGTAACACTGCGCTACAGCTGCATTTCAGGCGCCAGGAGGTCGGCGTGCAGCCTCCGCCCTCCCCCAGAGTCCTTGGGGGTGCTACTCGATGCTCGGTAGGTTCTACTCAACCGAAGTTCAGGTACCAGGAGGTGGGGCGGGGTCGCCCCGTTCTGGGCTAAGACGGCGGAATCAGTGCCTCACGATTCTTCCTTTCCCCATGCTGCGTGTTGCAGGGGTCCTCCAGTCTATCGCTCAGGCGGACTGGGTTGTGTCATAGCCCTGAAAGATGCTACTTTCAAGTCCCTACTGCCCAATGTCACAGGTGGTCCTCCCCTTTGCATTTCTGGGTGTACCAGTTCAGGGTTCTTCCGTTTGGGCCGTCCCTGGCTCTGCGTATATTAACAGTGTGTGGCAGCATCCCTGCCACCATTACAGCTCAGCTGGTGCTCGACTCGGCGGCCATGCGAGCCTGCCTTTCTCCGTAGCGCGTAGCTACCGTTCAGCAGCTACTACAGCACTTCATGCAATGGAGGCTGCTGGAGTACAGCCTCTTCCTTGGACTGATAAGTATGCTGACCTCAGCATTATCTAATTATCATTATCTAAGCTGTCCAAGTTCCAGGTGTCCGGAACACAGCGATAGAAAAGGGCCACCCCCGGGGAGTGGAGACTCCATCCTGAGGTGGTGGGCATGATTGGGACAAGTATGGCAGGGCAGTGGCATATCTCTTTGCTTCCGAAGAGATGACCCACTGTCCCCCTGGGTTCTCCTAGATGGAGAGGACCAGTCCCCTAAGGCAGGATGCTCTGGCTAATGCTTGGCCAGTCAGCCTGCTTTATGCATTTCCTACAATTCTTTTGTTACTGACAACACTGGATGGGGTCCAGCATTGCAGTTACAGCCTACGTTTGGTGGCTCCACATTGGCTAGGAAGGCCAGAGATCCCAGCGTTACTAAACTCCTCAAGGAGAGCCTTGGTGCCTTCCAGGGAGACAGGACCTCTGTCTCAGGTAGGCGGACACATGTGGCACCCGAGCTCGGGGCGCCTGCAGCTGTGCGTGGGGCTCCTGGTAGCCAGGACCCACTGTTGACGTATTGCGACCAGTCAGAGGTCCATACCTTTTTAACTTCAGGGGCACTCTCCACTACATGGCGCTATGCAAACAGGTGGAAGTTGTTTTCACAGTGGTGCATGGCACATGGCGAAGTCCCATGGACTTGCTCAGTGATAGTGATACTACACTTTCTGCAGTCTGTGTTGGGCAGCAGGAGAGCTGCTTCCACCCTGTGCGTCTATGTGGCTGCGATATCGGCCGCACATGCAGGGGTCGATAACCAGATAGTAGGGTCCCACTACCTAGTCAGGCAGTTTCTGAAGGGAGGAGAGACTTCATTCAGCCACCATGACCCCTGAGGGCACCATCATGGGACTTGCAAGTAGTCCTGAGGGCCTTAGGTCTACCCCCATTTGGGCCGCTGAGTCAGGCAGACCTGACGCGGCTGTCTATCCCCTGGGCTCACCAGGGGGTGCAAAAAGAATGTCAGACCCACTGTGCCCGGTGCGGGCGCTTAGGGCATAGGTTGTGGCAACAACCAGCTTGCGTAAGACAAATACCTCTTTGTCTGCTATGGGAGCTGCAGGAAGGGGGCTGCCCTGTCCAAACAGAGACACTCCCACTGACTTGTGGATGTGGTCTTGAATGCATATAGAGCACAGGGGCTCCCCATGCCTTGGCCGTTGAGTGCCACTCTACCAGGAGTATGGCTACATCATGGGCTGCCTTGAAGCGGATTTCACGGCAGGACATTTGCACCACGGCTACATGGTCTTCATCATGTACGTTGCGCGGCTCTACAGAGTAAATGTTGCTGCACCTCATCCTGTGGGATGACAGCTGTCTTGTTGATGGCTGCAAGCCCTTAATTGATGAGTACTCTTCGTGACCTTTTTGGTATAAGTCATCCAGTGCTGTAAGAAATAGAACGATAGTTACGTATGTAACTACGGTTCTATGAGTTCCGGATGACCGCCAGAGTTCTGTCACTCAGACTTCTCAGACACCGCAAGAAGATCCAGTTGGAACAGAACCTCTGGTGACTTCCGGAATATATAGACATTCCCGGGGTCACCCAGGTGTCACAGGTGACTTTGTTGGTATAAAGATCTCGACCTGCGCATGCGCGCGATGGAACATCCAGTGCTGTAAGCACCGCCTCTGGCGGTCATCCGGAACTCATAGGACCGTAGTTACATATGTAACTATCGTTTTAAAATGCACAGCAATTATGAAAATAACATTAATAAAGTTGACAATAAAAGATTAGCAGCTACCCCTTTGCATATTTCATCATATATTTCTACCGTAACACATCCTATCATGTCCTTTTTTTTGTGCCCCGTTCTTCCAGGTTAGGTGGAGGGCCCGATGACGCCAAGGAAATCATGCAGCACAAGTTCTTCGCAGGAATTGAATGGCAAGATGTCTATGAGAAGAAGGTGACTTTCTGAAAAACATTCACGTTTGCTTTGTTTCAACCTAATTTTTCTTGCGATTGTCCTCATAGAAAGGAGGACACTCTCCAATGAAACGTTGTTTCTTCACAGCGATCAATATAGTTACATCACTCAAAGACTGTCATCAGGAGGACACCTGTTATCAAACTGAATGAGGGCGCTGATGTGTTTGTGTCTGTTCTTTCCCCCTGCCAACAGCTGGTCCCGCCGTTCAAGCCCCAAGTAACCTCGGAGACGGACACGCGATATTTCGACGAGGAGTTCACAGCACAGACCATCACTATCACGCCACCCGGACAAGGTAGCGCGCACACACACACACACACACACACACACACACACACACACACACACACACACACACACACACACACACACACACAGTCTACCTGGAACACCTTATGTGGTATAACGCAGTCACTGTCTTTAGACAAACTTTGAAACTAAAAAGGATAATTTAGTCTGAGAGCTCATCTTCCAAACAAAAGTTTATGGCGTTCTTGGTGTGAGACTTGAGTTAGTTGGTGAGCTCATTACTGTAATGCAATCATCGGGCAGGCGTACAAAGCTCCCTTGAGAGGAGTCTCTTTTCTCTTTCAGAGCCAATGCCGGACTATGGTGCGTCACAGAGTTGCCCTATGTATGTGTTAACGACAGCCAGTGTGTAAATGCAGAGATGACACACAGTATAAGAAAATAGATTTGGCAGTATATCTGATTACTGGGACTGGGTTATATGGACAAAATCCAGTACAATTATGTTTTTTAATTAATAGTTTGATATTATCGGGTGAAAGGTTGGCTTTTTTTTAAATATACAGAAAGGAGGTTTAAAAATCATGATAATCAGTGTGGATATAGTGGCGAAGCAGGTGCAGCGTTGGAAATGTCAACATGCCAATTAAAAAAACAAAGGTTAATATCACAGTGCACCACTATATCTCCCGGCCATAGAAATAATTAATTAAATTGTACTTCTAGAAATAGCTTGTATACTGTAGTTGAATTGTATGTTTATTCTTGATTCATTTCACTTTGATGTGTTGGGAATCTAGAATATATGACAGTTTCACTTTTGAACTACAAAAGAAAAATATTAACCTTTCATTGATATTCTAATCGTTGAGATGCACCTGTGTATTGTCTTGTGTTATATTTTGTCTTTATTGTTCCATCCCTAAGCTCCACAAGACCTAAGCAGCTCTTTGCCCTCTTATCCTCAGATGACAGTATGGAGTCATTCGACAGCGAGCGGAGACCCCACTTCCCCCAGTTCTCCTACTCCGCCAGTGGGACGGCCTAAAAGGACTCTCATGTATTCCTCTGGTCCCACCATCTCTCCCCTCACCCCAAACCGACTGCACTCTCAAAAGAGTTGTTTTCCAGGAAAGGAGAAAAAATACAAGACGAAACAAAGATAACTGTGGTTTGTTCTGTGAGGCCTTTGAAGACTTGACCACGGAGAGAGAGAGAGAGAGTTAACACTATTACCATGCATTTCCTGCTTGTTATGTTGTATTCTGAGCAGGCATCCGTACAGCATAATGAATGGGGGAGATGTGGTCATGTTACGCACAAATAAGGGCCGCTGATGTGAAATCATGAAAAGGGCCATTTTTGTATTGAAAATATATCCAACTGAATATGAATCGACCATTTCAAATAGAAATAGACTTGCCGTGGACCAAAAAACATCACAAGAGCAGAGAGAGAGAGAGTGTGTGTGTTTGTTGAGTGGGTCATAAAGAAAATGCGTATTTTTCTCTGTACGTCTTCTGAACATTTCAAATTACCATTCAGACTTCCAAGAAATTGTTTGGCTTCAAAAGTGAATGTATCGTATCAAATAAAAAGTCAATCTTTCTGCATATTTAACGTGTTGTAACACATGGCTGATCCCTCCTAAGACTGAAGAAAACCAACTTCTGGAGAGGTTTTTAATCACTTTTCTGCTATCCTGATGCAAAACTGACACCAGAGTGTCTGTTGTTTTATCATGCATTTGTCATCATGAATCAAATTGTGCAATGAAATCTGATGTGAGGAATGACAGACATGGCAGATAATGCAGTGATTAACCATTAAGGTAAAAGCTGCCCTGTAGTGGATTCCTCTGTACTGTTTGCACATCAGAGATACCCCCAGATTCCTGTTCAGGATAATAAATACCCCCCACCAACTCCCCCACCCCCTGAAGTAATTGCTTATAGTTCCTGATGCCTTCCTATCTGGATGCTGTGCTGCTGCAGACACCAATTGGTTTTTACCTCTGATCAGGGTCAGTCTGTGCTGACCCATCACAATCTCTTCTATCTCTCTCTCTGTGTCTATCTCTCTCTCCGCTGGGTTTTTCCTCCATGTACAGTACAGTATTGGGTGTTTTTTCCGCCTGGTGCATTCACTGCAGCCTCAATGAGGTCACTTTTTAACATAATCTACTTCTTTAGGAATACTTTTGCAAATGGACTGGGCTTCAGGGGAAGAACACACAGTCATCTTTGATTTTCTACTCTTTTTTTCAGGGCACTTCTGTCCCTTCTTGAGCTTCTGAGTTATTTATGAGACCAGCATTGACTAAAACTAGTTTGACTGTGCCAATGATATGCACTTTGCTGCCCCCCAAAATGATTGTATTTGGACTTGTACTTTATGGATGGGTAAAGGCTAAATTAGCGTATTTTGTACTGTAAAATTCAAATGTTGTGGATGTGGATACAAAGGAAACAAGGATTGCTTGTTTGAATGATTACTCCCCTTCTCACAGTCTGCTGCGGCTCAACTGAGACCAGTGGGAACGGACACTGTATTTCAAAGCGTACTAAGACATCTCCAAAATAAAAGCGCTTCAGTATTTTTTTTCCAGATGACAGATAATCAATTTTCAAAAAGTGCATCATACGTTATTGAATGTAATGGTTTTTATGATATTGTTTTCACTTCAATCGTTTGGCGAACCTTTGTTCAGTTTTTTGTTGAACCTGATTCTTACTTATTCCTATGCACGCTCACCCTTTCTGCTGTCACCTTCTGAAAATAGGGAAATTCATTTTATACTTTTTGTTTTTTTATTTGAACTTTTTTTTTGTTTTGTACCATGCCCTCCCAATATTCCTGAGACTGAGGACACCAGCTTTAGTAAACAAATAATATAAACTTTGTACACTGTTTCTTTCAACTTGATGAAATAAAAGGTCTTAACAAGGAGCTGTGTGGAGTCCATCTTTTATTGTGAAATCTCACAGCGCTGCCCTTTTGAAAAGCCCAGACTTCAAGAAATCATTCAACTCATAGTCAAACGATAAATAAACCTTTGCGAAATATTGATTTCTGTGTAGACATTCCCACTGTATTTACAGGGAGGGTAATGAAAAGAAAGTCCACATTCATTCGGATTACATATGGCTATATGTCCTTTGAGAGCCTTTTAAGTTGCAAAGCAGCGACATCTGTAAGCTCTCTGCCACTAAACCGTAAAAGATTAGCATTTGGAGCAGAACGTTGGTTTATCTAAACCTCACTGCGATCGCAACCTACAGATAAAAACATGGCTTAGTGTTTGAGACCAAATGTCCCATTGCTTAGTGGCTCTTGTCTGTCTCTTGGCTGTGTTCTGTGCCATTGCAGGAACTGCTCCGGTCCACGTCTGGGGCTCTGCAGCTGGCTCTGAGATGGTAGAGACGCTCCCCGCGGGGGCCAATGGGCAGATGGTACGGGTCTCTGGAGCAGATGTTGACAGCCAGGGCTTCGCAGTCTGTCTTTTTTTTGGCCAGCTGCAGTAATACACAGAGCCACACTGCGAGACCCAGGCTTTGGCCCCAGTGTGGCGCTCACCTGACAAGCCATCGCATCACCTGACTCCAGCTGCACAGCACTGCCCAGAAACACAGAGCAAAAGGCCTCCCCAGGGTGATGTAGTGTGGTTGTCTGTGCTGTGTTGTGTGGGGAGCATGTCACTCACACAGACACACACACACACACACACACACACACACACACACACACACACACACACACACACACACACACACACACACACACACAAATATGTATGTTGAGGCAGTGGAGGCTGGCACTGACCCATGCATTTAGGAAATATAAGGCTTTTGTGTTACTCTTGATTTAGAAAGAAAGAAGAAGAAGGGAATCCAGGTGGAAGTCACTGTCAAGTATGGATTTTTCTTTTAGAATATTTTGAAATGATTAGTGAGAAGTTGGAAAAGACGGATGCATATAAGGATTTTGAAGCTTTGAGACAAACCAGATGTGTTAACGCAACTGCCACTCAAAATCCAGCGGATGCGATGTATATTTGCTATTTTCAGTGTCGAGATCTTATGGCGGTTTTGCCATTGTTTTCTAGATGAAAGTCTAAGTTTAAGGCACTTAACTGAGACTGTAAACTATTAACCTTTTTCTTTTCTTTTTTATCTTGAGCTTACAGTCTTGTTACTGACTACGCTGCTCTGCTGCAAAAGAGCATACAACCATGACAAAACACTCACCAAAAAAAAACCTGTAGGAGATAGTGAAAGCAAGACAAGATAAAACATGAACCGCTATCTGGATCACAAAACTCGCTTCAGTGTGGGGTCATGTCAAAATGTTCTTCAGTGTAAATTTCTGGTGCTAGCTTCTGGGGCTTGCTGGAAGAGCAGGGTTTATTTTGTTCTTATGAGGGGACGTTTTAGTGTGACAGGGCCCTAAGAATCAGGTTCAACCTGTTTACTGCAAGCCCCCTTCATAACACTAAGCAAAGATAAAGTCTTCACGTGGTTCAGATTGCTGCAGCTATCGACTCTGAACTAAAACTTTGATCACATTAATTCATAATGCATAAATATAATACTTTATTGTTCCCTTTGTGAAATTCAACAACAATGTGTATAAATAGTAATAAATAAGCCCATGTTTACCAGAGTTAAATTCACACATTGAGGCATGAACAATTATAATCTCTAGTAATATGCTTAATGCTGAAATCCTGCATAAAGAGTGCTTATCATTGTTTGTGATTTAAATACCTTTTCACTCAACTATTTTTCTGCTCAAGTAAAAGTATTTCTACACCGTTGTATTGCTACTTTTGCTTATGAAAAATAAATTCAATTCCTTCCAAGGTCCACCACTAACAGCCAAATATTAGTGTGTGTTGAAAGGGATGAATGAATGATAGCCTAATTACCCTTAACATCCTGAATTAATCTTGTGATGAAAATGTGAGGTTTCCTGAATACCAAACCGATCAATTGGAACTATGGCGCCATCTAGCGGGTGTTGTCTGTAGGCTATGTAAAATGCATTTCCGTTGGATTAACATTCCATAGCCACACATCATCATCACCAGAGGTTTTGTTTGACTGTAACTGGGAGCAAAATGTTCGAAAGACTGCGTAGGGCTACTTCAGGTGGACTTTAACTTGGGGCATGATAGCCTATTTTAATGGCATTTTCCTGATTGCTTGTGTCACACCTTTCGACAACAATAGCTTACATCAACTTTATTTTAATCTCAAACCAAGTCTCTTCCTTGAAGCAGCTGTTTCAACTAGTAGTTTGAAGCAATACTTTTTTGTTGTCTTTATTTTAAACTGACCGCATTATTTCCTTTCTATCGCCCTGCTCGACCGAGCCAACGCGAATCACAGGATAAACAGTCAATAAAAGAGAAGATCGTCTATAAAGATGATTAATCACCAGATGGTTAAAACTTAAATTCCCCCACTTTGCAAAAAAAATCACTTATCCCAACGCATGCGCCCTTCACCTCAACTTTTATTTGCCCAAGCAATGGCATTTGTCTATATATTTATATACGCCTATCTATTCATTATATTATAAGATGTAGGTTGAAGCTCGCCTCTCCCTGTAAAACAATCTATTTTATGAGTACCCTACATAAAGTGGTAAGTTGGCTAGCAGCCTGCCTACGTTTACAATCACTGTACTTTGATGCCACCTCGAAATACCCTACACAACTTCTACCCATTCACATCATGATTGTAGCGGACATGGTGCCACCTGATGCCGACATGTCATGTGACACTTCTACATGTGGATAGTGATGAAGTAGAAATCAACCCACAAAACCCTGGGATTGCATAGTGGAGTAACTTCTCCATCTACTGAACTTAACAGTTAATGTTAATACTTTGGAGATACACATTTGTATTCAAAATATAGGCTACTATAAACATACAAATAAAATTAATTTAAAATAAGGCTAAAATCCAAAAGGATTTTTGAAGCCGATACCAATATCAATATTAGCGACTTTAAATAGGCCTACAGGATCATGGTTTATTGGCCTATGGTAAAAAAAAATCTATCTAATATGTATGTAGGCTATAGGCTACATTTAGCCAAGCCTACTTGTTTTTTCTTTCATTGTGACCTACAGAAACACATTGTCAATGACATTTTAAAGTTAGAAAATATACTTATCGGTGCTCTGTGGTGGTCAAGCTGTCCTATATATATAATATAGAAACTGTTTTTAAATTATTTTGAAAACTTTTTGGCATTGAGGCTACTGCAATTTCTTGAAACGTAGGCCTATCAGCCTACTTAAAGTATTGCCACATAGGCCTACAACAGCTATATCTACAACAAGATAATATCAGCCAAGAAATATTGTTTTTATGTTTACAATGTGCTTAAAATACGATCAATAATATTCATAGTAAATAATATTGATATTCTAGTGTGCCAAATGTTGATCTCTTACCCATGCTACTGCTACTCTTTTTTCCCGCTCTCGGAAATCAAACAGAGTGAGACCTCTCCCCACACTACTCGTCTCTGTTCACAGCCCCGTACAGCGTCTGATCTGGCTTGTCGGGCTACGTCACCGTCACAGCAGCAGGAGAGGCGTTGGAGCAGAGTTTCGGCCGGTTGTCATTACGACGAAGACGAAGAAAGAGGGTGTGAACTGAATTTACCTGTCCGCTCTTACCTGGCGTACCTCCTGTTGTACATGTCGTGTGTCGTCGAGTTTCTGTCGCTGTAGGACGTCCAAACCAACGCTGGCTTTATTCAGGAGAAAAACGGAGAAGGCATTAAAGGTAACGTAACGTCCTTGATGTGAATATACCTCTGGAAAAAACTCATTTAGGTCCAACCGAAAGGTTCATTGACGTTAGCTTAACAGCCTAGCTGTCACCGACACACTCACAGCCGTTAGCGTTGTAAAGTAGGCTATGTACTGACATAACGAGACATTAACACGTTTGAATTCAAGATATAAAAGCCTACTTCTGGCTAATATTCCTTTGGTATAATGTTATGGTACCTAAGGTTACAGGAAGTAAAAATCACCTGAGCGTTGGAAGTTTGAGTGTAGCTGTCGTTACTCATAGACGCCACTTTGCAACAGGTTTCCAAGCGTGTTTAATTGAGCAGACACTGTTTATAAAGGAGTTTAGGCCTACATCAGCTGTATCTCTTTTTTAAATGAGGGAATACTGAATATCCTCTTATGTAGGCGACACATGGACACCTGCCTGTGCCCCAACCTGCCTGACTCACCAGCAACAATACACTAATAATTACATTATCTCAATAGAAACACAGACAAACTTGTATTGGTTTGGATAAACAGGTCTAACTTACTGACATCCGCTGACATGATAACATCCCCTCGTTAATCTCCACGCTGAATCGTGCTGTCACAACAGTAGCCATATTTTAGGATACTTGGCATTGTTCAGGAGACACATTCCTCCTGAATGTCAAATCACAATACCTTTATCCTTTGGGTGTCTCTGTCTGAAAAGCCACCCCTGGTTGTTTTTAACATTCTTCGTAACCCTTTTGAACATTAACAATATTGAGTTGTTAATTTGTTGTTTATATATATTGCTCAGGAACCCTGGTTATTTTTTAAATTCCTTGTAAGTTTTATTTTGTGTTTTAAAGTATTGGTTTAACATGTCCAACAATATTGACCATCTATATATGCTTCTTCCTCTATGTTTCTTCATGTCAGGATGCGAAGAAGGCTCTGACTCGAGGCCCCAAAATGAGCGTGACATCGTGGTTCCTGGTGAGCAGCTCTGGCACGCGCCACCGGTTGCCACGGGAGATGATCTTTGTTGGCCGGGAAGATTGCGAGCTAATGCTGCAGGTGTGTGGCTTTGTATGTTTTGGAACAAGACTCAAGGAGAATGTGTATGTTGTGTGTGTGTGTGTGGGTGTACGTTCCTGCTTTTGTGTCACATGAACCCTGACCGGTCTTCACTGTGAACTGTCAAATATTCTCCTGGGATTTTTTTATATGCCCTTCACTGATGTCTGACAGCACAGCTATTCACGTCAATGTGTGAAACAGCAGTGGGGCGGCTCCTTGGGTGCTTTCGTTTGGAGTGTGTAACCCAGTGATGGTGGCCTGCTTCACACAAAGTCGCCCCTGACAGCGCTTTTTCCAACAATGACCTGAAACACAGCTGATGAATTCCACTGTGTTGCTTTTTGCCGTGCCGCGTCTGCCACAAACACAATTTGGTTGTGGTCCCTGTGTAATGCTTCCCCTCCCAATTTTTTTCTTCTTTTCCTCACTCTGTATTTAGACCAGCCAAAGAGGAATGTTGCCTCAGAAACAGTTGTTTATACTTTCCCCTCAGTCAGTGCGGTATGCTCGGAGAAGCAGTGCCAACCACAGAGGTCGGGTGGATTGAGAAGTTGCTCATGTCCACATTTAGGCGTCGCCACGGATCCTGGAAAAAACCTCCAAACTTCTCCCGGTCTGACATGATGAGGCAGACTTTTTGTTTTCTTCTATTGCTCTGCTTAAGTGCTAAGGACTGCTTCCTGATCTTGCATGCAGTCAGTTTCTGCATCAAATCGTCTTACTTTTTAATTTTTTTTCTGTGTTTGTAGCTCAGTGCATTTTTTCCCCTCAAACCACAGTTGAATATCTGTAACATGAGAATCCTGTTTGGCGTGAAAAGCAGGGATTCAGTGTTAGAGAAGAAGTCCTATCAAATTGCACCGCAGAGGGCCTCGACTTGGAATGTTTGGACTTTCCATGACAACTGGTGTGTGTGATCAATGTATCTGTATCTCCATGACCTATAATTAG
Organism: Hyperoplus immaculatus; assembly: GCA_949357725.1. Classification (NCBI taxonomy): domain Eukaryota; kingdom Metazoa; phylum Chordata; class Actinopteri; order Uranoscopiformes; family Ammodytidae; genus Hyperoplus; species Hyperoplus immaculatus. The sequence goes on along the minus strand of OX442363.1, from coordinate 14,194,405 downwards.
CCTCCTACAATTATAGGGACTGCACTGAGTCTAGTTCAGCAGTGTATTCATTGTTTCCTAGTACAGTAGGTGACAATTTCTCCGCGATAAAGGGTTCAAAGTGAAGCAAAATTACGAAGGTGGAATTCTTATCAGTACAGTTTTCACAAGAAGTCTAGGGAAAAAGGCCGACGCGGACCTTACATACAGCCTCTGAAGCCTGTTAATTCCAGTTAGTAGGTGGTGTGGAAGAATGCATGACAACCCTGTAAACGGACCATTGTAGGGTGGTGGTAATTCTGCAAATGAGTTCGGCAGTCACCTTCAATCTTTGTGATTTTTGCCTAATGAGCATAGGAGAGAAAGCTGGTGAGTCAGTCAGTGTGCATAGCTTGTTTGTACTTGTTTGCACAGTAATTGATGAGCACACATTGAGAAGTCAGCACATTTTCCCTCTGTTGAGAGGAAGGTGCACGATGTGCACAAAGGACTTGAGCAGAGTTAGACTTGTATGACTGCATAATGATTACTTTTTTATTGATTAATCTACTGATTATTTGCTTGATTAATAATTAAGTCTAGAGTTTCCTAGAAATGAAGTTGTTGTCTTCAAGTGTCTTATTTTTTCTGACCAGCAGTCCAATACCAAAAGATATTATGATGTCAAACTGAGAAAATGACTTAAACCATCTTTAGGTAATTGGAATGTATTCAGCGATCCTGGAGAACGCTTGTTGTCAAAATGACTTTTTTTTTGTCAAAATCAGTGACAACTCATCTGGTCTGCTTCCTGAGATGATATTCATTGATTTTGACAAAGTGATTTTGACAACAAGGCTTCTCCAGCATCGCTGACTACACCCTTTAAACTATCAATTATTAAATCATTTGAATTCATTTTCTGCGTATGGACTTATTTCTGCTCTAATGTCTTTGGTTTGCAGTCTCGCAGTGTGGACAAACAGCACGCTGTGATCAACTACGACGAGAACACGGATGAACACATGGTGAAGGACCTGGGCAGCTTGAACGGGGTGAGTGGGTCCATCTGTAGTGTCGGACTACCTGCCTCGGCCCACAGCCATAAAGGAGCCGGCCTCTGGGACTCCCTAAAGACTCCGCTCCAACAAACAACTCCCAGAGCACAAAATACCCCCTCTCTGTCTCTGTGTGCCAGACACTAGGGCCGTTTGGTACGACAGTAGTAATCAAGAGAATGGATTTTCCTGCTGGCCTGGACCCCCTATTTTTTTCATTCTATCCCTCTCTGTAGCCTGTCTCTCTCTCTCCCTCCCTTCTCTTTACCGCTCTGTTGCCACCTCATTGAACCATTATCCCAGTGAAATCCACAGTTGAGCAGTGGGAGAAACCATTCATTGTTCTCACAGAGTAGTGTTTCTTTTGGCCCTGGTAACCGCAGCCAAACTAATCAGAGCAGAACAGTGCATGGAGGACCTCTAACTGAAATCCAACATGGCTGTGTTTTCCCTCCACATTTTCTTTCTTTATTTTGTATGGAATGAGATCTGTTCTCAGATTCTCTCTCCTCTGCACACTTCAATCATTATCCCTCTTCACATTAAATGTATAGAGGGACTGTTGTAGTGAAAAAAATGGCTTTGGTAATCCGATGATCACCTCTAGAGCCTCTCCCTCATAAGTTGTTATTTCAGTTAGGTGAACGCCAAATTGATCAACAAACTAAGCGTTATATCACACGTTATTTACTTTCACCTGGCATTCTACAAAAGCCCAGACGGCCTTTGCCTAACAGCTTAATCTCATCAGAGTTTCAATGTGCAGCTGGATTAACTTTAAATGGGGGAAAAAAAGCCAAGCACCTTACTGGGTGTGAGCCACAGGGAGGCAGAGATCCTGTCGCCTGTGACTCAACACATTCCCTTCCTCGATGACCATTGGAAAGTAAGTTGAGCTTAATGTTATTTTGTGTTCTCTTCCTTTGCAGACATTTGTGAATGACCTACGAATCCCAGACCAGACATACATCACCCTCAAGCTTTCTGATGTCATCCGCTTTGGATATGATATCCTTTTTATTATATTGGGCATTTTTAAGTTTTTAGTCACACGCTTAGGCTTAACTTTTTTTGCTGTGTTCTTCATGTATTGGCAGGCTTTCTGTTATTCAGTTGGAGCGGTTTAAGTCGCTGATGCAGCCCCACACTGAAACAAATATTTGACATATTTATTTTACCCTCTGTGGTCTCTCTAGCTCCCTCGGCATGTTAATCCCCCTCTGGTTTTTCAGTCAGGGGTTTTAGATTATGTTCAACTGTTGACTGAAAGCCGCCTGCACCCTTTGACCCCCACGGCAGAAAACTCAGGAATGGTGAAACTTAAGTTAAGATAAGCGGGTGGAAATCTGTTAAGAGAACAGAGACATCTAGAATTGTTTGCGACCAGTATGTGAGTGAGTGGTTTCTGCACGTTTCAAGTGTGTTGCTGAAGATAGGAGCGTGTTTGAATTGCAACAGGTCTGCACTGCTTATCAGTTTTCCCCCTCCTTGAAAACGAGGCATGAAATAAGTACTAACTGCAGCAAACTGTGAATATCTAAATAGACGTATTATCACATTGTTTTACTGTAAGAATGTCTGTGTACCTTAACTGGCTGTGCACATGCTCATCTATATATCCTGGAGAAGAGTCAACACAAGGTCCCAGAGGAAGCTCTTAAAGTAAGTCATACTGACAGCGTCCTTAGGCTGGCAACGTTGAAATGCATTTCAGCATGACAAAGCGCAGTGCTCTACTATAATAAATTGTTAACTTTCTTTTGAATCTTACCCCAGTTGTCTCAACGTTTTAAAAGGTTGTGGCCTGAAATGTGATGTAACATGTGCAACCTTAGTCAGGGTTCGGTGCCAACTGTTGTCAGTCATCTTGATGAGCGCTGTGCTGTGAAACAAATTGGATAACCAGTGTGAGGGTGTTGGGAGTGTTGGAGCTGATCTTGTTTACTACCCTTGTGTACACACTATCTTTGCTAATCTTGAATATTTGAATGCCTTGCTTCTGTATCTCCCCCTGTGTAAAACTCAATTCCTTCTAAACAAAGATACCTGGACAATTACCTATTTGTTTGGCTTTTAAGTGTAAAAAAAAGACAAATTGTAACTTTGAAGTGTTAATACAAATGTGTACAAGTTGAAACATTTGTACTATTTTTTGTAAATAAATGAATGAATACTAGTAAATAGTATCCATTGTTTACCATAACAACTCAGACCTAACACTGAGTCCCTGGTGGATAGTCTTCCTTATTCTGAATGTGTGTGAGGACAGTTACAGCCGTGCTGATAGTTGGCTGACGGTTCCTCACATCCTGCTTCCTCTCCTGTCTCTACTTTGTGCAGCATGAGAAGTACACCAGCCAGTGGCAGGTTAGCATAAAAGCCCTGGAGGCCAAGGCCAACGAAAAACAACAGCAGCTCCAGAGCCCGGAGAAGAGCAAAGGCGCCCCCATCCCCAATGTCCAACAGCAAGACAGAGCTGAGCCAAGATCCAACTCAATCACAGGTGAACAACTTTGTGTCCACATGCACTCAATCCATCATGTCTGTTATCAGAAGTAAAGGCAGCAGCTTTTCTGATAACAGAAGCAGGGTGATTGTTTTTGTCGCCTGAGGGGAACTGAAGTGGATTTGAATACCATGTACACACACACACACACTCACACACACACACACACACACACGCACACACACACACACACACACACAGTTGTATTGCAAAACTTGTGAGGACTTTCATTGACATAATGCATTCCCAGACCCCTTACCCTAACCATCACAACTAATTGCCTAACATAAACCTTATTCATAATAGAACCTTAAAACCTAGTCTTGACCCTCAAATAGCTCTTTAAAGGCCGTCCCCAAGTGAGAACCGGACAAAATATCCTCACTTTCCAAACGTCTCCTTGGTTCTAGGGTCTAAATCTTAAATTGGTTCTCACAAAAAAAGTTGTACAAGCACACACACACACACACACACACACACACACACACACACACACACACACACACACACACACACACACACACACACACACACACACACACACACACACACACACACACACACACACACACACACACACACACGAGGAAGAGGAACAGGAAGTGTCCATGCGTATCCATGTGCCGAGTGGCTTTGACTGTAGATCACTTGATAAGCCGGATCCGGCTTCTTTTATTAACTGGTACGAGATTAGGCTCATGTGTGAGCCGAGAGGCCGAGCCTTACAATCCTGATGTCAGTGAAGACATTGATGTTGACATCCCAGAGTTGGCAGAATGCGGTATAGTCGAGGAAAGAGGTGGCCAGACAAGCGCAGGGATCAAGAGTTAAGGACGGTACGGTCTTATCTCTAAGGGCCATGCCTGCCTGTCCTGCTGACAAGAGGTGGGGTGCTGCCAAAACACGCCGATGATGGTTCAACACGTGTCGCAGAAGAATTAGTAAAGGTGTCCAGGCTTTAGCTGGCAAGTTTGCACCTCTTACCTTGTAGCTTGGGGTTTGGATTTGTTGCTGCTTTTATTTACAGTGGCTCTCATGCCCTCTTTACCCAGAGCTGAACTGAGTAAATCGTTTCGAACAGTCAGAAAATTGTTGGTTCAAGAGAAACACTCGAATGGCACTGAATGAAGGTCATTCACGCCGACAAAACATTTTCCAGCTGTTGTTGATATAGTCATTCTCGTGCTTTCTGCTTCATATTCACCCATGTGAGCTTCGAGAGAAAACTAGAAAAGTATTTTTGAATAGGACTCATCCAGCACTTGGCTCGTATACTTTTAGAGTGCCTTTACACATAAGTCATTGAACTGCACAACTTTGGAACACATGTAGGGAGCTTTGTAAGAAGTTTCTCACTAGGATAGGAATGCGGTTGTATCCCCTGTAGCTATAGGCTAACCACACTGATCCTGTAAACCTGTGGCTGCACACTATTGAACACAGCTACTGCCTGCAGCATACCTGCATTGTTGTGACCCAGTGCACCAATCAGATAACTACACTAGCCTATGTCGCTACACATAGAGTCACTAGAAGATAAGAATATTGTTTTTCATAGTATTTTACCAAAAATAGCGGCACACGCTTGGACATGCTCGTGTAGAAAAGTCTGCTGCTGTTAACGTCCCAGTGAGAAATGGCTGCCTGAATTCCTCTGTTGACTTCATGCAAATTGATTCTCTTTGGCTGAATCTGCTTGACTGGAGGCCTCAATATAATATAGTTCTTTGTTTACCCTGGAATAGATCAATATTTCATATATGTATTTTCTTTAACTATACGTACAAATCATGTCAAGTTAAATTCTGTCACTTACAGTGGGCCGAGGCGAGGGAGCAGTCAGTGTAATTTTTTTCCTCTGTGTGCTCTTGCTTGGTTTCCCCCTGCAGCTGTACAGGATGTGGAGTGTGTCCAATCCTCCAGCTGTCTGCAGGACAGGACACTGCACTTGTACAGTGTGTGACTCAGTCAGGCCTACTTCAGTCTGACAGGACTTTGGGCTATTTAGTATTTACTAAAGGCCTGATATGGATAGTTCACTTGTTCCCTGATACAATGCACATCAGCAGGATTTAAAATGGCCTAATGTTTGAATGCGTCTTGAACCTAAAATATAAAAAGAATCACAATAATATTTTGACCTAATATCATTGTATTTGACCTTTTTGTTGTTGTTGCTCATTAAAGGGTAACTGAACCCCCTGTTTGAGCATACTGCACGATTTTTGAAAAATGCTTTCAGACCATGGATTCGGAATTCTGTTTTAGAACCATTGTTTTTAAACATTCCCACATCAGCCGGCCGACATTTGGGAGGGAGGGGGCGCGTGGTGTCTGTGAAAGAGAGGGCTAGCTGTCACTCAGGAAGATCTGAATGACATGACTTCCTTGAAAAATCGAGTGACACAAAGTCTAACGGCACTGTCGCTACACAGTGAGCTCATATGCCACACAGATGGGTCGTCTGAGGTGGAGGACTTTTCTTATTCTAAATTGTTGGCGGGTGTCTCTATCGTAGTGTTAGGAGACAGAGTAGAGCAAATGAGCTAGCGGCAGTGTGTGTGTTTGTGTGTGTGTGAGCGAGGAGAGCGAGCGGTAGTGTGTGTCAATAAAGTGAAGCAATGAACGAGTGTGTGTGTGTGTGTGCGTGTGCGCACACAAGCGAGATAATGCAGACACACTGCCGGTAGAAGTTAAGGGTGTTAACCCCCGAAATAACATCCTTGGAGGGACAGTATAACAGTAGTAGCTCATGGACTAGCCATGGACCTGTAAAGAGCGTGACCGGCTTTGCGGCGACGTGATGACGTACATTAAGACACAATGTACGTCATTTTTCGAACCCGAAGGAATAAGTTATTTTCAAATCTTAGTAAAGTTCTAAAATAATTTACAATACAAAAAATGTCTTAAATTGCCGATATTTAACATATTGCAATTTTTTTAAATTTTAACACCAGCATACAGTATCTCACAAAAGTGAGTACACCCCTCACATTTCTTCACATTTTTCTTTATATCTTTCCATGGGACAACACTGAATAAATGACACTTTAATACAATGTAAAGTAGTCAGTGTACAGCTTGTATAACAGTGTAAATTTACTGTCCCCTCAAAATAACTCGACACACAGCCATTAATGTCTAAACTGCTGGCAACAAAAGTGAGTACACCCCTTAGAAAAAATTTACAAATTGGGCCCAAAGTGTAAATATTTTGTGTGGCCACCATTATTTTCCAGCACTGCCTTAACCCTCTTGGGCATGAAGTTCACTAGAGCTTCACAGGTTGCAACTGGAACCCTCTTCCACCCATTTATGACAGCATCACAGAGCTGGTGGATATTAAAGACCTTGCGTTCCTCCACCTTCCATTTGAGGATGCCCCAAAGATGCTCAATAGGGTTTAGGTCTGGAGACATGCTTGGCCAGGCCATAACCTTTACCCTCAGCTTTTTTAGCAAGCCACTGGTCGTCTTGGAGGTGTGTTTGGGGTCGTTATCATGTTGCAATACCACCCTGCGGCCCAGTTTACGAAGGTTGAGTGCACATGGTCAGCGTCGTACACAGAGGTTGGCTTTGGAAAATAGACGTATCAGTGCTGCCAGCATTGCTGAAGGGCTTGAAGGGGTGGGGGGTCAACCTGTCAGTGCTCAGACCATACGCCACACTCTGCATCATACTGGTCTGCATGGCTGTCATCCCAGAAGGAAGCCTATTCTCAAGATGATGCACAAGAAACCCCACAAAAAGTTTGCTGAAGACAAACAGACTACGGACATGGATTACTGCAACCATGTCCTGTGGTCTGATGAGACCAAAATACATTTATTTGGTTCAGATGGTGTTAAGAGTGTGGAGCGGCAACCAGGTGAGGAGTACAAAGACAAGTGTGTCTTGCCTAGAGTCAAGCATGGTGGTTAGAGTGTCATGGTCTGGGGCTGCATGAGTGCTGCCAGCACTGGTGATCTACAGTTCATTGAATTCTAACATGTACTGTGACATACTGAAGCAGAGCATGATCCCCTCCCTTCATAAACTGGGCCGCAGGGCAGTACTGCAACATGATAACGACCCCAAACACCCCTCCGAACGACCACTGGCTTGTTAAAGACGCTGAGGGTAAAGGTTATGGACTGGCCAAGCATGTCTCCAGTCTTACACCCTATTGGGCATCTTTGGGGCATCCTAAAACGTGAGATGGAGGAGCGCAAGGACTCTAATATCCACCAGCTCCTTGATGTCGTCATGAATGGGTAGAAGAGGGTTCCAGTTGCAACCTGTGAAGCTCTAGTGAACTACATGCCCAAGAGGGTTAAGGCAGTGCTAGAAAATAATGATGGCAAAACAACATATTGACACTTTGGGCCCAATTTGGACATTTTTTCTTAGGGGTGTACTCACTTTTGTTGCCAGCAGTTTAGACATTAATGGCTGTGTGTCGAGTTATTTTGAGGGAACAGTAAATTTACACTGTTATACAAGCTGTACACTGACTACTTGACATTGTATCAAAGTGTCATTTATTCAGTGTTGTCGCATGGAAAGATATAATGAAATATTTGAAGAAATATTAGGGGTGTACTCACTTTTGTGAGATACTGTATATGTGTTCCTAAACAACATAGTCTTTAAATCAGCTTATATCTCAAAAAACAAGTAAAAGGGTTCAGTTACACTTTAAAGATGGAGTCAGTGATTCTGGAGAATGCTTGTTGTCCAAATTTTTTTTTTGCCAAAATCAGTGAATATTTTCTCATAATCGGCTACGTGTGTGTGTGTGTGTGTGTGTGCTCTGTAAACGGTCATGCTGCTACACTTAACACATTTTCAGCGCACACATAGTACGGACAGGCAGTGGATCATGAGGAGATTTTCACAGATTTTGACATAAAGTGCTTTTATCAACATCTCCAGATTTGCTGACTCCAGCTTTAATGAAACAAGAATTGCAACCTTACTCAGCGATGTGCACTTTCCACTTTAGTTGTGAACACTCACCCATGTTTTCTTTAGCCAAAAGGGGAGGGTTGAGTAAGGGGAAAGGAATTAGCAACATGCCCCTCTGCCCCTGTTCCCCCGCGTCACTGTGTAGATGTCTTATTGTGTGTGTCCAAGGCAACCGTGCTGAAGTGCTGTTGATACTTAGAATTGTGGAGACTCCGCTTTAAAATCCTATTAGCCAAAGTATCAAACAGACGAGTAGCATCTAGATGATGTGATTAGTGCCATATAATCCGGCTGGCATGTGAGAAGTGGCATTGCTAGCATCTCATACAATGTCAGAAAGACTATCAGGGTTATAACCATCCTTCCCTGTGGTTGCACCTGTATAGGGAGTATACACACACAGATCAATGTTCAGACAATGATTGTCAATGTCTACAAGAAGCATTACTTTAGTTCAGTTGTTAACCTATAATATCCTCTTAATAAATCTTTTTTTCTTTGATGATAAGGATTAGTTTCATCCCTACTCGCACATAGAGGATTACAGCCGATATCCCAGATTGACCCTCATTAGTCTGTCTGTGTTATGGGAATGTGTGGGAATTGTAAAAAAAAGAAAGAAAAGAAAAAGCAAGCCAATGGCTAGGGCCTTTCTAAGCTCCAAGTTTCTGTGTTTTGCAACATTTTATCAGGTGACTATTGACTAACACATTCAAGAGGCAGTTCAAATTCAGTTGTTTGTCAGGCTCTTTGTCCTTGCCTCCCATTCCTTCCTGTGCCTGAGCGTATACATGTGCCTAATTGAGTGTCTGTGTCTGTGTTCGTGCTTGTGTTTGTGCGTGTGTCTGTTAGCAGCCACAGATTCCCCGATCTCCAAGCCTACTCCTCTATATGGCCAGCCGTCGTGGTGGGGGGAGGATGAGGACCCAGCCAACAGAAAGCACAACAGAGGTGGAAAGTCACCAGAACAGGAGTCAACAGGTCAGATTATGTGTCTGTTTTTTATCCGAACTAATGTGTTCTATTATGACCTTTTATATTGTTGTTTATATATTATATAAGTGTTTCTATCTTTTAAAAGAAAAAATTCAATTTGCACTGCAGTTATTTGTACTGGATTTGTATTAAATCTTTCCACATCTTTGCAATATATCCCCATTAGTAACAACGTGTTTTTGGTGGCACCGCTTATCTGATGCTCTTTGTGGGACACTGAGAGATGGATGGTGTTGAGGCACAAGGCAGGTCTCTGGCTGCCAGTTGCGGACTGTTAGCCTGGCCATATCGTGCCATGCCAGTGGGCAGTGGTTCCCGTCTGCCTTGTGATGGATTATGCCCCTCAAAGCTGCTGGATGGGGGGGGGGAGGGGGATTGTTTGCCTGATAATGCCTGGGCTGAAACTGATAATTCCCACTCAGCTACTGGACTCTGAGCTCCTAAAGTGATATTTGGCCACATCCAACTGGCACCCGGGGACTAACTGGCAGATTTGTGTTTTCAGTCAAACAGCTGGAATCGTTGTGGTATTTTTGGCTCCCACTTTTAGGGATTGTGAAACAATGGCATCCCAATCATATCTATCAGTTCCCTATCTGTGTGTACCTCTGAAGTTTGACTTGTGGCAATTGTGAACTCAAAAAGGTTTTTTAAACAAAGGGCCATTTTTAAAAAAAATTAATACCAACATTTTATTTTTCAATCGTCATTTTAATCATCACTAATGCTCGCTGTCTTTCCTAATGTTTGCTCTCCTCTCACCCCTCTTCATTGCTAACAGACCCTGCGAAAGACGGGTCCAAATATGACGTCAACGGTTCACTGTACCAGCGGGAGCCCAGCTACTTTGAGATCCCAACAAAGGAAATTCAGCAGCGACCTGCCAAGAAACCGGAACCGTCGCAAGTCCACGAGGCTCCCACGAAGGACAGTCCAGATCCCTCTCTGTGTGTCCCCTCCACGCCCACACCTCCAGTGGTTCAGAGCCACGCCTCCTTCACTATTGAATTTGACGAATGCCTACCGGGCAAAATGAAGATCAAGGACCACGTGACCAAGTTTTCCGTCCGCCAACAGCGCAAGCTCCCTTCCAACGAGGCTGTCACCGCACCCACTGAGGTCATGTCCGCAGAGAGCAAAGTTGCTGATTGGCTGTCGCAAAGTAATGCTAGCATGACCAGGAGGAAGTCAGTGGCTGAGGGCATGTATAGTGAAAACAGTGACCCATTACGTCTGAGTATCACCAAGGGTGAGTCATAATGTTTTTTTACATTTTTTTATTGTTTTTCTATTCCATCAATGGCTTTGATTGTAGTAATGCTAACTCTCAAACTAACCTCGTGGTCTTTCCATCATCAGCAAACCAGCGAGAAGATGGCACCCACAGTGATCCAGAAGATCCTACAATCAATGGAAATGAATTTCTCAAATCGGAACCTCAGCTTGACCCCGAGGATTTTCCACAACCCCTTAGAGCCTCGCCACCACAATACCTTGCCTCCCCTGACTCCAAGGAGCCTTTGTCCTATTCCCCACCAGAGTCTCAGTCCCTATCCAGCTCGGTTAAGACTGACCCTCACCAAGCCTTTGTCATTGAATTCTTTGACGACAACCCAAGAAAGAAGCGCTCCCAGTCCTTCACCAATAACGGATCCCCACCTGAGCCCTCGAGCCTCATAGTCCCGATGGAGAAGGGGAGGAAGAGCACCAGCCCCACTGGCGATAGACACGGCCCGTCTCAGGCCTCCAGCACTCCGCCAACCAAGCGATACACCGTCCCCCTGAAGGGCCCTTCTTCCACCGGACCCCAAAGAGCTGGCTCTCTGCGGAGGGAGAAGACAGAGGACCGCATCAGCACCGGCTATTCCTCTCGCTCTTCATCATCCGCGTCCGTAAGGCCCTTCAGCAGTGTGGGCCGGAGATCCAAACTCGCCCAGGAATTCACTGCCGAACTACACAAGCAGTCCTCTTCGGCCAGCTGGGAGAAGAACGCACCGAGCGCCCCTACAACAGCAGCTAAAGCAGAGATAGCTAAAACTGAAAGAGTGGTAGTCGCAAAGCCTAGTCCCCCTGCATCTTACTCTCCCTACCAGCCACAGACATCCTCTCCCATCGACCAGCCCGTTCCCCTCAAGACTCCCATGATGCCCCAGGTTCCTCAGAGTGTGGAGGTCCACAGCCCCCATGTCGGCCTCAGACACGAAGAGGAGGACAGTCTGAGTGATGCAGGAACCTACACCATTGAAGCAGATCTTCAAGATGCAGAGCTGGAGGAGGCACGGAGCAAGATTGACCAGGCAAGTCTATTCCCTCCATTTTATTGACATAAATTGTATATGAGAAGTTGCTTTGGCTGATGATCTTAACGTGCTGCATAAAAGGAATACGTTGGCTTTGCAGCTTCCCACTGTCCTATGTCTTTTGGGAGAAAGTCTAAAGCAGAATGGGCCATTATTAGACATTTTCTCATTTTCTTTATTCCTGCACTTATCTGCTTGTACTGCTTTGTTCCTGACAGATTTTTGGTGTTTTTGAGAGCCAAGAGGAAACCAACGAGAGTGAAGCAGAAACCTCATCAGCATTTAGGCCTGTTATTGTTCAGAGCAGTGAGCATCATAGGCAGAGTAGCTGTGGGGAGGTGAGGCCAGCTCCAGAACAGGGACAGAGTCTGGTAAAGGTATTCCTTCCTGCACAGGGTGGGATTAATGAGTAGATGGAATAATCAATAACTCATTTCCAAAGACTATAAATTAATGTACGGGGTCACTAAACCAAAATGTTCAAACGCACAAACCAGCCTGCATTGCTATATCTTGATTTGCCTTCTTGGTGTTTCGGCTCTTTTATTGATTTTATTTTATTTTGGGTGATTTCTAGATTTGCCTCATCTTTCCTCACAGGTTCTGGGTTCCTCATTGTTTCAGTTTTTCTTCCTAACCAAATATAAGGAGCACAATCCATGTTTTTATAACAGTTAAAGTCACATTTGAACACACACTTGAACAGATTGGTGTATGGTATCTTCTTTTTTTTAGATTATTATTATAGACATATTTCTCTCTTAGATTATTTCATTGTATACATTCTATTTATGTTCTTTAAGATGATTTTACTTATATTCTCTAGGTTTATATTAATTCTATGTTTGTGTGCTCAATCTGACCGCAGCAAATTCCTTGTCTGTGAAAACATAACTGTTAAACAAACCAATTCTGATATTAACCTAATATATTAAGTTTCCTGCTAAGGAAATCCCATAATTAAAAACTGTATGCTGAAAATGTTTAATCTTTCTATTTCTTTGAAAGATATTGAATAAGTTGGTTGATATCCCACTCAGGTTCCGGCAGCAGGTGCAGTGTTACATGGGGCTCCTAAGTGGATGTCTTGCTGGGCCAGCTTGGCAGACACCTACACAGACTCTGGCCCCTCGTCCGGGCCCTATGACATTTCTTCCCAGATGGAGCTGTCAGGAGGGGGTAAGACACGAGTCCATTTGAAATGATAATGAGACGCCCCGATGAATATGAATGATATTCTCACTCCGTAACGCGTGATTAATATATGCATTAAAACTGTTTCACTTCAGCGCGAGGTACAATGGGCAGACACCATGACAGCCCCGAGTCGGACGGTTCGAGATCTCGCCGCGTCCTGCCCCAGCTACCGCAGGGGGAGAAGAGTGACACTCCAACTCCCTGCATTCATGTTCATTATGACCAACATTCAACCTTCAATGTAGAGGAGGATAGCTTGCTGGCCCCCAGGTCTCTGGACGGCCTTCACAGGTTGTCTGTTCAGGACGATGTTGAGCCAGACAGCCTGAGTGACGCCAGCAAGTCAGATGATTCTGTGGTAGAGCAGAGGAGGAGGCCCACGTCAGACACAGAAGACAGGAAAAATATGGACGAAGCCAGACTCTTAGGCAAGTCTTCATTCTACGTCGAGTCGGAGACAACTGCGTCCAAACCTGAACATGACGGCTCAACATACAGCTCTCTTAGCAGTGACAAAAAAGCCTTCTCAACAGCCACCCTCACCAGAAAGAAAGACAACAAGGAGGACACTGGAAAAGTCAAGACCAGTTTGTCGCCGCCCGTCCTAGGCCAGGGCAGACAGAGTCCAGAGTCTAGAGAGTGCACGTCATCCCCATTAATTAGACAAGAGAGCTTCACCAAGGAGCGGCCTAGCAACGCCAGACTGCCAAATATCTCCAGCCAGCCTGTTCTGAGAGAACCGGACACTGCGTCATTCCAGGGAGTCGACACTCATTCTTACCTCAAAGACACGGAGGATGTTCTGGCGGTTCTTGAAGCCAAATTCCAAGCAGGACAATATTTAACAACACCGTGTCCAATAGCGGACTCTCTTTCTGGGGAGTCTGATTTGGATACGTCCAGCACGGTCAGCCAACATAGCAGTAAGAACCGGCAAAACGCACCGACCCAAAATCCCCCCCCTGTTGGTGAATTCCAAAGGGAGAGGTCTTCAGCCAGTATAGCTAGTCTGGACTCAAATTACCAATCTACCAGATCAGAAAAGCAGCGCTCTCAGGCAGCGGAGAGCAACCATAAGCCTGAGCCTGTCAGGAGGCCGGTCGGGCTGAGGCGTGGTGTCGGAAAACGTGGCTCCATAGACCTGAGCGACGACCCTCCGAGCTTACCTTACTCCGATCAGGAGTCTAACAACTCCCAGATGTGCAGAAAGTACACAGTGCCCCTTCAGAAGGAGGACGGCAAGCCCTCCAGACCATCCGCTACATTGAGCCGTGCCCACAGCTTGTCTGCCCCGAGGCCCACCAGAGCGTCCATGCTGCGACGCGCTCGTCTGGGAGACGCCTCAGACAACGAGGGCACGGAGACAGACAGGCTGTATCAGGAAGCTAGCGGCGCCCAGGCTAAGCAACCACAGGAGAGCAAGAAACCTTCCAGGCTGGATCTGCTGGCCATGCCTCGTAAGCGGACCAGCTCCTTCAACACACCCAGCGACACCGAGGCCTCCTGCGCCCCGCAGTGGAGCGGCAGGAGCACGGGATTCTCCAACCGCAGCACAGAGTCCACTAACAGCAGCTCATTTAGAAGGGCCTCTACCGCCAAGCCCTCGGACAGGCCACAGAAACCTGCGCTCGGCAAGACGCCAATCACACGCGGCCGTTCGAGCAGTGCCAAATATGCCAGCAGTACCGCAAGTGAGTATCATGCATGCAGACATCCCACATATACCTGTTTAATTGAGTTTAAAGATATGTTGACGCGTAAAAAAACTATTTACTCCCATCTTAGTCAAACCCACTACTGTTGAAAAGAATGACTCTGTTTCTGGATTGGAAGCATTACAAGGTCTGTTGTTTATTGAGCACAGTGGTGAATTGGTTTGATATACCTTCATGGTCCTCAGTTTATCCACCGTATGTTTCAGGAATAACACTGTAGTTCTATTAAAAAGGGTGTTTACTCTGAACTTTCACTAACATTAATCACACTAACAGTCAGGTCTGTATTTTGGTGGCAGCACAACGACAAGCACAAGCAGCACTCAGACTGTATTTCCATACAGTAGAATTTAAATTGCTATTGATGCAGTCCTCAATCAACTGCATGAGCAAACTATTTTGTTAGTATTTATTTCTGTTATAATACAAATGAACTGATGAAAAAACACACACACACACACAGTCTGCCTGTTCTTGCTGGTTTGTGCTCCTGTGTGTTCACATCATGCCGCTCCTCACCTTCCAGACAACGTCATGATTCCCAGGAGAAACTGATTCTTTATTTACTCACACATTTGAACCCAAGTATCGAGTGTGCTCAAAGACACCCACACATTCTGCATTGCAATTTGCATTTGTCGTTGTGCTGGCACTATTTAGAAAACGGCCTCCATACTACAATTCTTTTTAGTAAAAATTTGATTTTCCTTAATCTGTGTTCTCAATGAGAATTCTATGGCCACGATGATTACAATCCTAGGCTAGTCTTATTTCTCTATATGTGATACTAATGATCAGCTGCTGTACTGTGGATGTCGAGGCTCATTTCACTTATTAATTCATTCTTTTCAATCTGGAAAGAAACTTGCTTTAGCCATCTTTCTGATAAAAGTGTATCTGTAGAAATGAGCACGTCCACAGCGACACTTTGTCTCTTGTTCTGGGGGTAGGATTTTGGTGACGACATTCGAAAAAACTTGGTGGTGTTTTTTTTTCCTAGCCTGTATTCTTTGATTTTATCTTTTTTTTTTCCTCTCTCCTCCTGTCTTCCCAACTTCTCTATCTTTAACCCCCTCCCCGTAACTCAAACCAATTCACGACGGGCAGACTCCAGGAGACGCCAGAAAGGCTCCGACTATACCTCTACCTCAGACGAGGAGTACGACTCCAACCAGAGCACTCCTAAACACAAACGCTCCCAACCTTCCTCAGCTTCCCACAGCCCGCGCAATCGCTCCAGGACCCGCACTCAGCCCGTGGTCGCCCTGCGTCCCAAAGCCCGCGGCAGAGATTCAGAGGATGAGAACCAGCAGGGAGAGAACTACAACCATTGGTCCAACCACAGTGCCGAGATCGCACGGTAAGGAATATTTATGAAGTGTGAGTTTTTTTTCTGCTTTACATGCTGATATGATTTTCAAAGGTTATATTGACGTGCCTTAAGCTAATGAGCAATGAGACGATGCTACCTTAAATAAATTATGGTAATTTGACTGCTTCATCTTTATTTCGTTGATTTACTGCAATGGCCCGGAGAACACCGGGATATTGTGATGTATGCATAGTTTGTATGCCCTACACAGTGGATATGTGTGTGATTTTTGTTCAACTAATTTTCAAATGTTAAATATGTGAAAGATGTACGCTGCTTCCATTCCAGTAACATTTCAGTCAATGTATTCATTTATTTATTGTTATGGAACATCTGTGCAAAGGGCATCAGCCATCTTTCTAACATGTGTGTCCTCCCTACTAGGTTGAGTCAAGACCTGGCTAAAGACCTCGCCATCTTGGCCAGAGAGATCCATGACGTGGCTGGTGACGGTGATCCACCAAACCCTGGGACAGAGAGCAGGGCGCCCGTCTCCACAATGACCGCTCACGAACAGGTACATCCAACGTTATTCGGTAACACTTTACAATAAGGGAACATGTATCAATGGTTAGTTAAGGCTTAGTTTATGTTATTAAGGGTTAGCTAATGCTAGACATTACCTATGCATGCTTTGTTTTTTATGGTTAGTAAATGCTTTGCTAAGCATTAGTTAAGGGTCATAACAGTAAGTTATTCACCAACTGTTCATGGGTAGTCATTAACGGTTAGCTTATGCAAAGATAACGCTTATTTAGCATTAACTAAGCCTTAACTTACCATTAATTAGTGAAACCTTATTATAAAGTGTTACCCATTATTCTCAGGACTGTTTTATGCTCTATCCAAATATTCTCTTTATCACAGACTAGAGTAAACTCTTTTACTTCTTGATTGCTCTGCCTTGGCTATCCTCATCTGATCAGATTAGACCAGTGATGTAACGTGACGTCTTATCTCTTTGCTTTGTTTAACACATCATCCAAAAGAGACAGTCTGTCAGTCTCACACTTCAAAGCCTCTGGAAACCTGCTCTAAGATAGTAAAAATCAATATATAATTTCAAATGTGGGTTTGTCAATAAGCTTTAAAACAAATCTGATTTGAAAATATGTTCAAAATTCTTACTATGTCCTAAGAAGCCAAAGCATAGCCTGCCTCATCCAAACTGAATTTCTGTAAAGTTGATCAAACTTAATTGACAATATCTTTCATTTGGATTGATAAATAAATATGCCTTACTCTTTTCAGATGCTTTACTATCATGCAACTTACTCGCCCAAATGATATAGTTAGAAGGATTTTGTGGATTTGGGTTTACAAGGGCTATAACACTAATTTCCAAAGTCTGATTTGCTTTGCAGCTGAGTCATCATATCCCAGAGGCTGGATTAAACTACCAGAGAGGCCAACAAAGTTCTACACCTGACCAGAGCTCGGGTGACCGTGAACAGAACTCCAGGCAGCGAGCTCACTGCAGAGACGAGGTCAAACACCAATATGCCAAATTCATCCATTATTTTTTATTTTTTTTCAACAGTCCTGGTGAATCAGTTTTGAAACATGTTTTTTTTTTGTATCCAGGTCAGCGTGGACGATCAGATGCTAAATCCAGTGTCTCAGGTCATAGGGGCAATCAGAGAAAACACTGAGCAACTTGCTGACAAAATCAAGTAAGACGTCAATCACTGCGCACGCACATAAACAGCCATCATTCCTATGCTCGTCTCAAGTTTGATGAAAAAAATCTTCATTGATCCTGTCTCAAAACCAGACTGCACTCAGCCAGTAATCCTATTAAACAAGTGTATCTGAGTGAATCAGCAAACAGACTTACATACTGCCTGACAATATGGTACTGAGAGGACTAATCTTCTGAATAGATGAGATGCAGATAACACCATCAGTGTTTACAATGTTCCATTCTGAGCCACGAAACAGTAGCATATCAAAGCAGTAAAATATGTTCTGGTATCCCTTGATTGTATTGATTTAATTCTACCCAGCCACCATGATTAAAAAGCTTCAGGAAGGTCTCAATCCCTCAGTGTTCCAGACTACTATCAACAGAATGTAGATTGTCCTTTTCTTTAAGAACACCACCATCTAACAACGGAATTTGGCATTATTCCTGCAGGGTGCTATTCCAGGACAGGATGGATATCTGGCGGGAAATTGAGGCCAAGGTGAATTCTGACAACGACGTTCCTGTTGTCAAAAACTCCAACAAGGTCGGTGACTTGCACTTCTCCCTCTTCATGTTAAGTGTTCTGTCGATAAATGCCGTTTGCTTGAGCTGAGTCGAACATCTGTATTTCAGGAAATCACGTCCATCTTGAGAGACCTCAGGAGAGTTCAAATACAACTTGAAGGTGAGTCAACCTGACCCTTTTATCAACAATGCAAATGCAGATGAGATAAATATGATGAATAATCTTTATAATACTTTTAATATTGTGAATAATCAGCTAATGACTAGACTACACCCCCCTCTCCAGTCTTTAACACAGTGCTGGAGCCCAGTGAGCAGCCTGAAGCTTTCAAAGCCTCAGCCTCCTCCTCATCTTTATTGCGTTCCTCTCGAGCCCCCGCATCCCGAGACTGGAGAACAGTCCACTCTGTCTCCCGGCGCGGTGGAGGCCCCAGGCCCAGCGAGTCTGTCAGGAGAGCGGCCGTAACCCCGGACGATGCCAGGGAGGGATATTTGGTCTGAGACATGAAACAGATACACAGGTTCCACCACTGCTGACTTTTCAAAAAACAACAGGTGTTAGACCAATGAAACCAAGAGGGGAGGAAGTGATACACAGAACTCTCGCCTCCTGTACATCCCTACACACACACACACACACACACACACACACACACACACACACACACACACACACACACACACACACACACACACACACACACTACTGCACTTTGAGCACTACACACACACACACAGCGGTGCAATTCACAGCGACGCCTGCACTAAACGCCCTTTAAATATGCACAGTGATTTAAGGAAGTAACAAAAGAAATTTCCCTATTTAACTCTTGACAGGCATCAAAGCAATAGTTGATTCTCTGTTTGTTATTTTGCCAATGAATTGACCAACATTGCTGATTTATTTTTAAAAGCTCTTTGTTATTACTTGGTTTATTTGAAAAGCCAGCCTGAGCATGAGCATCTCAGGGAAATCTACTGACGATTAAGATGTTTAGTGACAAATCACTTTTTTGATATTCGTTTAAGGATATGTTTTGGGGGGAAAGAACTGCAGTGACAGTATTACAGTAGTGTACCTGTATCCCTGTTAAACTCATTGCATTTCCTTCTATGTTTTTTTTTGCCACTTTTTTCTCATTGTGGACCAGATTTATCAAAGAATGTAAAAAGTATTTATATATATACTTTTGTGAGACACTGTTTCCAAGACAACATGACCTTGACAGAGTTTTTAAAAAAATCTAGTGCCAGATTAGTTAATATATGACACAGTTGCTATCAACCAATTGCTCTTGTATAGATTTCTGGTAACATTTCCCAGAGTGTAGCGACTCGGTAGACAAATGCTGCATTTTGTCCAAGTGGAGATGCAAATCTCTCAGGAATGTGTGGGAGGGACTCTGTCTGTTCTTTAGTCACCTGGTAACCACAAACTCCAGTGGCTATCAAACAAGACTCTTCAAGAGCATTCCGCTCTAGCTTTTGTTGGTTTTTATTTGTGTCAAACACATTACAACTTCCATATGCTTACGAGCTATCGCAGCACTCGTGGTGAGACTTGAAATGTTCCCCTCAGTCATAAGGTCACTTTTAGATGAGTCCTCACATGACAGGAGAAGAAATGTCATTTTAGCTTTTAAGTTGACAAAGTCGATTGTGTAAAAGTGTAAATCAGATTATTAGTTTACCACATGTTGTTGTCTGATCTGTAAATATGTTTTACAGATTACCTCTGAGATTTTGTCATTTGCACAAATGTAGTTCAACTTTATCATCCTGGACCTCATATGCTACAAAGTGAATGCCTATGCTCTCCTGTGGGATACATTGTAAACATTTGATGCTGTTGAGGTTGAAGCGGGATCGAAGGCGACTCAATTCACCAGAAGGTCTGCTTCCCTCTTCCCAGTCCAGACTTGACACGTGATTGGTACTGGGAAGTGCCTACAAGTGCCACAGAGCTATGCGGGATGATGATTCATAGTAGAAAATATTGAATGTTTGGGTAACACTTTATAATAACTATCCGTTGTAACTCGTTAATAGATCATTAGTAAACTCTTAATTAATGATTATTAATGATTTGTTAAGTGTTTGTTAGCAGTTTGTTAAGGATTTATAACAATGGTAGATAGTTAATAGCTTAATAATTGAATCAGTTCATCTGGGAGGTAATCCGAGATACCGACGAGGCTGAAATAGGCTATAGACTATACACAGTGCATGGGCAACTGAGGGCAGCCCCATTTTCAAATATTTTTAAATAAACTCAAAACACACTGTGCATGCCATGGATTTGAACGTGACGTGATCAGTTAATCTCGGATTACCTCCCAGATGAACTGATTCAATTATTAAGCTATTAACTATCTACCATTGTTATAAATCCTTAACAAACTGCTAACAAACACTTAACAAATCATTAATAATCATTAATTAAGAGTTTGATGAGTATGATCTATTAACGAGTTACAACGGATAGTTATTATAAAGTGTTACCATTTTTTGTCCTTTTTTGATGACTCACTCTTGCTGCTATTCTCCCTCTATGGGATAATTCCCCCTTTGCTTTACTCCACCTAAATCCAAGCTACAGCCCGTTAAAGAGCTGAAATGTAATTGTTGTTTGTCAAATCTGTCTCTCTTTTTTTTTAAATACTCAATTCACGTGACCCAGAATGATTTTGATTTAATCTCTGTATGTTGTATTTATGTTCTGTTATCTGTGTAATTTTGTTAGCTGATGATTTCAGGTTTTTCAAATAAATGTGATTAGCAAAAAAGTGTTTGTTTTTGTTTGAGTTTTTTGTCACACTTTCTATTTGCTCACCACACTTTTAGTTTCCTCTTCCTGAGCAAGTACATGTCTCAAAGCCCTGAAAGGAAAGTGAAAACAGGAACTGGGGTGTGATATATTTGTACAATAGAAGAGCTATCACTTCAATTGAAAGCTAGAGGGGAAGAAGGCAAGTTTGCTGTGCTTCTGCTGGGAACTTTTGTTGTAGAGAAGGATTTGCATCTGCTTCGTATGAGTTGCTTTTTCTTTACCAACTTGTTCTGAGATTTAAAACTATTTGAGGCAATAATGTGGTCTTTCAACTTTCTAACAGGCACTGAAAAAGGAAAAAATGACCTCTTTGTATAGCAGCCTCCATGACAGCTACGTGTCAAACAAAGGGGTAGGATTACATCGGCATCGAACGTTCACAGATTACTCGCTCTGTTTTGTGCTGTGTAACACACCTGTCTTATTCTTGCACCTTTTTTCTTCTACGGGACATCCTGCTGCCAGAGGTCGACCAGCTGTGTGACTCTAGTCGTGATTCTGGTCTGTCTGACGGTTGTGGGCATCCTGCTCGCTATCGCTGTGCTGAAAAGACCACCGCCCCCCAAAGAGCATGACACACTCCCACACGAGACCTCCGGGAGCAACTCGTCTACGGACCAGTGCAGGTAATGATCTCAGTAAGGCTGTCACTGTCTGTCAACACTGGAGTGCTTTTTAAATGGACACAAGGGACGGATGAGCTGAAAAAACTTGTCGGCTGTTGAGTTTGAAACATACTGTAGCCTAGTAGTTGAAAATTAGTAGGTTTTATCAATTGATGTGATGATCTGAGTCTTAGGGGTATTTATAAATCTCAGTTTTTTTTGTTGGTAGGAATTTATTTTATGATCTGGTGGATTTTCAAGATCACTGGTTGTCTCGATGTGCCATTCAGGTTGCCTTTTAGGATTCAATATTTTGTATATGATGTTTTTTATTAATTTTATAAGCATTAATATTATCTATGGTAAATTAATTTCTCAGCCCCAAAGCGCTTTACATTTCTAACCACATTCACCCATTAACACACACGATCGTGCATTCTCCGTGGTTGCCCCGAAACTTTGGAACAGCTTACCACACCATATTCGCTCATCTGAGTCTCTGGAAACGTTCAAGTCCACTCTTAAAACTCACCTTTTTTCACAGGCTTTTACGTTTTAATGAATTGTTTTGTGTCATTGCTGTAAGTGTTTTTTAATGTGTGCTGTTGTATTTTAATTTATGTATTTTATGAAAGCACTTTGGTGAATTTAGGTTCTTATAATGTGCTATATAAATAAAAGTGACCTTGACCTTGACACACTCATACACCAATGGCAGTAGCTGCCATGCAAGGCGTGCCCTGAACCATCTGGAGCACTGTGGGGTTCAATGTCTTGCCCAGGGACACTTTTACAAGTCGTGGGGAGACTGGGGATCGAACCTCCGACCCTGCACTCCAGAGGACGACCTCCCTACCCACTCCGCCACTGCCACCCCTATAGTCTAAAAGACACATTTTTAGGAAGGAGATTTTAAATCTCGTTGAATATTTCCTTGTTAAATAATGGTAAACAAACTTTTTAAAAGAAATTGCAACTCCTTACCTTCCCACCACATAGAACACACTCTTCCAAACATATTCAAATATAATACAAGAATTGCCAATGACATATCTATACAATAACATAGGCTACCTTAAAAAGCATCACTTATGACTTACACGTTAAATTAAGAAAATAGTCCATTATTTGTCTTGTGCATTTGGGATTAAAGTAGCTTTTTTACTATAATAGGCTAATAACAATTTTTTCATCTTAATAAGGTATTTTTGGTGAATACATGTGGTCCATATTGTAGATAATCATGTTGATGCTTTTCAGCACAGTATCTAAATGTGGTAGCCTATAACTAAACACACAGTAGGCTATCTGCATCTATCAACTCAATAATTATTCTATTCTATTTTCAGAGAATCCCTTTAGCACGTGTCTTAGTTTATCTTTGTTTATTATCTCTTAGTATGGCGCTGGTGGAGAGCATCCCTCAACATGTCAAATACAAAGCCAACGTAACGTTCGGGATCTCTCTGGAGATAGCCTGGAAAGAGCTCATCTCCATGGCAACGGAGCAAGTGGATGTGGCCTCTTTCTACTGGACCTTAACCGGGGAAGACATCAACGTTAACTCCTCATCCGACGCACCTGTGAGTCATCAAACTAAAACAGGGAAGAATAGACAATGGAATATATTGTGAAAAGGTAAAGAATAAAGCTGTTGGTCTTTCCTCGGTATAGGGAAGGGAGATCTTGCAACAACTTGGAGAGCTGCCATCCAGGAATGTGTCTGTCCGGTTGGTGACCAGTGTTCCCAGCGTTAGAACCAACTCCACCGATTTAAAGATGTTGAAAGAGAAAGGTTTGTAAGTATAGCCTAAACACCCCTGTTCTACTGTCACTGCAGTAGGCTATTTATTGCACAAACTGCAAATAATGTTCTTTATGTTGCACGTTTTCAATTTCTCTACTTTTCTACACCTTTTGGTTTTGCCTCGCTTGTGCAGTATTCAGAATGTAGGCTATTTATTTGATAGCCTATAAAAAAAAAATTTCCACCGTAGGCCGGAGAGATGTTTATTTTCTGTTCCTCTGTATGTCTGGCAAATATTGGAGAAATTTCTAAAAAAGTTGACTTGACTTCACTTGACTATTTACTTTTATTTGTGATGCACTTTGCACTGTGGTTGTCTTGCAGGAGTTCAGGTGAGGAGGGTGAACTTTGGCCGCTTGACGAGGGGCGTCCTCCACAGCAAGTTCTGGGTCGTTGATAGAAAACATGTGTTTATTGGAAGTGCCAACATGGACTGGAGGGCTCTCACACAGGTGAAAACCAACAATCTACAATCAGATACAGATGCGTCATGTTAAGCCTTAATACAACACTGCCTGAGAATTCACTTTTGCCTGCAGGTGAAGGAGCTGGGAGTTGTCATCTATAACTGCTCCAGTCTGGCAGAGGACCTCCAGAAGATTTTCCAGTCCTACTGGGTGATGGGACAGTCCAACAGCTCCCTGCCACAGCCCTGGCCTGCCATGTATGACACCACCATCAACCAACAGCAACCCCTGCTGGTGGAAAATGATAATGTCTCCAGCAGGATTTACCTCGCAGTGAGTGCCTTAAGGTTTCGGTTCCTTTTTACGGGAGACTGTTATTGTATTCGGACTCTATTTATGGAGAAGAGAAGTGATGACCTGTAGAGTGTGTATTACAATTTCAGTCAGGAAAAAATTGTTTTACGAATCAAATGTTTTAGAGGTCATCATTATTCCACGTTTGTGTTCCACCTAAGGGTTCCCCGTCATCATTCTGTCCTACGTCGAGGACTCAGGACCTGGAGGCCATTCTCTCCATCATCTCAGACGCCCAACACTTTGTGGATGTAGCCGTCATGGAGTATTTCCCCACCACACGTTTCGAAAAGCCTCAGAGGTGACACTGATATTTTCTCTCTATCAAACTAGTCCCCTCTTTCAGCTTGATTTGATTGGATTGGTTTTATCTATTTATTTCTCGAACAATCAAAATACTGTAAAAGAAAAACAAAAATCACAGTAAACGGGATAAAACATAAATCGATCAGATTCCATCAAAGAACAAAAAAAGGATGTGTTGGATAAGGAGCCCCTACTTTACATTATCATATTAAATAAGTAGAAACTGTATAATATTATGGCTTTGTTTGATTTCACTGTTAAGTCCTATCCACAAGGTCACCTCAGAAGCTCAAATACACATGCTTCGTTTTCTTCACTTTGGGTCCTTTATTTGAGCAGATACTGGCCATTCATTGACGACGCCATCAGGACGGCCGCATTCCAGAGGAAGGTTAAGATCCGGATGTTGATCAGCTGTGGGCTGGACTCCGATCCAGCTATGCTGCCTTTCATTCAGTCTCTAGCCTCTATGGACAGCCCTCACCTGAATATCAGCATCCATATAGTAAACCACTACATGAAATAAATATATCTGCTGTTAGGTAAATCATGCCACTTCATTTACAAAAAAAAATGTAATTCTCTTTTCAGAAACTGTACATCGTTCCTGTAGGAAACCAGTCTGATATTCCACATAGCAGAGTCAACCACAATAAATACATGGTGACCGATAAAGTAGCATACATTGGTGAGTGAACAGATTATCTTTAATGGTTGAGTTAAAATCATGTAAATGCTTCTGAGTTCATGTGTCCGTTTGTTGCATGTGTATTGGAATTGGTTAATCATTTGACCAAATAACGTTGGACGTGTTTCCCCTCAGGCACCTCCAATTGGTCAGGGGACTACTTTATGACCACAGCTGGAGTGGGTCTGGTGGTTTCCCAGGATGCTCCTCACCCTGTATGGAAGAGCAAGGCCCTGCAGAGCCAGCTCAGGGCGGTATTCGACCGAGACTGGCACTCTGAGTTTGCCGTGCTCCTAGCTGACCTGGGGCACCATCCGGACTGCACACTGTCAAGATGACAGACATCTTTATCAAAGTTACACAAATATGTTTTATTAAGACAGTATTTAACCCAAAGTTGCGATTTATGTTGCCGTTTTTTCTATGTCAGAAGCAGCAGAGTTGTGAGATTTTTTTAAAGGTATGAATGCTAAAAACAATATATAAACAAATTATTTAGGGGACAGTGCACTGAAAGTAAGAAGATTTTGTTTATAAATGAAATTATACCAGCTATGCCATCCTCAGCTGTCATAATGTAATGCACTTGTAGCTTACAATAATGTTCAAAGAGTTATTATCAATGTTTTTATAAAATGTGTTAAGTGCTAAGATATATATATTGTTTATACTGTAGTAATTAAATGTATTTCAAAATCAATTGTATTATGCCTGGCGTATGCGATTTTTTATTTTTTTATGCTGTGCATACAAATTTAAAAATAAAAGGAAATCTAAAATAAGAGCTGACTGACTGGAGCTCGCTATGTGCGTTCCCCTCCCTGACAGCAGGCAACGCTGTGCTAAAGCCACCCTCCCCGTATTGAGAGTGGAGCGCGGGGCGGGGCTCCTGCTTGTAGTACGTGTGCTTCACTCTTCACTGGTGCTTCACAGCGGCTAGGTTTCGGTGGGTGAAGCTAACTGAAAGCTACAACTGAACTGCAGTCAGAATCATGGTGCTGCTAGAAAACGACTCGGTAAGAACTAAAAGAACATTTCCTGTTGGGCTTATTGATAAGAGACTTAAAATTTACACTGTCTGCTTACGGTATTTCACTAACAGTTTGCTAATTGTTGGACCAGCTAGTCGTCAAACTGACTCATTAGCCTGCTAACGCTAGGCTGAAGCTAACCCTGGTTTGGTGTTATGCTGCCAAATATGCTCAGTTATTGTACTTTCGAACACAATAAATATCCATAAACTGGTATTTTTAATGGGAATCATACATAAATATTTAAATAAGTCAGACTTGTTCTGCAAGTAAGCTCTCCCCAGCTATTAACGTATTATCTAAAGACAGACCAAAGCAAACATTTTGTGGCTTTATAATTGAGTATTTATCTTAAATACTAATAGACCAATATGTGCAGTCTTACCTCCTAGTTCTTATTAGGAACCCATACTCACTTGCCAGTTGGGTCACGGTTACACTTGTACACTATTATTTTTTCTACACCACCAACCAGTTCCAAAATGGAAGTTGACGCCTCACGACAACAGTTCCAACAAAACTGAAGACAATAATTGTCATTAAAGTTGGGGGTGTCTCATTAGACTAGAGCAGTTTAAGTTAAGTGTACTTAACACACACCCAGCAGTGTCTGATATCACTCTGTAGACTCTTCATGCTGCTGAGATGAGCTGCAGCAACAAACATAATGGATCACTCAGACAGGTCTGTTAAAATACAGCTGTTGGGGCATTAAAATGTTTGTTTTTTTGCTCTGTTGTCCAGTTCCTCACAGAGCTCACAAGGCTGTTCCAGAAGTGCAGAACATCTGGTAGTGTGGTCATCACGCTAAAAAAATGTAAGTTCTAGATCCTGCCTGTGTTTTGACCATTATCATTCAAGTGTTTGATCAGGACGTGAATGTGCAAGTTTCCCCTTTAAACATCTAACCAGCTGGAATGGGATGTGTGTTTTTTTTTTCTTCCAGATGACGGGAGGACCAAGCCTGCGCCCAGAAAGGGCCACTCGGAGTCATTTGAGCCAGTGGACAACAAATGTCTCCTCAGAGCATCGGATGGCAAGAAGAAAATTAGCACAGTGGTGAGCTTACTGTGGTTCCTATCATTTTTTATGTTTGGTCTCATAGATCTTTTGCTTTTAATGCTGAAATCTCATTTCTTGCCTTTTCAGGTCAGCACCAAAGAAGTAATCAAGTTTCAAATGGTGGGTTGAGCTGCTTTTGTGTTGCAATTTCAGTGTTGTTTGGAAGCTATTGTTCTGGCCCATTGCATGCAGATTTTCTTTACCCGGTCCCCTTGATTGATCAACTTGTCGAAAGTAATCTTGTGTTTCATATCGCCCCTGTCTTCGATGAATGAGCCGTTATAACTTGATCCTAAACCCATCTTTTCCAGGCGTACTCCAACCTCCTTAGAGCTCACATGGACGGACTTAAGAAGAAAGATAAAAAAAGCAAAAGCAAGAAAACCAAAGCCACCCAATGAGCAACAGACTCTTTTCACATACGCCTGGGTATCTAAACAGGCCTGTCCTATCTGAGGGAATGGGGAAAGGCTTCCACTTGGGTCTGTGGCCCCACCCGGCCTCAGAATCACTGTTCATCCACCCGGTGACTGCTCTGATATAATGCCATTTGCATGGTAATGTCTCATCCCCGGCTACTCGGTGCCATGGTGGGTGATCTGGAACAGCACACCTGAGGATTTGTCATACAGGACAAAGCAATTCTGCTTTATTGAATCTCCACCTTTTCAGCTGTGTCACATCTGGAGCCAAATCCACGGAGCCCAACGATTAGCTGCCTTTCATTATATTTAATTGTAAGAGTCCCTATTTATGTTACATTTACGGCTTAGCTGGGAGCTGTCCCGGTATGTGTCACAGAATGTTTAATGTTCCAGTTATTGGATTTTTTTTCTTTTTTAATTGAGAATCATTGAAATGACTGTTGCTTGGGAAACACGGAACTTAATCATATCAGATTTGATGAATTTTAAACCATATTTTTTCTGTTTTGAACTTAACCCCGATAATGGAGATAGAATTTTACTTTATGCTTTGTTTTTATTTCACCTTTTTGAAGTACAATGAATATTATTTTGCCCCCAGTTTCATACCAAGCGGTCAATCTGGCTGTATGTTAAACACAAATAAAATGTACTGTATTTAATTATAAGTGAATGAGTTACCATTTCTGAATGAATTAAATGGCACAACATCTTTTGAAATTTTTAGGTTTACTGAAAAGCCAGTTGGAGTTATGAATACAGAGACAAAAGTATCGTCTATAATTCTTATAATGCCATTTCTGTTTATCACTATCACAAGGCAAGCCAGTATATTTTGTCAAACATTTGTATCATCTCGTCATGCTCCTAAATCCTGCGGCAGAATTTAAGTTCAGTAATAAAATGCTTTGTTAAAAGTCACTGCATGTCTGTATTTTGTTTTGTCCATTGTGATAAAATAGCAAAACAATGACCACGATAAACACGAGTATTGTAGAAAAGGAGACAGTAAATAATACACTATTTACATGAACACATTGCTGTGCTGTACTGGTAAAAACAGTCTTGTGGTCAAGAGAAGTAAGCGTCTCATAGCGCCGTTTGCCTCTTGTCTGGCCGATCCTTCGGGGAGAGGGCCAGTTGGCGCTGTCGGCTGCTCTCCTCCTGGTATCCCCTCCGCATTAGACTGGTTAGGAACTGGAACATGGTCTGGATAAATCAAATGAAAAACACGTTGAGCTAGGTCAGGGCCCATGTAGCTGAAGGACCAAGCTTTGAGTTGTATGGGAGGGAAATTATGTTTTCTTTTGTTCGCAGATAATCGTTTTACCTTCGCTATCTGAAGGTCAAAAACAAGAAATATTCTCCATTATATAAAGTCTGATAAATGAAATATTTTCACTTAAATCTGGGGCTCTGAACCAATGGGTTTTATTTAAGGTGCTAAGGTTATTGCAGTATTTCGATAGTAGCGCCTTGGGAATAATCTTTTATGAAAGCATGAACTGGAAGGATATGTGTTTTCAATCACTTTTTAAGCGTCCATGTGTCCTTTGCTTGATTTGTTTTGCCCTGGCCTTGCCTGAATCAATGTTAAAGCAGTGCAATAAGAAACGTGAGTGTCAAATAGGCTTGGACGGTTGATAAATAGTGGAACAGAGTCCTTGAGTTTGTCACGACACAGGAAAAAAAAAAGTGACTTAAACCACTAGAGGGCAGTGCAAGCTATTCATTGAAGCTGATGTACTGAATTATTACCTTCAATTTAGATTTTGTCATTTTCTTCGTGATATTTTGTTCATCCAGAAAGCTCTACATTACAACTCAATCAATAGAATATGTGTTTGTTCTACACAATCACTGAGCAGCAGCAGAAATATCTGAGCATCCATTATATCCATAACACCACATAACATATTGACTTGACATGACAACGTGATGTGACAGAGCCATGTTCCATTTTCTCCATACGCTCATGTGTATGTTCATTGACATGTACATTTACACATTACCCAAGCCTGAGCCTGGACACAGTCACCATCACTGCTGCTGCACAACTAAGATCCATTTCACCAGGCAGGCATTTACACTGAGTTGCACACTATAGCGCACACACACACACACACACACACACACACACACACACACACACACACACACACACACACACACACACACACACACTTACCTTCCAGGCCTCTTCCAGCTCTGCTGTCCACCTCTCCTTTAGGATGGGCTGCACGGCACCGATGAACTCTGCTCCGACGTACTGCAAAAAAATAATAACGCAAGATACTTAGGCTACTGTATTTAATGTAGGAGTATGTGTGTTTAATTTATTTTTTCAGTGTCTGAGTCAATGTGTCAGTCCATTCAGCTTGCTTTGACATTAGGGGTCTCAGTATAATGGTGAGTCTGATACAGAGCTATAAGAATTGATGCCCTACCACTATGAACAAAGCAGCGTCACAAGAGCAGCACTGTTATGGGATAATCGTTGGTCTTACATTGTAGTACTTGGGTGGGGCGTTGTAATGAAAATGGCTCTTTCCCAGCTCTAGAGCCAGAGCTTCCAGTCTCTCCAGCTGGTCCAGTCTGGCAACGCTTTTCTCGATAAAAGACATCACCCTGAAAGAGATACAGGGGGTAGGGGTTTCAATACACGGATCGTAGTTAAGAGTGACACTATTCTGTGTCGAGGGGCCGAGTGTTTACATTTGCAGTTTCACAAACTCAAATGCCAAGAAAAACAAACACCATTGATAGCTGATCTATCAACCCAGCTCCCACCTGAGGCAAAACCAAACGTTAGCACAACACTTAAAGGTGGAGTCAGCCATTCTGGAGAATGCTCGTTGTCAAAATCACCTTTTTGTCAAAATCAGTGAATATCTCTTCACAATCCGCCACCTGTCCTTACTGTGTGTGCACACTGAAAGAGATGGTGTTAATATACAGCCTAGGCTCTGTTAACTGGTATGTAAACATAGGGTATGTAAACAAAGGGGGCCCACCTTAGCTAACAAAATACCCATTTACAGAGCTTAGGCTGTTTATTAACACTGGATCTGGTAGCAGACCGTGAGGAGATATTCACTGATTTTGTCAAAGGGCGATTTTGACAAAATGCATTCTTCAGAATCACTGACTCCAGCCTGAAACCCCCCCTCGAAAATGTTGCTCTTTCACATGCACAGAACACAAAAGGATCAATTTCCTTTGTTGCTTTGGCAGGTGTGTCTGCCATCACTGCAGAGTGTCTGCGTGACAGTATTGAAGATGAATAATATGGTACAAAGTGTTCCAGTTGGTTAAGCCCCCCTCTGTCTCGGTACCACCGTGGACATTTGTTCTAATGTCCCTGAGTGCGGCTGAAGGGCCATTTGACCTTATCACTGAGTCCGATAGCTGCTGGTTCATTTTGGGATGTGTAACACGTTTGCCCGGGCGATGCCACGCTAGCCTCTCTGTGCCCCTAGGTCCTCAGGAGGTAATTGGCTGCTTTTGGCCTCGTGTGAAGAGGAACAAAGAGAGGCCTGGTGCACCCTGGGAAACAACAGACAAGTGGCTGTGATAGATGCTACAAGCTGTGTGTCCGTAGCAGAGTGGTTAGCAACGTTCTAATGACACCACTACCTGAGGGGTTTTGCTCTGCCACCCATCTAAAAATTTGTCTTGCTCTGTAACCGTGCCGTGTGCAACAAGGTTTTTATATATTGTGGTTACAGATCCCTAAATGAAAGGTAGAGCATGGAGATAATAAACAAGATTCGACTGAGGTTCTATATCATTCATATGTGTAAACCTGATATTTATTGGTGCAGTAAAACTCCACTATTGTCCAAAAGTTACTTAAAAAATCATCAAAAATCCCTGGTTGACATGTTTCTTTAGTAAAAAATAAGTATGGTCACTGTATTTTATTAGTAAAATAGTAGCCCATCTGCTGTCCTTCTGCCGAACATGCTCACCATACAGTGGTTCCCAATATGTGGGTATATAGGGAAAAAGTAATAGTACTACACAAGTAGTGTGAGGCTCGAAAGGAAAAATCTAAAAATCTAACAGTGGCAATTCAACAATTCCAGGGTAACTGACCCACTTTTGTGTAATTAAAAGGGACAGATGCCACCCAGTTTGAAATTAATTCAAATGAAACACATTGGGACACGACAGCTGGTTCATCTGATAGGGATTATGGCCATACATACACCATACAAACAAGGTGGTTATCACTGCACAACAGCATCAAATGTGTATCTATCCGCTGCTTACAATAGTCCTCAACAAACAAACATCTATTTGCTACAAAACTACAGTGCCCACTGCCCAGCCAGCTGTGTTAGGGACGTTACTGCAGCGTGTTAAGAAGTAATACATATTAGTGAGCTGTTATGATTAGATTACACATGTTAGATTACTGTTTTGATTACAGTACAAATTAGAACTTTAAAGAGATGGACTTATACATTGTTGCTTATGGGCTTTTTAACGGATTTGTTGACCACAGAAAAATATATAATACCATCTCTGCATATTAACTTGGATGGTCATAAAAGAAGCCCCTGACTTAATGACTTGAAGCAACCAAAAAAAAGGGGGGGGGGGTATTGGATATCAGTATCCTTCCCAGTCAATACATGCATGCTTTACCTGGGTGATTTGTCAAGATTGCGACATGTTGTGTCATGAAGTGCTGTGAGTGAGTGAGTGAGTGACCTGAGGCCATGTGCCCTGAGCTCCCGGCTGGTTCTCAACCTCTCCAGGTCCTGCACGTCTCTGAACAGGAAGAAGACGTCCTTGCACTCGGGATGGGTCTCAAACAACCTGTTTCCAAGACAACGACAGACAGCACACACACGCAGCCATCCGTGAGCCCTCTGAGAGAAACACACTCGTGCAGACAAACGCTGTCATATTCATTCCCACACTGAAACAAATCCTCCCTTTTTTTCCAGTCCCAAAACTGAGATGACATTATACCCACAGCAGTTTAGAATGTAGACAGACACACAATTGTATCCCCCCGTCATGACGAGTGGTGAATGTGCACATTTCAGCTCATCTACGTTAGCGGATCACAAGCTTTTCTCTCTAGAGTGTGCCTTTCTGATCTAATTCTGTTTCTTGGTGGATCTGTGTGTTTGTTAGCCAAGGACAATCCATGCCACTCATGTCCATGCCTAAACCTATCAGGTCTGGGGACAGAGCCTGGAAGTCCAATGCTAGATTTCCAAATCCTTAATCAATTTCAGTAGGTTTAAGAGGTTTAAGCATGCTGTCATTCAATCAGGAAGCCTTCCAGACTCCAGCTGAGGAAACCTGTGATTAGTCACGTTGTGGCAGAATACACAGTTGCCTCTTCTGGATGGGCGCCGAGTCGTATTGTTGTGCTCACGACTCATTGTCAATTCTGCTTCTCCTTCAGTATAGTTGTTGTCTGATGGAAAACAATGAGAGGACTAAAGGGTCGATGACAGGCATCCAAGGTTGTTGTGAGGTGAACTTGGAGAATGAGAGCAATGGCGCTTTATCGTTTTAAACCGTTTGAAACATGGCCTTGAGCTGAGAGCAGCTCTGTGAAATGGCACTGCTTTGATTGCTGTACGAAATACAAGATGCAATGTCCACTTATATTCAGGTATTTAACACAGGCAACCTGAACATCACACCGAGCAGCTAGGCATTTATGATAAACGATATTTTAAAATGTGTGTGGGTGTGGCAGGTGAATCAGAAGCTTTTTTATATTTCTGTTTATTTCTGTTGTGTTTTTTTTAGCATATCCTCCAGCACTGTGAGCGAGAGGCAAAAAGTGATGTGTTTTCCACACCTGAAAAAGACAGAGCAGGGTCCTCATGAATAAAAACATCAGCTGTCAATAGCATGTGGCCTCACTGATGGATAGACATACAGTAGATGGGTATAGGTGTTGGAAGGGTCTCTAATGGCCACTGTGAAAAGAGGAGTAGCTCTGCCATCGTTGACAATACAAAGAGGTCTATTTGGATGCTATAATATGATTGATTTTCATATGATTATGTAACCCAATAGTTTGGCTCATTACTTTCAAAATATACTTTACACCAAGGTTGACGCAGGAGCAACATGTAGAGAGCAGGTTATTTTGTCCCCATCATTTGTACCCTACCTCTTGTGGGCGTGCACACATGCAGACAAAATGTAGCACTGCATAACTCAAGGGATTTTAATTGGTTGTACTGAGAACTCATTTTTTGGCCCACCAGTCTTTTCAGTGTCTTGTCATTTCACATAATTATGATAGAGAGGAACATCCCCTCGTCATGGACTGAGGTCTGTTGAGTTCAGAGCGAGCACAAAGTGAAAAACTGGTTATTCCCATGTGCTGCTTTACTGTGACAA
Source organism: Hyperoplus immaculatus (assembly GCA_949357725.1). Lineage (NCBI taxonomy): Eukaryota > Metazoa > Chordata > Actinopteri > Uranoscopiformes > Ammodytidae > Hyperoplus > Hyperoplus immaculatus. The sequence goes on along the minus strand of OX442363.1, from coordinate 14,160,242 downwards.
GTACAGTTCAGTCGATAGGCATTTGTGGTGCCCCTCAACCACAAAAAGCCTTGTGTGTGCTTCCAGGCTAACACATATGAGGTCAATCTCTTCATCCGTCCAGGTCAAACAGAGGACAAAATCATGGCATTAATTGGGCCTCTATAGCCATGTGCCTGGCAGTGGCTCTTGTGGTTCTATCAGCTTTCGTCCTGCATGTCCCGCCCACTCCGCTCTTTATCTTCATAGTCTTCAATTTGTTTGTTTTTTTTCCCTGACAAAAAAAGGTCAAAGAGGTTTTTCCCGGATGCAGGCAGTCATACTGATTGATCAAATGCACTTTTACTGATGGCTGGTGGTGCCTTCAATTGCATGGTTCTCTAGCAGACCTGGAGCTGTGTTTTTATTATGTAATGTGGTTAATATGTGATATGTAGTGATAAGAGGGGGGGGGGGGGTCCTGCCATTCCCCAAGCTGTGGGTCAGAGGAAGGCAGGGTAGAGGCATGTGTTAGGGGTTGAGCAGTGTCACCATTGTGGATCTGGGAACCTTCTGCAGCTCTGTCTCCGGCCAGTAGATCAGAAGGCTGTGCAGAGGTTTCACTATAAACCGTTTGAAAAGGTTCAACTGTTGAGTCTGGGCCATTTAAAGGTGGACTCAGCAATTCTGGAAAATGCTTCTTTTGAAATTTTGTTTTTTCAATCAGTGAATATCCCCTACCTCTCCGTAGTGTGTTCGTGCTAAAAAAAAACACTGTTTATACACAGCCCAGGCTTTGTTAACGGCTATGTAGAAAGGGGCCCATCATAGCAACATGCATTTGCAGAGCCAATTGCTATGTATTAACATTGGATCAGCGCACACAGTAGCCTAAGCTACAAAAAGGTAAGAGGATGGTGAGGAGATATTCCCCGATTTTTACATAAAGTGATTCTGACAACAAGCATTCTCCGGAATCGCTTACTCCACTTTTAAGAGAAGAACGAGAATTGCTATTGAAATCAGAAGTTGGACCTAATTTTATTATTTATTATTTTGTCAATGGTTGGTTTCATTTGGTTGCAATATTTAGACATTTGGTAACGTAACTGCTACACAACTTTTTTTTATTATTATTTAGCCTACTGGCTATGAACAGAATTCTGCCCCACATTTAACAAAATAAATAAACATTTCTAAAAAATAATCACATCCTATATCTTTACATCATCACGTACCTTTTCAATCAGCCAAACCAGTAATAATTCCCTTTTCAATTTTGAGTTATTTTACATGCGCAACCAACACTGGACAAAAGTGCAGAAAAAAGGTTACTTTTAGGCCTACCTGACGAACATAATGATCCCAACTTTGGCTATGTCGTCCCGGATAACTTTCCATGACTCCTTGATCATTTGAATTTGATCCTCCCTTGGAGACGCAACAGCGGTAGCAGCAGCATCCTCAGTGTTCCTCGCTCCAAACTCCGCTCTCTCTGCCAGACCTGATATTGCGCAGCCCATTCTTCATATAAAAACTAAAAAAGAAGGAAAAAAATAGACTTAATAGACGATGTTTATGAGACAACCAGAAATTTGGAAAAAACTTTGAGTTGATTGACTTTGTGCCAGAGGGAATCTGATGTTGCGTGCATCTGGCTTAAGTGCGCGACTCCGTTTGCGTCGTGAACCACACTCCTCTCTGGTCTGTATCACGAATTTCAGTGTCAAGTTGGTAAACAGACAGACAGGATGCAAGTTATGCATGTTTGGTTCAAAATAAACACCCTCGTTTGGTGCGCACATATTAGAGGGAGCACTGAGCAGTAGTTGGGCTTTTATGTTGAAGGACGGCCCTGTTGGCTTCCGGTTGAATTGACAGCTTCTAAAAGGGAAAGATGAATCTGCGCTCGCTCCATATGGGCGCATCATGAGGCACAATGTCATTTTAAATAAGCTGTAAGACATATGAATAAAGACACACACACACACGTAAAGATACAAATCATATTTATAAGCAATTTAATAAAATTAGTGAAGAATACCAAGCTGATAAATCAATGTTACGTTTTTATAAGGGTCCATGTTTTCCAGACCTCAAAACAGAATGTTAGTTAATTTGATATATATTTTCTCGAATTGAATAGATAAACCAATAATGAATTTGTGCTTGGAGAATGTCATTGTATCATGTATCTTATGCTAGATACTACTGTGTCTTCTGTTTCTTCTTTTCATTCCACCATACACAATCATGTCCACAAGACACATTCCTTCCACATGATCTGCACAGGACCCTGTCATAAAATAGTCCTTGACTCTCTTTTAATCTTCAGTCTAAAAACAGAAAGACTATCTCAGGCTTATATAAATATGGAATCATTCTTCACAGATGGAACAAGATGACAAAACACATGGATAAACTGGATTCAAAGTGCATGTGAGGCTAAAGAAGCTAGGGACCCATGGGGACACTTACCATTTCAGATTTTATTGAAAATATTGGAAACTTCAAGTATGAAACAATATATTTTTCTGGAATGGATAAGTAAAAAGGGCTTGCTACGGTCAGTATTTACACGAGGCCAATGTTTCCCAAATATACAGGTTCATAAATAATGTCAAAAGAAAAATATACAACTTGTTGAGAAAAATAAAGCTCCAGTGATACAGTGTGTGAAAACGTTTTTTCTAGAAGCAGCTACAGTGGACGTGGACCAGGTATTACTGCTGTGACCACATGCATTTAAAAGGTCGACAAATGTTTAAAAGGAAACACTCTTTGGTGTACGCTCAGAGACTCAATTCGCCAGTGAGACTTTAGCTATTTTTTGCTTCCTTCCCCCTGAAACCTCAGTTAACAGTTTACCTAGTTAAATGATAACTGTGATTATAAGAATAATCACTAAATAGATGCATAAAATCTTGATCCTCTTCGGTAAAAACATGGGACTATTTACATTTCTTTTTTTTACATTAATTTGTGTTGTGCAGTGCAGAAAAATACCCAATGTACAAAATATTGCAATACACTTTTTAAAAAGAAAATATGCTCTCCCCTCGTGACCAGTGACCAATAATATCCCGTTTTATGTTTCACCGGTGCCAACGCCTTCACTGTGTCCCCTGTAATTAAAACTATGTGCACACAACCACTTGCACCATTTTTGGGTGAAAAACAAAAACGAGAGACAATGAGGAGCATCTGGTTACTGGCAGCCAATGTTTCCATGCAATAGTCCCTGACGATTAAAAAAAATTGTACTTGTAATTCACATAGTTCACAAGTTCACAAGTTCGTGCCTAAGCTCTGGAACTTCTCCCGTAAGCTTTTCACTACATTACTTTCTGTCATCTTCCCTGAACTCAGGGCATTAGACTGAGTGTCCCCATCTTTGCTGGTTTCTCTAGTTATCAGAGGACCCTGGCCAGCCATGTGGCAGGTCCTCACGGGTTCCTGAAGGTTCTGTACCTCATGGAGGGGCAGAGACCCGAGCATGTGGTCCAGGGAGCTCCACCTGCACAGTGGGGGCTGTGGGCGGGGCTGGGGCCAGTCCTCTACCACAGGACCCCCTCCCTGGGTTACAGTTTCAGACTGAGTCCTGGGACAGTCCGTCAGAGCTTTGTCGAGGTCCGAGGAGCTTTTGTACTTGTGCGTGCGGCCTTTACTCCTGTTTGTAATGTACTCCAGCAAACCGTTGGGCACCGTGCAGCTGCGGGTCACCTTGGAGGAGTGGGGGTTCTTTGTGTATTTGCCACGCAGCTCCTGTACGTCAGGCCAGTGGAAGGTCTCTGACTGGGGGCTTTGCGGGCAGGTGACTGCTGGGCTCTGGGAGCTGCTGGCTCCCGAGCTGGGGGTCTGCAGTGGACTTGGAGAGAGCTCCTCATTGATGACCGCCTGATTGCAAGTGTTCAAGGGCAACCTCAGGTTTGGTTTACCTGCATACATAAACGAAAAACAGAAACATAGAAAAAAAACATGCTTTTGAGTTTTCTCCATTCATGAGCTTGATGAGAAGGTAGGTGAATGCAAAAGAATCAACACAGCAATCATCTGCGTCCTATTTACCCTTTTTTGTCAATTGCATCTTCTCCTCGACGACAGCAGGCATGTTCCTGAAGCTCGGTGGATTTGCTGAGTCTCGGTTCCTCTGCCTGATCATTGGTCTGTTATTTTTGATTCGCTGACTGTACTGACGGGCCAGTTGGAACACCTTGTTTCTCATCTTTCCCATGTCTTGCAGGATGTGGTCTTCGTCTATACTTGTGCGGAAGCTTATGATCTTGGGTAGGTGGCTTTGGTTGAAGTGGCTCTTTTCTTCAGACGGGGGGGTCCTGCGTTTCTGACAGTCCTCACAGGATCCCGGCCCGTCCACTGCTGCTAAGGGTCTGGTTGGTGATGAGATGGAGGAGCCATCGGAGGCAGTGCTTATGTCAGACTCTTCTAAAATCGTCGGTGGTTGGTCACCATTTTTAAAAACTGAAGTGTGTGAGCTCATATCCTTTGTTAATTCTAATCTCGAGTCATTAAGTTGGTCCTCTGGGCTCTGCTGGACTATCAGGCTGTCCTCCTCCGATTCCAATTCCATATCTTGCCAAACCTGGACCATGTCCGAGGCGGGTATGAACTCTTCTTCTGTGAGAGAGGCATCTGTGTTGCTCTGAGATCTAGCCTTGGCCTCCACTGTTCTCTGCGCTTCAGTTTTTTGACATGTTTCAGCGTTTCGACTGAAGCCGGGAAGGTCAAACACGGACCAGGAGGTGGGGCGGTTCCGAGTGGGGCCTTTCCTTTGGGCTGGGGCGGCCTCCTCCTGGGGAACGCTGTTGAGCTGACGGCTCAGGTGCTGGACTAGACCTGCTGGGATGTAGGAGAGACTTTCCCTGCGCTTGATGCTAAAGTTTACATCTTGGTTCTCTGCCCGCTCGTAGTATCTTCTGATCTTGTGGATGAGGATGCGATCTTGTTTGGAGAGGGTGGACCTGCGTTCCCCTTCGAGGAGGGCGTTCAGCGTGGGTTCGTTTGCGAGCATTGACGGATAACCCCCCGAGGTAACGTGGGGCTCTGGGAGGGAGCTGGCTAACAACTGGGACTGTTGTTGTTTCTCCAGGTCCATGCAAGCGGAGGGGCTTTTGAAGACGTCGTTTTCTGTGGAGGGTGAGGGACAGGCGAGGGAACCCAAGTCCTCTGAAACCAGACTGCTCCGTCTGGACAGGCTGCTGCTGATGAAGCGCTCAGCTATCACACTGGCCTGGTCCAATACAGAGGAAGGCAGGATGCTTTTGTTGTCTAAAAGCATCTCCTCTTCCTCCTCCGAGAGCTCCCCGTTGGTGAGGACACTGGTCTCCTCCACATGGAGACCGGAGGAATCGCTCTCTCCTTCGTCCTCCTCTGCCGTTTCTCTGGAGGTATCCTGAGATTCAGGTGTGTCGGCTTCTTGTTGAAGAGGGGAGACAGGAGACTCGGGCCGTTGGGAGAGACACACCTCCAGCTGATCGCTCTGCTTTGCTCGGGGGACACAGTTTAGAAGGCACAGCTCCTCAACGTTGACCTGAAACATGATAGGAGAGTGTTTGTAAAGTGGGATGTAATGAGTAATAGAGACATTGTAATGGCAAGCACTGTCCTCTGATTCCCCATTAACTTAAAAGGTGGAGTAAGCCATTCTGGAGAAATGTTTGTGGTCAAAATCACTTTGTCAAAATGAGTGAGTATTGGGGCGCTCATGGCGCAGTGGGTGAATATCTCCTTGAGATCCCCTACCTGTACGAAGTGTACCTACTGAAACAAGTCCCGAGGTCATACACAGCCTAGGCTCTGTAACCGGGCATGTTGCTAGCTATGGTGGGCCCCCTTTGTTTACATACCAGTTAACAGAGTCTAGGCTGTGTATCAACACCCGATTTCCAGTGAAGACACAGTATGGACAGGTAGCAGTTCATGAGATATTCACTGATTTTGACAACTAGTGTTCCAGAATTGCTGACACCACCTTTAATGAACGTTTTTAAAGTCAACTAGTTAATAAAATCGAATCCAGATCTTTAGATACATGTATTTGATCTTATGAGGCCCACTTTAGCTTGATTACACTGACCCATCCAGGTATTGCCTGCTCTCTCTCTCTGGAGGACAGAAAGTGCAGCTTGGAGCTGTGTGGTGGAGATAAGCTTTGGAAGGAAAAACAACCTGCACTCTACTCAGATGCGGGAGCTGTTCTGCTAAGTGACCACGAGAATGGGGAAATAGCTACAGCTTCCCAGTGGGAGAGCTGACCACAGGACAGCAGTCTCCGTGTGGCATGATAATTTCAGGCATGATTCAAATAATATTCTGTGCTGATGTCAAAGTGCACTTATTGGGTTTGAAAACTACTTTAAAGTCTAATGTAGCGTTGAATAAGCTTGTTCTCATTTACAGATAGACGATACAATCACAGCAAATACAGTAGGAGTGTGTCATTCAAAATATACAATGGTTAGAAAATAGGCAAACAAACTAAGCCATATGAATGAGGATAGATAGGCATTATTTGACACAATGAATACATCTCATGTGGCCTCAGAGGCCCGTGGAAATGAGTGGATGTGTGCATATCTAAACAAGGCTTTATTAAGTACCTTTACGATGGCCGTTTCCTTCACAGCAACATCCACATGTTCTACCTCCTCTCCTGGGGAAGTTTTCTGTTCAGTCGTATCTGTGTTCTGATCATCCTGAAATAGCCAAACATGGCATTGAGTGGATAAGCAAAATCCCTGGGCACTTAATGTGCTGAAAAACAACCACAATTGTTGAATTGAAAATATTTCTATTTAAATGAACAGTATTATTTTAAATTCAGATCGAATACTAGTACAACAATGAACATTTACAAAGACTTCGTAATAATGAAAATTCAAAGGGGAAATATGATTAGGAAATATGCTCTTCAAAGGGGAAAGCTCTTGCTATTATAATGATAATTTAGATAAATGGATGCATTAACCTTTGAAGTCAATTAAAATTTAGCAGGGCACATTAAACCACTGGTGCTAATGCAAATGCAGACATGGAATCAACAGCATATAATAAGCTTCAACATCAATCAGGTCAGGGGAAGAAAAACAATGATGAAAGTGCACTGCACGGATGAGGAAAATGTAAAATCAGATTGGATTGAAGGCAGTACATGCACAATGGGATGACCTTTATCTCCAAAAGAAATGAACAATGCAAGCAAAGACATGCACCAAGTCTTTAGCTTTCACCCATATACGTTTTAGAGTTCCATGGTTAGCAGTTTGGGAGGACTTGAGTCCATGCAATTCAGTGGCATGAATTCAAGCTGATGCATTCACAGTACAAATGATAGCAGGTGTTAGTCGGTTCAGTTTATGAAAAAAATAAATATATATATATTAAAGAGGAAGAAGGGACGAGAGCCCGCGTGGGAGAATGAGTGGCAGAGATGATCTGTGAACCAGTGGAATGGAGCAGGAAATGGGAAAAGCCGTGGGCAGCAGAAAAAACCCTCACCGTTGTGAAGTGAGTGGAAAGCAAAGCTCTGGCTCTATAGTGCCAGCAGGAGATGGCGGCCAGCACTGAGCTGGCAAAGTCGGCTACCTGGTCATCTCCCATCAGTAAATCTTCCTGGTAACTGTCCCCCTCCTCCATCTCCTCTGCCTTCTCCAGCTCCAGCCCCCCCTCGCTGGGTGAAGAGCCTACTTTGGGGTCACTTAGCTGCTCCAGAGAGTTCCTTCTGGGAACTAGATCCTCCACACAAGGCCTCTCAGCCTGGGGCTCGCCTAGACTGGAGGCCAGCGTACTGACACTAGAGGCCGGCTGAAGGGAGCACCTCTCCCCCAGAAGGGCACCCTCACTGTCTGCATGCTGTAGCGTGAAGTCATACACATGGTGGTTTGTTATTGCAAGGCCAGTGCTAGGAGCCATGTTGTGATTACAAAAGGCTGTAGATGGGGATGGAATCATTGTAAAGCCGCTTTAAGCTTTGGGTGAGATATGATTTTCTTTTTTGTAATTCAGGGCAGGCAAGGCATGTCCTGTGAAGATTAGGTTTGCACTTTCATTTATTGAGTTTGAGTTATTTTACAAATTAGACTTAAAAGTTTGAACTGCTGAGTCAAACCATATCTCACCACTGCACTCTGACTGAAAAAACTGTTTAGATACAACAGAATGAAAAAGCTTATCAAGGTTTAATAGAAGACCACATTTGGACTTACCTTTAGAACAGCTGCACGGAGAACCAAGATAAAAGAGGAGGAGGGCGAGGAGAGAAACAGAAGGGAATGTCAATAACTCTGGGAGAAAGCATGCTCAAGTAAAACATTACATCATAAATCCAGAAAATAACCTGAATCCCACGAGCCTCTTGTACAGTTCAGGTCACAACTACAATGTAGAGGGCACAAGCGCCACAAGCAGAGAGCGAGGGAGTCAGTAGTTATTGTGACCCAGACATAAAGGAGGCCTTGTGATTAGATAAATACCAATTAGAAACATCTTCCTCTCAGAGGCTCAACTTGGATATGATGCAATTAGCCAGGATGTGATGACCTACTCCCTCACTGAGATGGGAAGGTTGACATGAAAATTGCTTCTCCATTACGTTGCCTCAAAACATTGATCTGTACTGGGAGCAAAGGCAAACTGGGGAGAAGAACACAGAGGGTTGTTTCCCCCTTTCATAACAGCCAATTAGAAATGGATGAGAGCAGGAAGACGCTCAGATCTGAAGGCAGGGAATGAATTTGACTATTGAAAAGAGCTTGGTTATGACAGAGCCTTTGACCGATGTGGCATATCATTAACTTCATTATGGGTGAGGCTGGTGGAGTGAGAGAGAGTGTGTGTGTGTGTGTCTTTTGATAGTTTTTTTCAGGTGTCTTTGAGGGAGAACAAAGAGCAGTGGAGATGTGGAGGGCTCTTGTTGGACGGACACAAAATAACCTTGGTAGGTGGGCTGTGGGGTTTGTGGACGTCTGAATAGCACCCACAATGGGGCTCAAACTGACTCACTGGTAATGAATGGGCAAATGAAATGTAATGTAATGAATATACAATGACATCAACAAATCCCTCATAATGTACCAACCTTTTGTGCTCCTCATGATTTGTTTTGCAGGCTCTACAAAGACAAATAAATAAATAATGAAAAAGGTAGAACTCACCAATGGTGTACGACGTGACCATTAATTACCAGCACTGCTATTCTATAAAATATTACAAATGGAAACATATTCAAAGTAGACAAACGTCGATAGATGGAGTAGAGGTCTTTAACCTGATCTCCTTCTCTCGTTTAGCCCCGCACGATAAAAGTCATCCTCTTTCCCACAGGAATCTGCTTTCTTCAGCCTCTCGGGACTATAGTGGTACTTCCCTGGATCTGAGTTGTAGAAAGACACGCCATTACACGGTTACAAAAAACTATGGATAGATTTACGTTGTGGGCTAAATTAACCAGCATTCTCTTTTGTGAGCAGCATCAAAACAGTTGAATACGTCCCAGCCAGGCGTACCAAAAGTGACTTTATTTGTAACACTTACGGTTAGAATTGTCCAGGACAGCCTTTAAAATGAACAAAAAGACAGGATGTTTTAATAAATGGCAAAATTTTAAATAGTCGATAAAAAAGACTGTATGACGGATCGTGTCATTTTTACCTTCTGTGGAACGATGGCGATGTGGTTCTCAAGAATGAGCCTCTTAATGTGATGGGCCCAAAGACACTTCTCTTCTACTGACTTGGCCTGCAACAACAAACACTTGTCAATTAGAAAGAGTCACTGTTGTGAATAAAGAGACACCAGCTACTGGCATGCATACAGAATAGAGACAGACATCTAGTGTAGAATTATAAGACGAAAAAAAACAAGCATCATTCCTGTAATTTTTTTTTTAGAAAATATGCATGTACAGAGTAAAATATGTACCTCATTAAAATGTTTTAATTTTAATCAAACATTACTCTACCCCCTTTGTGATTCCTTCCCCCCTGAACAACTGCTTCAAATGCAATACTCTGCGGTGGGAAAAATGTTAGCAGCCACTGGAGTCAATTTACCTGCACTGTATGGGGTTGCTTTGGATGCTTGAAATGGATGACACTGAAGAGCAGGGGATCCTTGCCACTGTCAAGTAGCATTAGGGTGGAGCACTGCAACCACAAAGAATGTAGTGATGTAGGTGAGGCTTCCCCCCAAACTGAGTTCTAATTTGCTACCTTATTAAAAACATGTCTTTATGATATATATTCTGTGCAATTTAACAGAAAATATGATCTTATTCAGTTTTCTGCTGTAACTCAACGTCAGCATTCTCCCCAACTACATTAATTTGAAACCCTACCGAGATGTGGATCTTGTAGACGTAGTGTTCCCCCCTTTTCTTGGTAATGAGCAGCATCCTTTGGAAGAGGAAGAGTGTCCGCGTGTTCTTGGCCCGCAGGACATGAAAGGTGCCCTCCAGCACCAGCTCTCCATAGGTGGTCAGGTCAGGACCCTTCCAGTTGATCAGAAGAGACTGAATCTCCTAAAGATGAAAATATGAAAGCACGCACACCCCCAAGCACACACTGTCAGCTGTGTTTCTTCAGTGTGAAAGGAAAATGAATGCTAACCGGGTGTCAGCTTTTATTCGCAATCCTTATAAAAACACATGTACAGGCAGGCTCCAGCCCTCACTTGAGAAAAAAGCATAGGTTAAGGTCAACTTGTGAAGGTTCATGGATTTGACCTGCTAGACGTCCTTGGAGATTTTTTTTGGTTGAATTCACAAAAAGTTGCCTTTCTGAGAAAAGCAAATGTGTGGAATAAATCGATTAAAGAAAAATAACCACAGAGGAGAGTTACAGTAGCACTGCACAACAGATGTACATGAGAAAATCAAAAAGTCTGTACTGCTCTCTGCATGTAAGAACTTGCGTGCCAATGACACAAATACACCTTTTCATGAGGACGTTGGCGTGCATGCTTGGTAACTCCATCTGACCTGCACTCTGACAGCATGTTCGTGTTTCCTCTTCATATCGTTGATGTACCAGGCCACTCCGGTCATGGTGTCTATGGCCTCCTGGATGACCTCATCGCCCTCTTCATCTGGGTCAAAGTGCTTTGCAATTTCCTTTAAAAAAAAAAGAGAACAGGGTCACACCCACGGGGAACAACTTAAAAACCTTACCCGAAAAAAACAACAAATAAAAATAACGTGTGTCCAAATGATTCTGTTATTGTTGCTTTAACCTTAAGAAATAGTACATAGCTTTAGTCTATAGGTCCTTAATGATTAATCAAATCAATTAAATGGACAAGAGAAAAAGTGTTCACCAGCCACAGGCAATGTGCAGTTAAGAACTACTCGTTCATAGATTTTTTATTTTCTTTTAAAGAACACAACCTTAGATCTAGCACAGCATGCAGGCTGCATTTTGAAGAAAAGTTGTGTTGAAACCAAATGTACCTGAAGCAGCAGGTGATACTTGAGGATCCTCTGGACCGGCTTCAGCAGATAGGAGCCCAAAGGGAGGGAGCGCTTCAGAACCGCCTGACGATCCCTGAAGAACTTGGCCAATGTTTTACTCCTCATGCAGTCGGTCAGCGCTGCCACAGAGCTGAAGGAAAAGCACAGTGTTTAAATGACCAATGGCAAAATGTTGTGACTCTTATTTACAGAGAATACAATAATATTTTTGGGGATTCTTACTTGGGGTAGTTGGTGCAATACTGAGTGTATATTTCAAAGTATTCACTCTGAGGAGACAGAAGTTAGAAAAAAAATATAAATATTTTTATTCAATTTGAAAAAAAAAATTTACATGTGGAACTGATATAACTGTAAATCAGTATGATGATGACAGTTCAACCCACTTTATCTACAAAGCATCGAGCGATAGCCACAGGGTCGTTCTCACACATGTCCAAGGACTGAAGCAGTTCGCTGAAACAACAACAGAGAGAGGGAGAGAGTGTGTTAGAGGACACACTGCCATAATGTCTTTGAATGGGAAATAATATAAAATCAGACATTAGCCACAAAGGAAGTAAGAAAACAAACAAAGTAATATCGATGAGTGGCAAAGTCCAAAAGAAAAAAAAAACAAGATAAATACTTTTTCTGTGTCTTCTGTTTTAGCCTTGATTAGATTAGATTTGAGCCTGTACAATGGTCACTAGAGGGCAGCATACACCGTTACACATCGTTTTGATTGCCTGAAAGAATATTTACACAGTTTTTTCTCAGAGCTTTGGAGAGCAGAACCATAGGTTTGTCAGGTGTTTTAATGCTTTACACGGGGACGCATCACCTCAATTAAATGTGCAGACTGTAAATTAGATACAAGTGGGAAGGGTCACTGTGGAAAAACACAACTGTTACAGAAAGTAACGCAAACGTCACAAGCAATCTGCACGAAAGCTGTTCAGTTGACATAGAACGGCAAAAACCATTCATCAAACAGCAATCCATAGATAACATCAAAGACTGTGTAGTTTTAATCGTACAATAAGAAAAATGGTTACATCAAGATATGTTCCAAAAAAAAAGTCAATATTTATTCAGACCGAGTGATTGCTTTGTCAATGATATGAAAGGTTGTACGTTAAGTCAATTAATCAATGACTGTGCCAGTCAAATATGAGTACATGTCACACCAGGAAAATAGAGAAACCAAGGGTTTGAATAACAGAAAAATAAGTAATTATTACCAAGTGAAGTCGCCTTGGGCTTTTTATTTTAAGAATTTCCCCAAAGAGAAAAAGTTAAAAAAAGACCAGTCTCTCCACACCATCATGCTAAAAAAATTGGCACAACTCACAACACAACTGATGTATAACAAATGAATAACACGTAGCACCTATTCACACACTGACACAAGCTTTTCCTCCACCTAAACAACGCTGTGATGAAAGACAGTAGTACTCTATCTTCATCGCTAACTTAAGGAAAACACAGCCTCCTGCTGTAGTTTGAGATGGGGAAAAAGGTCAATGCATGGCCTTCCTTTGGAACCAAATAAATGTCAAAAACCCTTTTCTTGTATAGCTGGTTCGGATTTCATTAGAAAGCAATAAGAATCAAATCATTCCCTTTTGTGGTTGGGAGCTGTACGATTGGCCTTGGTATTACCGGGGGAGGCTCCTCGCTGCAAGACGGGAGAGGAATGTTAATGTGTGTTTTGGCACGCGGTGTGGTCAGCACAGAGCACAAAAAAAAGAAAAAAGTTTGCTGGAGAGTGTGCTGCTCTTTTGTTTATCCTTCATTGCATCTGTTTTGTGTCAGGGAAAATAAATATCAGCGGCGAGGGGAAATAAAAATAAATCAAGCTCTCGTGCATTCTTAACATTGCTCAGTCTTACATTTTGTGTGAAAGTGTATGAAAACTTTTCTCAATTAAAAAAGGAGGTGTACACAAATGCAGTTATTTAGATCCCCAGTCTCTTGTGCTTTGCCAAGCTGCCATGGGCTAGGGTTAGGGATATACTTCATCATAAAAATAAATTGGATGGGGATTTACAGATGTGGTTCTGCATGCTTGTTAAGTGTGTTTGTCTGGGGGGTGAGGGACTTACCTGTTGAACTCGTAGATGTCCTCTATGTTCCCAAACAGGGCACACACTTGCTCCGGCCGAATGGGAAGGTTATTCATATCGATAATGTAAGCCAAGTAGTCCTGGTAAAACAGAATGGATGGAGTTATACATAAATATTTGGTGACATGTTAAGTCAGGCGTCATACAGGCACTTCCAAATTATTACCAGCAAATGGAGCATGTAAATATAGAAAAACGGTGTTCTACTTATGTCCCTCTATGAATCATATATCATGTTTGTTTTGGTTTCCTCTTAAAGCTTGATCATTACAGTTATTCACATACGATTGATGTGATATTTAAAAAGCAGCCTTTTAAGGATTTGTTCCATTGCCGAGAAGAAGTCACTGTGACTGTGTGGAAAAGGTCCTGTTGTACCCAGACCATAAACATCAGAACAGCCCTGTTCCACTCCAAGGACCCCGACTCCCCCCGGACCTCAGGAGTCATCAGAAAAGTGGGTAAAAATATCTAAAAGGGCAACGCACCACCAGCCAAATATGCCAACATCTGGAGGATTTCAATTCGAACTCATGTGGCGTGCACACAACTCCGAATGAGTTAGACAAACGTGCACACATGCAGCAACTATATCGAGAGCATGCCAGTAAACAGCTTGTTCACACAGCCAGCCTCCCAGACGATGTGACACACACACACACACACACACACACACACACACACACACACACACACACACACACACACACACACACACACACACACACACACACACACACGGCCTTCCGGGCAGCCCAGATTGAGAGTGGAGTCATCGCATCGCACCACTGAATGAACTGCGGCCAGTTCATGTATGGAGAATTCCAGTGCAGTCAGCAGGGCGTCTCATATAGTCTCCTATAGAAAAAGTCACCACGTGACCCTTAGCACACCGCTAAAAGGATTTCATGCTGTGTATTTAGTCTCCTCGTGCATAGTGCTACATGCTGTGCTGTATTTTATCAAGTGTCCAACAAGAATTATATATGCTACATAAAATCTTATTCCAGGTTACTGCTGTATCCCGTACTCAAAAAACAACCCTCTCGTTTCAACAATGTTGAGTATGATTATTCAGGGTGTGTCCAGGCCAGGTGTTAGAGATGTCTTTACACACAGGAGACCAGCTGGGTCCAACAGCTGTTCTCCAAACTTTTATTTTGTGGAAAGACAGTTGAGAGCAAGCGATAGGCTAGATCTAAGAGGCAGAGAGGACATAGCTTCAACAGCTGCTCATGGGCTCAGTGTCAATATCGAGCGGAAGCTTTGAATTCTGTTTGCTAAAGAAACAAGGCCGAAACGAAGGAAGAGTCTCGCATATCTGTGTCACATTCAAGACTTGCTGTGAAATTAAAAATCAATTTCAATGTCAATTTGATGGAAGCCTCGCTCTAGTCATCAAAGGCCAGGGGACACACATCCGTACCAGGCTGTGTTCCCACCACACTAAAGCCTATGGCTAAAAACCCAATCGCTTTCCTTTTATCTGTGTTCCTTCTCCAGTTGGTTTAAAGATGGGAGGTGTTTGTGTTGGCAGAGAGAGCCCGGGAGCTCAGGCTAGACTGGAGCTCGCTGCAGGGCTAGTGTGACCAGACTGGTGCTGCTGTTCCTGTCAACTGAAATAGTTTGAAGTCCTGGAAGTGTTTTGTCGGGAGCGGGTCGTTACTCAAGCTGCGACGAGGTTAGAAGCACTCCCTCCCTCCCTCCCACAGCAACTGCCAGACGCCAGTGCAGTCTGAGGCAAGGTGAGCAGAGGCGCTAGCTGGTTTACTGCCAGTCAGTCTCAGAAAAATGCCTCACGTGTTAAAGACATTACCGTCGGTTCAGTGGAGAGTGTTTGACAGCAGAGGAGCGCTCCTAGAAAGATTGAGGGGCCGGGGAGAGAGCTTTTTTTTTTGTTGTTGTTTTGGTCTGGAAGTAGTTTCCAGACTACAAAAGGTGGAGGATGTGACAAGATGTAAGTGGTCTGCTGAGTGATAAAATCATCCCTGGACCATTTTTCACGCTCAACATCTCTTGATGGTTTTTCTACTATCTTTGACTGAGATCCTAAAGATTTCTGCCATGAAAGACCTGCACTGTGTGTCCCAGTTTAGACTCTCATGTAGTCCATGAACCCAGAACTACAGGCTGTTAACTTTCACTGCACTGTAAATAATCACGATGGCTTATATACACACACACACACACACACACACAACGCTATGACTGGATCATAAACTGCAACAGGGCATTCAACTCTACGAACTAGAAATCTCCAAACAAAAGCACACTATAACTAGATGTCAAACACATGCACATTTTTCAGCCGACTGATTTGTTTAGAAAGCAGGAAATCAGACTTGATCCGGCTAATGAAAAGAAAGAGGAAAAAACCCCACTTGCAGTTTCACAGGTACCACACTCATTTTGTGGCCACACAAACACAGAAAGCATTATTTTCTCTCAACAGCCGTTAGGTCAAATTTCCTTATTGTGGCTAGTGGCTCGCCAAATCCACTAAATCCCCTCCAACGAGTTGTGCAGACATGAAGTCATAGCTGCATATTAATCCAAGTCAAACATGTGCTCTAAATACACAAAACACTGGTGATTAACTCTTTAGAAAAATCAAATGCTTGGCTTACAGTGAATACTTGGCCGAAAGGAGGAAAAGCTCCAACTCTAACTGGAAAATTCAATTAAGACTGACGTCGGCAGCTTAACCCTGACGTCCGCTCACCTCTACGATGCTGCGCAGGTCCATGACGTACATGCGCTCCGTCTCAATGATCTCCATGACAACGCGGTCCACGTAGGTCAGCTTGGGGTTGGGCGCCATGGCGTCGGCGACCACGGGCGAGGAGGGGATGTGAGGTATTCCACCAATCAGTTTCCTCTTGTTGTTGTTGCTGCAGCTCCAGCGGCTGCTGATCAGCCTGGCCTCTAGCCGTTCCTTCCAGCGGGCCCTGGAGCCGGTGAGGGGGGGACTCTGCTGCTGCTGCTCTCCGGTGCTCTCGGCTGGGCTCAGCTCCAAGTCGATGTCCTGCTCTGTGTGTGTGGGGATGGTGGTGGAGGAAGGGAGGGCGGCGGTGCTCCCGAAGAGGCTGCGGCTGTCGCGGGACGAGCCAGAGGACAGCGTGGACACCAGGCTCACTGGACGCTCCCCCTCTCCGTCAGGCAGCTCCTCCGCACACAGCCGGCCGTAGCAGTCCGGGCCTGAGTCGCCGTTGGCCCGCTCATGTTCACTGGTGGAGAGGGGCGAGGACAACTGAGCACATTCTGGGGACAGGTAAAGAGGAGCAGAGACAGAAAGGTGTAGGTGTCAGTTTAACAAGGCAGTAAGATAAGCACACTCACATTTCCATCTCAATTTGACAGAGTTAAGGATACATCACCACAAATAAAACCACCTTTCGAGCCTTAAATGGTTTCACTTTCTAGGGACTTTTCCCAGATGAATAGAATTGTAGCTCACATTGAACATCCCACTATCCAGAAATCAATAATAGACAGCTCACAGCTCAGAGTTTCTGCTCTCAGACCGAGACACAGGAGGAGTGGTTTACAGTAAAAGGCCTCGTAGAAATCATTACTGACATGGCCTAATTACAACACTGCATATTCGTGTGGAAAACCCAGCCATTTCCTCTTGTTCTCCTGACTGCTGAAGACTGAAACCTTGGAAAAACAGAGGGGGGGGGGGCTGATAAGAAGAGAAAAAAAGCAGGAAGGGGAGCTGAGCTGTGTTTATATGTCTTTTATGGGCAACATTTAAATTGAAGAGAAATAGAATCCATATTGAGTTTCACATCCTTCCTGGCCAAATGGGGGAATTTCTCCTCACAAACGTTTCCTAAATATATGAAGTCATGGTGATGTGAGAACGGAGGACTGAGTAGCCACTGTGCAGTGAGCTCCATTTCCTTAAATATTTGCAGGGGGCAAAGGGGTCAAACACATTTTGTCCCAGCTAAAGAAACAAAGGCTTTGTTGTGTAATAAATGGAAATCAATGACGCACCCACCACCGCTGAGCAAAATATTAAATGAAATTACTCAAGTGAGAGTGGATGATATTGCAAAGTGGGGATGGAGGGCAACATTTGGTGCTGATAGTTCACAGATGTAGCATATGTTTTGAGCCTGAAATACACTCTCTTTCACTAGTGTTGACAAGCGTGTAACCTAAATATGTTCATCATTACATGTGTGCATCTTTGGTCAGCGGCCCATATCTGATAACACAAACCTGATGTTGTATGGAAAAACTGGAGGAGGCTGCAACAATGCCGATTGACTATAAAAAAAAGCGCACTGACTTCACCCATCTTCCATATGCAGTTTTATAAAGAACACACAACCCTTTATGGCACCCTTGGAATATATTATGTTGAAGACAAGTGTTTCACATGAGCACATGGAAAGTGCCTAAAGTTATTGATTTAGGATGTCTTGAGAAAAAAAAAGAAGAGCAACATGCAGATGGATGATGGTGAAGAGAAATTGACACACACACCTCTCTTCTGGCATCCTCCAAACTTTCCATGAGTCAGTAGCACTGAGCTCATGAGAATCTAGTTCTAGCTGCACAAGTTGCTCCACGATGCTCCAGCGAACCGTCCCTACGACACAGTTCCCCTGAAAAAAAACTTCAGTGGGAGGAACAGATGAGCTAGTAGCCAGGAGCTGACCGCGGGAGAAAAGGCGGTTTACGTTCTGTGACAAATCACAGGGTGGATGGTGTTACGTGGGGGGGAAGGGAGGGGAGTAGTGGTGGGCTATTACGCTCACTACACCACAACGAATCAGAGCGAGGTATCCGCTTCCTCAGCCGCTGCGGTCTTTACATTTGGTTTTGAGCTCTGTCGTGTCTGGCATGTGAAACTCCCTTCCTCCTTTCTCCTTCTCGTACTCACAATAATACAGCTGCTTGTGCTTCAGACTGCGGCCAAAGCCAAGTTCACAGTCTCATAAAAATGCTCAAAAAGCATAACCTGTATCTCCTTAAGCACACCCTAACTAAGTGCCATGGACCCATTTGACTAAGCAGTACTGAACAATTAAGACAGTGAAGGAAGACTATAGGACTTATCTTAATAAGATTCAAGCACACACTTGAGTCCAGCACCAGGTCCACTCCTGCCACAGCTTTGATGGACCTCTTCAGATACTGACTGTACAAGCAGCTGTTATCTGTGGCCGATACCACACACACACCACATGTTTAAAGGGGGAAAACAGCGGCCGGTGGACCACTCGCAGGCTTTGTTGAAACAGGCGTTGTGGAGGAATGTAAATGATCTAGTCAAACATGCAGGAATATGATAAGCCCAGTGCCAGGTCAAAGTGTTTCCATACTGCCTGCCGCTATGGTCAAAGATGAAGCAAGATCCCAGCGCTTCGTAAAGCATGCGGCTTTTTCCAATACCTACAATGCAGTTGTTCTCAAAATACTAAATAATCAGCACCGCCTTTATCATGCAGTCAGTTGAAAGCAGAGTGTCTGATCTTGCTTAAAACCACAGAGCCTTTTCAGCATCTGCAAAGATTTATCACTAATCTCTGAGGGATCTGTTGCCACAATGGCAAGGCCATGCCAGTTGCTTGGCTACCCTGTCGCTAAATGTGGAGCACTGTGTCAGTCTCCAAGAGTCCGGTATCAAATTCTGGTTTTAAAAGAATGATCATGACAAAGCATGAGTCGGCTCTTTTTTTACCTAGTATGTTTATTCCATATACAGTATTTGTGTTCTTTCTTACTGCCGTTTTATATATTTTAATCTGATCTAAGTGCAGCTGTGTAGTGGTTTGTTTGCATTTGTTGGTAGTGCAGTTGGTGATGCCAACGCCGTTAACAACCATTGCCCTGATGGTTAACAATAGAAAATAAAAATCAATATTAATATTTAACTAAATATATTGACACATTTAAGCAATTTTCCCTTCAGCAGCTGAGCCTGATACAAGATAAGCAATGCTTCCTGACTGCTTTGAGACCAAATTTCTTAACATAAACTTTATTGGTAGGAAAAATTGTTCTTGGAATTCATCCCTTAAACCAAATAGCAACAATGTTTTGGCAATAACTGCAGGGTAAAGGTTTATAAAGAGGCAACCACCGTGATAGGCCACTAGCAGTGCACACGTTTGTTTTCTACAAAACTACCAACTGGCTAAAGGCAGTCAACTAGAACTAAAACACACACACACACACACACACACACACACACACACACACACACACACACACACACACACACTTAAACAGGTTTTTGTTCAATTTGCCTGTCAGCGATAACAGTCACCTTTATTTGTAAGTGACTAGTGTTCTTTAAATGCTTGAAGGAGAAAGATATTTGGAAAATGCACAATATATAGTAACATGATAATAGAAATTGATTTCTCTAGAAAATGTTTCCTGTCCAAAGCACAGTGCAAAGGAAAGTCGGTGCGTCACTCTGGTCACTCAAAAGGAATGATTGCTCCATACCTACATACTTTAAGCCCATTTTGAAGTGTAATATGTAAGCAACACATTTGCACGCACTTACATTTCTCTCAAATGGACTGTGGACAGACCTGTATAATCATAACTTACACAGAATGGTTAAGTATATGGTCCAGAAGAAAAATTCAACTTCAGCCAAGTCACTGATTTTTTAAATTCACCCCCACACACACACACACAATTTCATAAAGAATACTACCTCAACAAAACACAGCACTCTTTTCTTTCAGTGCAGCAACCTGATAGAGTTGCCAACTTAGACATAACCATTAACCTGGGCAAGGCCAGAGAGATAGTATAGTATTTGGACTACATTTCAGACAGCTTGTTCATTCACCTCAATAACTCACAGGCAGGCAGCTTCTGTTTAGTCTCAACAAAGTCACAAGAAGCAAATCTGTTAGTGTTAGAGACTGTGTGATCCTTAATGGATTACACGATATCAGCTGCTTGTGTGTGAGAACCAGATTACAAATGTTGTTGCTAAAAAAAATAAAGAAATGGTTGGAATTCCAGACAGAAAAAAAAACTCTCTAACCCTCCCACATTGTAATTCTTTGAATTCCAGTTTCCTGGCCGTTAAGCCGAGGTTAACATTTACAGACAAAGGTGAGTTAATGCTACAGGCGTGACCTTGCCCTCTCTCTTTTGTTGCTTCCCTCCAATCAAAATCCCCTGGACAGTGCTTCGTACTCTTAATACAACCTGTCACCATATATAAACGCAATAAATAAATATGGAAAAAAGGCCAAGGTGTTGTAAAATGATTTTTGCTGCAAGAAAACGGTCCAATAAAAGAGCCTCACAGTCTGGCGAGCTTTAACCAGTGAGTGCTAAGGGGCATGGATGATGAATGGGGTATGACATGCGGATTTAGGGTAAATGCTACAGTCTGTATCATCGCTGATAGCAGACATTCACTCAGCGAAGGGCTCCATGACTAATCAGTCTAGAAGTAGAAAATGTAAAGTGTACACTTTGTTTTCACTTGAGTATGAGCTTATCCTACAGCTAACTATGCAGACATGACGTAAACGTGTCCGCCTCTGACGTCATGGTTCACTTCTATTAAAGGACACGCAGACGGTGCTGAATAAGGCGGAGCAGGAGATGAATAGAAACACTACAAAGACTAGCACATGCACCTGGTTATTGCATTCTCTAACAGGCTACAGACTACAGAGATGATCTGTATCTGTGTCTGAGGCTGTTGACGTGTGGGCCACAAAGCATTCCATTATAAAGAATACTCTCCGCACAGCATCTTCTTTTCCAGCAAAAAGGTGAAGTCAATGATTCTAGAGAACGCTTGTTGTCAACATCACTTTTTTGGTCAAAACCAGCTGTGTATTAACACCAGATTTCTTTTCAGTTCACACATAGTACAGACTGGGTGACATAAAAGCGATCTCGTAAACAAGCATTCTCCTGAATTGCTGACTCCACTTTTAATATAAGAACTTGAAAAAAATTACTTAAAAAGCCACAGCATGCGTCTATGGCAGTAGTTGTTGGTTGCAGTGGCCAGTAATGGTGTGACTGCGATTCCACATACGCTCATGCAAACTGGCTTCGATGCAAATTCTGCACAGGAAAAGCAATGAGTTTCTTTTCACTGACATTTTAAAACTTCCCAGTCCGTCCACATACTTAGCTTATTTAACTTGTGTTTTGCAGTCACAAATGCATGACAGTAAAAAAAAAATGTATTTGTGTACAGTGGATTGCATAACACGACTTCTATTCGACTTATGTTATTAGGAAACAAACTAGACACAAACAAGGGGTAATAACAACTTCAGTCAAAAAAATTATGGGGCAAGATGGAAAATGTTACAAGCTTCCACAACAGATAATAATCCCTGTCAAATTAAGTCAATTATAGGTTTAAGATCTTTCCATAAGAGCAAAACTGTAAATAAATGCAATTATTATTGTAATTACTTACATGCTCAGTCCTCGTATTACCTTAAAGACGGCAGTGATGACAAGGAAGGAAACCTGAAAGAACTAAGAAATCAAAAGTCCTGGATAGTTTTAAGATCGCCTTCAGCAACTTCCGTGCCCCTGACTTTCAATATGATGAAGGCTGAGTGTGTCAGAGAGGACAGGACACACCTTTATGACAGCTCAGCTGAACTTACTAGCACCCAAAGTCAAACTTTCAATGTACATTTGCCTATGCAATTCCCATAATAACCAAGGGTATGTGCAAAAGTTCCTCCCGCGCTATTCTGTCTGGCTTTGGGGCCTTTGGTTTTTCTAACCAAATCAGGGGCCGAAGAAAAAGGAACAACGCGGCCTACATCTATGTTCCGCATGCAAATGCTTATCCCTAAAGCTGCAGGAGGACTGTACACTGAAAATGACACTCTCTCTCTCTCTCTCTCTCTCTCTCTCTCTCCAAAGGAAAACAGATAACAGAAGAAACCACATAGCACCTTCACTAAATATTTTATAGATTTCAATTTGCATCAGTGGAGGAGGAATTTATTTTGGTTGCGAAGAAAACAAACAATATGAGTAAGAGTGACAGCACGATGGACAGAATTTCTGTGGAAAAATAGAACAAGCCCCTGCCTGCTCTGTTCGTAACACTTCACAATGCCGCTCCTGCTTGATTCATACCTGACTCATGTACAATCAAATAGTGATGAATTTGTAAAGTGAACAATGAATCACATCTGAACTAACATTCCCCTTGGCGCTAGCTTGACCATACCTGCAAGTTCATGTTCGATGACGACAAAACCTGGAAATATTGGTAATTCTACAGCTCAGTTTCATCACATTAAGTCATCAGGGAGGATTGTTCCTTGTTTGCGAGGTGCGAGGTGCCTGGCACTATCTTGGCAGCTTCATACATCACTTTTAAATCCCCTTAGGATGAGTACGATCTGAAAACTTTTCTTGCAACATTCCCTTATCTTCCTAAAGCCATAGTTCATCGCACACTTTTACTGTCTTTTCACCTGGTTTTCCTTGTGACTATGTTGGGGAGATTAACACTGCCAATAAAGATAACTTTCTTCTCCCACACTGAAGCATGTAACAACGGAGAAAATCCTAGATCCTAATTGGCTGATTAGTATATTCACTCACAAGCGAGGAAAACAAAAACTCCCACTTCAGACTTGCTCTTGAGGCAACTGCTAATCTCTGCCAAATCTTTCAGAGCCAAGGGCACAGTGTGTGACCCTGTGTTTCCCTTGAGGGATAAAGAGGGACGGGAATCCCATTTTGTACTACATCTTTATAGAGCCCCTTCCGCCCCTCTCAAGATCCACTCTAAAATTGCATCTTCAACACCCCTCCACAAGCGCTGACACTCATCTCCTCCCCTGGTGGCTATTGGAACACTGGGAGGTTTGCACTTATCCCCTTGGGGAAAAAAAACTCCTCCCCACTTGGCAACGGTGAATGGGTGAACCTCAGGAGGCCAGGAGGCACAAGCATGCAGGGTTCCTCAGAGGATTAGGATAGGGCCCCGAACCATTATCAAACAGCATGAGCCTGAACATTGGAGATTAGACACCGTTGATTTCTTATCCCTCGATGGAGCAAAGCATATAGGTCACTTTAGGGATTGTCTGCTTCAAAACAGTCCTTCATACGGTTTGATTTATACCTGCCTTTGGCCTTACAAGGAGCTTTTAAATGCTGTGTTAATAATTAGCTTGAAGGTCGGTAAATAAACCCGCAGCGGACAACAGAGGCTGAGTACACACACACACACACACACACACACAACCTGCATTCCATGCCGACAGTCAAGGTCAAAACGCTGTGCTGGTAAGTTTTTTGGGGGAATTCTGGTGTTTAAAAGTGAAACTAACAGTGTTTTGCTTATTCTTCAAATTGGTCTAGTTTACTGAGCATAGTTAAATATATGATGTTTTTGTTAGAATTGTTGAATTGATTCCTGAAATGAAAGTGTGAGAAATGTACTCTTTGATTAGACAACCAAGATAGAATAAAAATGCTGCAATAATGAAATACTTATAATAAATAATAAATGAACGTTCATGGATTCACCCACAAAATATTCACCGTAAAAAAAACAGGATGTGAGAGGACAAACTCCCTTTACCAGCAGTGACATGTTTCAGAGATGACAAATCAAAAGGACAAAACTTCTCAAAAAGCTCAAATTGAATCCTATAAACCACCCCTGTTCTCGGGCCTGGCTCTCAAAAGGATCACACAGTGCCAGCTCACCTCAGTGCAAAGGCATGTGATGATCCACTTAGGAAACTCCTCCATCAACAAGCCCCGCCCCCCCCCCCCCCTGAGAGCCCTTCAGGCACTAGTAGAACACAGCCAGCTTAAGATCTATTCAAAACATTTCCTCTGCCCAACACACACACACACACACACACACACACACACACACACACACACACACACACACACACACACACACACACACACACCATCTGGGCCTTGAGGTGTGAAACCTTTAGTAAACTTTATCACCAATTTGATAGTCTACAGCCAACCTGCTGTCCTTTTAGTGCCTCTGCAGAGTCCACACAGGCCGGTGGCAGGGCAGCTGTGTGTGTATATATGTGTGTGTGTATGTGGGGAGGTGGGGGTCGTAGGTCATGTAACGGAGCACTTTATTTACTTTACATTAAGCAGTTTATCACATTCAGCGTAATAAAGGGTGTGAGGCCGTTTTTCCCCCCTGTAGGTTAGACCTTCATAACACTTACTGTACACATCAGTCAAATGAGGAATTTGACTTGCTGGCTTGCTTTTGACAGCTTTGTGTCTTCGGCGCACACAAACTAAAACACAGAGCAGATATGTACTTGGGTCACGCTAGAATAAATGACAAGACACTGCATTAAGCATCAAATCATCTTTTGCAATAACATGCAATTAACATTACTGAGCCGTTGTTGTGTGTAAGCATCACGTCGCCGGTGTCACTAAACAATTCGAATGCACTGCGCGTCTGCATTACAGAAAACGGCAACTGAATGCGAGGTGTCATGGAAGAAGCTGATAGAGGCTGAAGAGTTTTACATTGATTCAAATGAGTTTCTAAAAAGGGCTGTCTAACAGGAACACCCAGAGCAGAGAGCCTGTCACTAATGTGGGGTAATCCACCGGAAGGAGCTCTATAGGAGGAATGCAATTGTAGGAGGCAGTAAAATCATTTACATTGAAATCAATTCATTCCTTTTGGGGGAGTAGTACGGGAGTCTCCGCCATACAATGAAAAAAATACAGATAGAGTGGAATTATATTTACAGTAGATGTGTTATATAATGATTTATAATAAGTTTATGCAACGCTGGGATAAGGAGCTGTCTGGGAGTTTCAGTTGAATGTCTGCATGACTTTACAAAACGTTCTTGAACATTGACCTGAGGCTCATTGTGATTATTAACGCTACGACTAATCGAGCAGAGAAAAAGGGTTTTTTACTAGTCCAGGAGCTCCATTGACAAGCACACTCAGACACGCCAGCCATCCCCGCCATTATATATCTATGTCCACACAACCCTATGCCCGCTGGTCTGGAAAAGCTGCAGTGAATGGAGATGATCCCTGCTCACTAGAACCCCTTTAAAGCAGTACAATCTGCACACACAGCTACATTCCTGCCAGGGGGGGTTAAGTAGGTCAGAGGGAACCCATAACTTTAAAAAAAGAGAGATGCTTGGTACTGCCTTAGGTCTGTTGACGCCTGGCTGAGCCGCTGTCATTGCATCGACCGGCTAAAAGTACATTAGCTTTTTTAACCTGATGTACAGTATATCACACATGGTATTTAACAACTGGGTACATATTGGAGCAGAGTAGCGGTGACCCCGAGCAGTCGACTATTCGACTGAAAGAGCAAGATTTGACTGACAAAGCCACAGTTGAATGGTCACAAAATATGGTTATGAAACAAGAATCATTCTATTCTGGCTATATGGGGGTGCTGAATGCTTGATTTTACATGGAATTGCTTGGTTTCTCCCAATATATAATGACAGTTATAGATCCCCCGTTGTGGTATAATTATCAACCCACTACTGTTAATACAAATTTGAGAATAACTCATGAGCTTTAAATGAATCACTTAAGTGTGTGTGAATACATCAACATGTTAGACTAAGTCGCAATAAAAACAAGTGTTATTGCAAGAAGACAATAGCCCCTTTTACACAGCCAGTGAAAGCCGGGAATATGCCGGAAGTTCGGCCCTCCGCTCTGCTGTATAAATGCGACCGTTGCGGAACGGGGGAAGAAAGGTGCAAGAGATTGTTCTGGGAATTTTACTACCTCGGGGGTAGTAAGATTGCCGACACAATCAGTTCCGCCTCTGTATAAATGCGGCCAGCTTGCTGTTGCGAAACAGGGGGGCGTTTGACGTTCCATAGCCTACGTTCTAAACATGCGACCATGTTAGCAGTTGAAGGACGTGTGTTTAACATAACCACGGTGGCCTGATGTCCAGTAAAAATCACCAAATAAAAGGAACGGCGTATAATCTAGCTGGTCTTAAGGTTCGCTGCTCAATACAAACCCCCACGCTTCATTTTGCAGAGTGTATGAGTCTATTTCTGCACGGGGGAAGTTGTACAGTGAATGGGAAAGCTAGGCTAGGCTAAGGTAGGCTGCGACCGGATCGTCGCCGCTATTATTATCCCAAGTCTGAGCGTATATCCACACTATATTTCTGTCTACAGTAACGTGACTTCACACTCTGTGTGTATGTGTATGTCTGAATGGCAGAGCACTGCTCTCAAAGAGACTCGCTCACAGCCAACCTGTCACACAGACACCCCCACACAGAAAAAAAAAACCCACACACACACACACCGCAGTGATGTTGTCAGTTTGGTTAACTGTCCCAGAGATGTTGGACTCAGCGCGTAGCGAGATCAACCGGCACATCACACGGACAGTAAAATACGGCCCTCTTAGTGCAAGCCCCAGCACTTCTGCTCTCAATTCACCGGCCAGTGTTGTTGTTGTAAAGCAGCTGACCGGCGCGGCACTAAATGTTTACGTCACACCTGACGCTGCTTACAAGCACCTCTTTCATTCAGGAACGCTGTGTAAAAGGGGCTACTGTTGCGCCAACATGCCGGCGTTGCTTGGTTCTGTGTAAATAACACCTAACCAAGCAGAGCCGGCAAATTGCCGCTCTTTCGTTCCGTTAATATGCCGCAATCTCTGTGTAAAAGGGGCTAATCTGTAGTTGGTTGTTTCTGCCCCTTTGTCTGGTCTGGAAAAATATGGAAGCCTATGTCACAAATGAGAGTATGGATCAATGAGAAGTTGAGATAAAACATGATTCGACCATTAGTTGACTTATATCAATAAGACTATTTGACCGAAAGAATATATCCTTATTCATTACGTCAATGAATAAGGGGACCTAAAATTGTCTGTGTATTGGAATGCATCTTCTTAAAAAAAAAAAGAAAAAAAAAAAAAACTGTTTTAACTGTTTCAGTAGCTGTGTATCTGAATCTTATGGCAGTGGGGGCGTCCTGATAAGCCTTTGGCTTCTCCTGCCACCCTTTGGACGATAACACAAAGTAATATGTGTGAATATGCAAAGAGAAAATTGTGACCAATCAGATTCTACAATGTAAATTCCTAATTACTGACTCCCCTAGATCTGCTGATAATGTATGGTGCAATCTAAAACCTGCTGGCTTCTTTTCACTTGAGAACTCTCTGATCCTTAAGAGGGATTGGAGCTGGATAGTCACCACCACAACCTTTTTATTGTTTTACCTTGACCAGACATGGGGCTACTCCTTTCACCATGGACATTCCTCCTGCCTGTTAACCACATCCAATCTTCACCCCACACAGATAATGCATTACCAGCAGCCCTGCCCCTTAATTACCACCCATCCATCCACAGCAGGAGAGCGAGGTCAGTGACACTTTAAAGAAAATAACAGTCGGAAAATGCTTCCTCTGCAAATGTGTGCGTTCTGCCGTCAAGCCGAGGTGATTTCACACCGGGTTTCTAAGCCACAAAATGAGCTGTGAGAACGGGGTGGTGGCCTTTTGAGGAAATAGAGACACATATTTTCATGGAGGGCGGCACACGTCTCCCCCGGCCAAAAGCGTCCTTGGGCCAACGCTGAAGCAAAGGGGACAGGCGCGGAGGGAAAAAAGGGAACCATTGACACACTGCTATTCTTCAGCCAAATGTGTTCCGTAGAGAAGAGAGAGAGAGAGAAGGCGTGGGGAGGGGAGGGGGGGACAGACAGAGCAGATACAAAGAGGCCCTGTGTGTCAATGCAGTGGCTCTGTGACTGTAGATAATGAAACGCTAAAATAATATGTAATTTGAGTGGCCCCGCCGATACATACAAGGTCAGCATCACTTGGCTGGCTA
Organism: Hyperoplus immaculatus; assembly: GCA_949357725.1. NCBI lineage: Eukaryota > Metazoa > Chordata > Actinopteri > Uranoscopiformes > Ammodytidae > Hyperoplus > Hyperoplus immaculatus. Next base: position 14,131,840 of record OX442363.1, on the reverse strand, counting down.
GACCAACCATCTTGGCTGTCGGTGATTCGGACACATTCTGGTTTTGATATGCGAGTGGGTTTCAGAGTTTTGAGCTGTATGTAAAAGGGGGGGCTGGCCAAGCTCCACAGCCACACAAAGAGCCTCTCTGCCCGCCTGCCTGCCTGCACTGTAGGAGGAGAGTTCAGCGCTCTGTCAGCTCTGCCTCTCTCTCAAAGTTTTTTTTTTTTCTCCATTTCCAGCATTTTTCCACTTACCTCTGCTGTACTTCAGTGTTATGTTAGTGCACTGTCCCGGGGAACTAGATATACCATTGGGACTAACCCAACTTATTTAAAAAAAAATCCCTATTATAAAGAGTAGTCAATTCATAAGCAACAAATTACCAGAGCATGGGTCATACTACAGTTTATAATTGCATTGATCTTCTTACCTTCCCCCATTGGGCCCTGGTGGAGAGCAGAATGGGATCCCTCTGGCATGGCACTCAGGCCTCTGGAGCTGAAGAAACAAAAACATGAAGGTTTGTTCAAACAGAATGCGGGCACTCCATGTCAGGGCTTACAGTGCTTAGAGCATGTCAATGTGTATCACTCTTGGTGGGTTCTCCTTCAAATACACCTTTCTCTTTCCTTTTATGCTTTTCTTTTCTCTACTTCAGCTTTTTTTCTTTTTGTCAAGTGAGCCCCGCTTCCTCCGCTGGCCCAGCTCATTGGAGGTGAACTAGCAACAGTCCATTCAGGTCTTCTATAAAAAGGGAAATTCTTCCCATTCCCCATGCTCACTGCACCGCCTTCGCCTTGGCCCATGCCAGTCACTTTGCTAATATATAGCAAAGCTTGGGGGCTGAGGTATGCACAGTAGAGGAAGTGATATGAGCTCATGCTAATCAGTAGAGAAAGAGCAGGAGCGGGTTAGAATGACTACAGTGACTTAACGTGAATGTAACAGTCAAGTGATAAAGCAGCTACGGAGTAAATGGTAGAGGGTTTGACATTTGGGAAAGTCTTGAGCGCTATACGATATCAAGTGTGCATCTTTAATTGAGGTGAATCTTAAAAACTGCATATTTTAACTTGTTCTGAACCCAATTATTATTCAAAACACCAACAAATATATAGTAAGGGTGGATTTCTACCCTAACTGCACTCGTGGATCATACGTAATGATAATGAAAAAGTAATGTTGGTATATCTAAACGCAACCTCTCAAATGTCCTGCGTCACCGCCGGCTCCTCTTCCTAAGCGTTATGGAAAAATGTATGTCCATTGGAATGGACGGGGGATCTGAACGGGTAAATAAAGAGAACGGTTGTGTCTACTCCATATAAACATGCCTTGTTTTGTTGCAAATAAATCCATGTCACACCAAAACAAGTCTCTCATTATCAGTGTAACTGTCCTGTGACATTCCAGGTTGACCCCTGGTGGCATGTACTTTTTCCTAATCCCTCATGCCAGGCTGAAGGCAGTGCTGTGTTAATGATGAGGTGTGTCCTCTTTGGAGCCACTGTGTGTGCTGCCAGTTTTCTCACATCACTGCCTCCTCTGGCTCCTTACAACGCACTACCATGGAAGGCTGCGCATGCATGAGAAACTCATCTCCCCTCCCTGTGATTCCTGGTGGTGAGCCTCCGGGCCTTTTAAACATTTGGCATTCTTGGTCCAGCTAGATCAGAAGGAGCGGGAATTCTTCAGGGATTAGGATGTGGGCATTGTTCCTAGTGCGTTATGCTTGCCATTGTGCTGAGCTTGACAGGCCAGGCCAGGGCCAGCAGCCGAGGCCTATAACCAAAAATCCACTGCTGCCAGGAGGTTCGCCCAATTAAGATGTGCAGGAATGCAAGGAGAAAAAAGTCAGAGAGCTGGATCCACACATTAAGATCACTGCTTCACTGTAGCAGCCCTGCAGCTGCCGCGTGGACTCATGTGGAGCTCGTTTAGTGGACAGAAAGTCAGCAGCAATAAAACTATTTTTATTTTGGGTTCATTGTAGAGCAAATCACAACAAGTGAACATGGCAACATATCGTATCCATCCCATCAGAATGAAATGCAGTTTCTTTTTTAAGGCTCACACAAGCCAACTATGTTCGACCTATTAACTCTGAAGATACCCCGAGGAGTATTTGATCATAAGTCTCACTGTGGAGCACAGTTTTTATGAGTGGGTCCACCACGTTTCCAAGTGAAGCACAAGGTACATGGTTACAGGATACACATTTGTTTGGTTTCTTAGAGCAAAACCCCCAAATACAATACAGCTTTAATGTGCAATATTGTTTCCTTATCTGCAATAGTAACAATGAGAATGTTATCCCATTTTAACTACTTACGTTGCCAATGAGTGTATGAGTATATGATACAGAATGTAATATGACTGAATGGAATAAAAAGCACGTTTTTATTTATTATCAATTTCTTTATTTGCCTGAATTTCTTTGTATGTTTGTACAAAGAATCTTGTTTTATCGTCATGATATTCGACATATTTACAGTTTGGAGCGGCGGTAACACATCAAGTTACCTGGCAATAGGCCAACAAAGGTAAATAAGAAGTAGACTGTTAGCTAGCAAATGTAGAACTAAACAATGCAAGTTTTAAAATACTCTCGCTAATTAATTGACCAATCCACTGAAAATCGTCATTTAAATCCATCGTTTCTTGTGTCCTTTAACATGGCTCTGACTGAAATCAACAATCTTTTGCATCACTGAGAGCATAGAATATAACAATGCTGTAAAGACACGCAGATTTATGTTCAGTCCATTCAGCACTGCTGCTACAATGACATTCTTCACGAATGACGCCGCCTCCTCCTCGAGAAGCCTTTGACCAAGCTTGGCCAATTGATTTTCAAGTTGTGGGTAAATTTGTGTAATCCTGGGAGGGGGGACAGGGGCTTTGAACTTGTCTTAGCGAACAGTGAACTAATAAATATCCACTCATAATCCCACCTACCACGACCTCTGAGCTAACCCCGCTTAATGGCCAGACCAAACTATGCTAATCTGGCTTTGGTCAATGAGAGGCTCGACTAGGAATGGGCTCAAAACCAAGATATGATGTAGATGTCTGGGCCTTAACAATGTTGTTCCAACGTCTTATCAAAGGCCTTAGGTAGGTAGGCCTATAGGAAATGGGTTTTGGGTGGAGAGAGTGAAAACGTCTAGCGGGGGCAATCTCAACACATCTGATCAGAATTCGACAATCATAATTTATTAACTTTCACCTCCTGTTTGCTGACATATGGCAAACTCCAAATCCTTGTTTTCCTAGGGAGGGTGTATGGCAAGATTTTGATCCTAAAGAAAACAAGACACACACAGGCTGACATTCATGCCAAGCCAGCCACCTGTGCTCTCCAACTTGCTGCCATTTCACACAAATGGAGAGCAATTTGGTTCCCACAGCTGATAACTGCATTACCCACCCCGCAGCATGAACCTCCCGTGTGGGGAATCTGCGACTTGCTCCTTTAATTGAAGACAGATGCTACAAGAGCCAATCCGCCGGTTATTAAACGGTAGATCTTGCGAAGGATCACTTCTTCAGATGGGCCAGATAAACTTCCTTGTTCTTCTAATTAGCAGGCTTTACGCTGATCCAGGCAGTCAAAGCCCCAATTCCGTTCTTTAAAAATACACAACAAACGGATGATTAAGAGGGGGACAGATGTTGGCCAAGATATGGCACTCATACAGATAAAGAGAAAATTCATACCGAGTCAACCCCACAAATGTGTTAAAAGTCTAGCTCTAAGAAAATACGCACTGAAAAACCAAGACCTCAGGACTCACATGTTAAATAGGAGAAAATGGTCCTCGGGGAGTGATGACTATCTGGAGCATTTTTCACCACTGACAGCCCGTCAAGGTTATGAGAGAAGTGAAACCACTGAACATGTCTAGAGAGGAAGCCAGAGGAAAACAAGACTTCTCGTCTCGAGTAGACATGCCACTTTCTCTGTCTATTCAGGAAGGGTTACAATGGGCACAGAGAAAGTGAGTGAGGAGGATGTGAAATCATATTTAAAGTAGCTAGGAGGAACATTTGGTTTCTGATGATCCTAGCGGCACCTTTTTGGACAAAAGAGGCAGTGTTTTTGCCAGGAATTGTGGGTATATGAAAATGTTGAGGTAGATTTTACTTTGTACTGTTAGAGAAACAAAAGCTTTTCCGGGTTTGTCTGCCTGCCGTAAATCGTTTTGTAAATTCCCGGGAAAAAATAAATAAAAAATCGGACCCATGCAAAGGCATTACTAATAACTACAAAAATAGTACAGTTCTTTTCGCTGAGGGTCTTGTTTGCTGTTACAGGTCATTTGTGATCATTAGATAAATAAATAAAAATAGACTGTTTCATAAACATTTAAAAATTCCTCATAGGAGATTTAACCCAAACAAAAAAAAGCTTTATTGGATGCCAAGATTGCTGCAAATTATTTGACTGTGTTCACATTTAAAATCTGTGGAGTATCCAAAGAAAACAACCACCCACCACCTGCTGTCCTACTGCCAATTGACGATGAGAACTCAATCAGTCTTCCGCACAGCAATTAACAGAACAAATAGATTTTTTAGACATTGGCGGAAGGAGAAGCTAAACATAGATTGCACACAATTACCTCCGCAATTCCCTCTCACAAATCGGGGGACCTACCGCATAATCCTGCGCTCACCGTCTACGACCAACAAGGCACAAGGGAATCTGGAAGAATGACATCAGCCCCTTGGGGATGTCACTGTATAGTCACACAAAGTGGTGTATGTTTCTTTAAAGGTGCACTATGTCACTTTGGGAGTATCATAGAACATTTTCTAAGGTATATTCTCATAACTTAATAAAGAACTGTGTGAAGTTAGAAGCTGCCTCAAAAGTTACCGTTTCATTCTTGTTGTTTACAGCAGCAGGGCACACTGTTGTTCACATACTTAATCTTAAATGTACTCAAAAATAAATAGTTTTGATTTGATGAATAGAATTATTTAATATACTGAGAATTAGATGTAGAGTAAATGTGTGTTTTAAACTAACTGCTGGCTCTGCAAATATAAAACAAATCCACCTCCTCTAAAACGGCATGGTGCACCTTTAAAAGACGCCGTCATTATCAGACAGGACGGATGTTTACGTTCAGGACAAATACAACTCTAACCAGGCATGGCATGCAGAGGTCCCACGGGCTAACAACCAAGACAGCGAGTCTTTATTATTTCAGCAATGGTGCCATGTTTATCTTGAAAGACCTCTCCCTCACCCAGCACAAAATACCCCCCCCCCCTCCCCCCCCGACAGACAGCCCTTTCTGTGAGCGCCCTCTTTTCCCACATTACTTCTGCAGTTAGTCCCCTTGACACACGGCACCCTGAAGGCACCAACAGCTTTTCATTCACTATAGGGGTAAACAATAAACCCTCACGGCCTCTTGTCATCTCAATCAAATGCACAACTTTCCACAAAAGAGCTGCCGTGACCTGTGACTTCGGGCAGACACTAAACATATGATGCCTCTTATTTTAGTCCACTGGAATTTTTTGGAGCACGCCGCTTTAGATGTGGCGATAGGACTAGGAGATCCATCCAATTCCAAATGAACACCCACAGGGCACAGTTTGCAAGAATTTTGGCCATATGGTGCACGTACAACCCGGCCAAAATAGCCCTTAATGGGAGTATAATCGTTCCCTGCTGTGCTGGAGTAAGAAAAGGGAGAACCAGCAAATTTCACCTCCGCACCTTTAAAACTGCAGAATGCATACCTGGCAAAGGAAGTAGACAAGGACCATCTTAACGGGCGAATGACAAGTGAAGATTTCCAGTTCTTGAGCACTATGGATGACAAACAGCTTGTGAAAAGGCAGTCCTCCATAACGTCCCACGGCGTTTGAAGGGGAGAGTGGAAGGCCGATGGGTAATATTAGACAGCCGGGTCTTCAAATAGAATTGGAGTGGGCCCATTTAAAGGTGCTTTACACAACACATCTGCAGGCAAACAGCTCCCTCGTGCCTCCGACCTTGGGGGCTTGTCAACATCATAACAACAAAAACAGAGGGTGAGACCTCCCTTAGGTCTCTGGAATGCTAAATGGCTGTCAAACAAACCCAATGCTGCCGGCCAGGTCTCGTTTAAAGTCAACCTTTAAACTCTTACGGTGTAATCCTATCTGTGAAAATGCAAATGTTTAGAATGTGATGGTCTCTTGAGATCCAGGTCTAGAATAAAACCGGACCGAACCACTAAAATAACAAAGAAGGTGACATGACATGAAAAGACAGTCGTATATTCCACCCCCAAAGTTGTAAGGTCCCTGTATAGATGAAACAACCCTTGCACTCTGCAGCTCTGGTAATTGTTATCACAGCCGCAGCATTCAAGATTCAGGAAGAAGGAAAGAAGATGCCAACTTTCAAGATTCAAGAATCTCTTCCAGCTTAGCTTCCTGTCTCTGGACCACCTGGAAGAGCCATGCGCTGTTCCATGGCGTTGAGGAAACATTAATCTGAAATGGAGTTATTGTACGTAAAAGGTCAAGTGAGGTCGAAAAGGAGTAGAAAAATGGAACGTTTTCCATTGGTAACTGATTGATTCAGTCCCATTCTTCTTCAACAGCCGGTGGGGGAAAGCCATTGACCTATGAATAGCCCTGCATTTGAAACCTTACTTGTGTCTCACTCTGGGGTGCTCATTAGAGGAAACAATTAGGGGTTTGCAGGGGCCAAGTGTGGGCACCATAGGGAAGGGAAGAGGAGGGGGAAAGAGGAAATGACAAATGATTCAACTGCAGCATGGAGGTTAGTTTCTATCACACAGTCTGACATCAATGTTGAAGTGGGAGGAAAAAAAATCCCAACCCCTCTAAAAAAGGAAAAGAAAGAAAAAAAGAAACGGTCTCGAGCAGCGATCAAAGTTCACGTTTGGTTTCAAAGACAAACATGACTTATCTGACTGAAACTCCTGCCCCCCCCTTCCAACTCTGCTTAAATACTGTAGTCTGGAGGTTGCGAAATTCTTTGATTTAAGTTACAATCTATACGCAATATCTGTACAGTTGAGCAACGCCAGGCTAGGAGGTCATCATAAGGAATGTGTTGGAAGTATTTCTACATGAGCACAACACTCTAAAAAGCGGACTCAATTGGCTGAATACACAAGCACGATAAACACGCATGCTGCAGATGTTGTAGCCTTTTACAGTTCTCACTCAGACAGTTGGACGAGTTATTTTTTCTGTTAAAATTAAGCAATGTTAAATTGTTAAACTCAATGCCTTGTGTCCATTTTTTCTTACTTTTTTTCAAACGACAGCCCAAGACGCAGATGGCAAAGCTAAAAATATGTGTTTTCTAATAGCCATCACATTCCCAATACACACTATGTAGGCCTACATCGACAGACTTAACCCAAAGAGATAAAAACACTGTTTGACATGGCATCCTCTTGGCTAGCGTAGCGGTGAGTTAGCTTAAGATTTGGCAAAGTTGTCAAAATGCGGTTCACTTACCGAATACGCCAACTTTTTTCCTTCCAGCGACTAATTGTCCCGGGTAAAAAATCACTCTGCAGTTTCTTGGTGAAATTGTTAAAGTTACTCCTTTAGTCAGTTTCTTCTTTACACATGTTAAAAGCCCCTCAGACACACACATCCCAGCGCAAGTCACCACCAGCTCGCACCGCGTCCGACTAAACCAAACATTGCTGCATCTTTGAAGAACTGTTAAGAACTGACGCTGAGTTCAGGGACCGTCGGAAATATAACAATAATAATTGTGAATCGCTCCTTGTGCTGGCTCACCTCGACTGGACTTAGTAAAACATTATGAATATTATTTAATTTCGACTTATGTTATTCTAAGAATAAGAGCTGTTGTAATGCATTGTGTTGTTTTATTCGCGATTGTCACTAACACAAACAAATTACAACAATGCAAAGATATTCTAGCCTATTCTTGTTTTTTTTTGTTTTTTTTGTTTTTCTTTGTATCAGTTTTCCAGAAAGAAGAAAGCGTTTTAAGAGATTTTGATTTACAAGGGGTAAGTGAATGCAACAAAGGACCGCCTGTTTTTGACAAGTGTCTGTTCAGTGATTGCCAGAGTTGTTCCCACATCTTAACATCTGGCCTGCATAGTTGCGTCATTCTGTTAGTGTATGATAGTTTAAAAAGTAAAAAAACAAACAGTGTTTCCCCCACCTCCAATACAGCTTTACTTTACTTTACTTTCACTATTGGGATGTGCATGCAGACCAAACCAATGTTTTTGAAAGGACATAACAGATTGTAACCCTGCCAATTACATTTATGACCGTCGGGTCAGTAGACTGGCGGCTCACAAAGGGTGGCTTCAGTGAATCAATTGGGTGTGTGCTAATGTATGTGAGGCTTATTAAATAGATAGGGCCGCTTTTACTTTGCACGACCCCCTCTCTGCCCTGCCCCGGAGGATTATCTCAAGATTCACACAGGGCTGTGAAGAAAGCAATATGCTGGAGGACCTCATTGAAAAAGTCGTCAATACGAGAAAAGGTAGCTATTATTATCATATACAGAGGTCTTATAGATTTTAAATTTCTATTGCATAAGAAGATATTCCCTTTTATCCTAATGATTATAAATATGACAATTGTTTTAGAAAATAACAGAAATACATTTTCTGCAGCCCATAACTGCACAATGTTGCAGAGTTAAATTTCAAATAAACTAATGTCGCCATCTGCTGGTGATACAAGGCAATGCCTCGGTCCAATTTGCAGGTAACACATTTTGGGATAACTAATAGCAAATATATAAATAACGTATTAATAATAGCCTACCTGCTCTGGGCCCGCTATTAAGGTCATAGGGCCCACTTCAAAGGGAGATTTCTACTGCATAAATCCTTGCATTTATTTAAAATAGGGACATACTTTCACCATCTGCGATCTTAAAAAGACAACACTATCACAAATGTCCGTCCAATGTAATACTATGTATCTTTAAAAGGCATCACATTTTCCTCAATTAATTTGTGACTCCAGAAAGAGGTCAGTTCACAGCAGCTATGTTCAGTATTAATCCTGTCCTCCTGCAGAAACACACTAATGTTGACAGGTGAACACTGTCTCTCAAACTGCAATTTGAATCTAGTCTAATTTACTGATATTGATACAACAGAAGACTGTTTTATGGACAAGTGTTCCATATGATGTAAATGTTATGTAAATGTAGTACAGCCTATAGACTCAAAATACTTTTATGATCAAAAGTGCAGCTCGACCATAAATGATGAACATGCATTGCAAAGTGTTACCATATGCAGCTAGTGTTATTTCTATAACAGATTGTGTAGTGTGGAGGTTTGAAAATATCTGTATACTGTAAATTGGATTCTCAGGCAGGTTACTAGACTGTAGGACTGTTTGCTTATCTTGTCTGCTCTGAGTTACTAGGACTTTACATGTTTAGCAGACACGATTTGTTTGTCTTATCTGTCTCACACAAAATGTGACATCAGTTGTTTGAAAGTAGCAAGTCGAAAGATCAGCTCATACATAACAGCCGTTGCAAGCTCCTAAGTTTGTAACCATGAAGTCTTTATGTTGGAAATCAGAAATTCTATACAGGTTATTAGGGTGAGCAGCAACAGCAGCCAGAATGTCACCGATAGAGCCCACATGTAATGAATCATAGTGAAAATAACTTGCCGGAGCAATATTTAAACCAGTGATGATCAACTTGACTGATCACACACAGGGAAACTGAAGGGTCAAAACAGCTAAATGGAGTCCAGGGACATGTGCATTGTATTGACTATTGATAGGTAACCTTGGAATACAAACAACTGTATATGCCTCGGATGGTAAAACAAAATAAAATGTCACTAACTGAAATTGCACTTGAGAGAATGGAAATGTGCAAGGGGTAAAGCATCTTTTATGTGTAGCTGCAACGCAGCCATTTCACTTTTAGCACCAAAAACAAAGTGTGTTTCCCATAAGACATGGGAGACAGTTGCGCACAACAGTCATTAATCACACTGAAGTCCATAAAAACGGTCCAACCTTTTCAAACAAGTACGCCGTTTTTGCAAGACAAAAGAAAAACTTTTCCAAGTATCTTTTCGGTTAATCTTTTTGTTTTATTTATTCATCGATGAGGTCATATGTATATCATATGCACAGCTGATAAGTGTCAAAATGTTTAATATTCAACAGCTAAGCTACAGAAAGGTATGAATAAGCATTATTTAACATATGCATTATGCTTGTTTTAAAAACACACAAAAAACATTCGCAAGAAAAATTTACAATCTCAAACTCCTAAGATTATATACAACATGTAGCATACGTGTAATCCCATGTAACAATGTATAAACAGGATAATAAGAACAGTGAAAAAGTGATGAAACTGGTGTGGCAGGACATTATGAAGTTTAAGGGATCACAGTATAACATCCAAACAAAATACCAATGGGAAAAAAGCTCACTTTTAAGTGGATGCAAGGGAATCTAGACTCTAGAAGGGCCAATGTGGACCAACAGGCAGCTATGTGTCCGATTTTAAAACCAAAAGGGCTGTCCACTGACAAATATCAGATCATTTGATGGAAGCAACCAAGCAGAGCAATGATGTATGATATCCAGCAGTAATCTACCTCTGCACTAATGAAAATCCTTCCTTTTTTTAAAACTAATTTAAAAAAAGGGCAACTGCATAAAAAAAAAAGCTAAAAGTCAAATTATTAGAATTCTCCTTTGAAGACATTCTGCCTTCTGTGTACATCACACTCACAAAAAACATGTCCACACATGGACAAAGTGAAAAGCGATCCCCTCAAGCTTTCTGACTGAAGTCAATGGACGTTTGTTTTCCGCTCTCATCAATCTGACTTTGTGCAGCGTATGACACGGCTCGGGCAGCCAGTGTCCTGCCACCAGGATGGAGTGTGGTGGAGGTCAAAGGACAGGACTGAAGGGTCAGATGGGCTTGGTGGTGCTGTTGTAGACCAGACGCTCTCTGTCCTCCAACGTCACCGGGACGGAGTTGACGGGAACACGTTGGTGTTGTGTCGTTTTCTTCTTTCCCTTTAAGCAGCAGTACAGGAGGACGCCTAGTAGGATGAGGATAGCCACACCCAAGGCGGCGGCTACCGCTATAATAGCTGTCAAATGAATGATGTAAAACACATATAGCTGTAATGTAGGTGGGTTTAGAAAGGCAACTTACTGAACACTAAGGAACTGGAATTCAAAGCCGATTTTTTAAGGAAGATATGGCTTAAACTGTGAAGAAGGGCAATATACCTGTCTCGTTATCACCCTCTAGACGTTCAAATGCCCCCTTTCTTGCGAATATGTCCTTTTCTGAAACAAATAGAAGACAGAGTTTTTATGTGGAATGTGACAAGAGCAGAACATTCAAAGAGTTCTTTAAACATATGTTTTGGCCACTTTGGGGCAGCATAACAAGCTGTGAACATGACACTGACATCACTTTTAAGAATTAAAATTCTATATCATTGTAGGCCTAACGATGGACCCCTTTAAAAAACAAATAAATAAATAATGGATCAAAGTCAAAATATAAATTAATGTGTGGACTGTGTGACTAGTCTGAGAGACTGAATGTGGGGGAAATGGACGCTCACCAAATAATAGGTTAATTTACCAGGATGTAAATATTGTCAAAAAGCCGTTAAACACGAATAATCACCCACCTGTTACCGTTCTGCAAGTTCTCATACAGATTTCCTCCGTATCAAATCTGTTGTCGTTTCCTGCGCAACCACCGTAGTTAAAACGGGAGCAGCTCGTCGAGCGGGGGTCGTAGTACCACTTGGTTAAACTATCCCTGCAGTTCCCTGTGTCAGGAAGCTCTGTGCATCGCACTGTGGGTGACATTGTTGTTAGTAAGAGTATAATCAGGTGTCAAGAATTACAAAAAAACAAAAGAAAAAAAATCCTCCTTCCCCAAAACACCCTTAGAAAGCTCAAATCCACAGCAATTGCTTTAAGTACTAGTGCAGTGCCCGTAGGAAGCAGTTTGTCTCCCGCTCGTCACTCATTTCAAGCTTTGGTCGCAGCAGCCAATCAAATCAAAGGGAGGCGGGGTTTAGCCAGAGACTACTTCATGCCCATCGTTACTGTGGCCTTCAGTGTGCGCATGTATTGGCCGCCAGCATGATATAAATATGATAACTTCTACATATTTGGTCCAAAACTTCATAATCAAATCAAGGATGCACACCTTCGTGCCGTGCACAAGCAATATCCGGAATCTCAGGCCGATCTGACTAACAGTGAGAGAGATATGCGAGTCACAGACAGACAGACAGACAGACAGACAGACAGACAGACAGACAGACAGACAGACAGACAGACAGACAGACAGATAGATATAAAGTTTATAATTTAAAATCACCTTTTACTTCATTCACTGGAATCAGCAGCAGAATGCTAAATCTGTCGTCCACTAATAGGAAGAGAGGCCATAATTCAAGTTAACATTTCTTTCAAGGAAACATTTCATCATCGCCGTATTTTGAATGACATGAGCATGTATGAAAATAAGGCAAAGTTTGCTTACAGTCCTTGCATTTCGCCTCGTCTGAGCCGTCGGAACATTGTGGGGTCTGATCACACTCCAAGCCCGGGTCTAGACAGCAGCCATTTTCACAGGTGAATTGCTCTAAGGTACACGGAGCATCACACTTTTCTCCTGTGGCACACAGGGAACTGTCACTTGCAAGTTGCAACTAGAACTGTCTGTCACCTTACAAAATGGCTAGAGAATAGGGCCCGACCGATATGGATTTTTGGGTGCCGATTATTTCTGAGAAATTACGATAACGATTAAATCGGCCGATTATTTAAAAAAAAAAATCCCATAAATATATATTGAAAAAATTTACTTTTTTGAACCCTTAAATATATATAAATACTTGTTACTGTCAATAGGTGTGCAGGAACTTTTTATTTATTAAGGCGAGATACGGCAGGCAAAAACATCGTTTTTCAAGCACTGGTCAATTTTGAGATTTGTGTCTATTTAGCTTCCATAACATGTCTTCTTTCATACTAGTATGGATAAAAGGTCCAAAATATACGTTTTAGGTGTTTATTTTACTAAACTTTGACTGCTTGCGTCTGTATTTTGCTCCTAAATTCGTCAAAAGTGAGCATTCTAACATACAGCACCGCGACCGCTGTATGAATCATAATAACCATGGTACTGTTGGAAAGCTCTGAATCTCAAGTGCAACGTTATCGGATCCAAATATGGTCATTTCCTTTGTATCAGTAACCAATCGTGAAAGTGTGAGATTCAATGCTAGGAACGCGACCTCATTGGCACATTTCCTCAATGCCTCAATGCACATTTCTGACGATGTGATTCGCCAAAAGGCATCACGTGATGCTAGCCGCGGGTAGCTCGAAAATCACAAAATAAAATGGGAAAAACGTCGAAAATATGCCAAACCAACACAAAAAAAATACTTAATCAATTGGCTACGGACATTACATGATCACCATTTGAAGGGGAGAAGTGTTAAAGACATGTAAATCACGCCGATCACGTCGGAGAGACACAGACTGTCAGAGGATCAGAGGGGACATGGTGGGGAGATAGAGCGTCTGTGCCGACTGGAGCAGGTTGACAGACAGTGGCTAATAATGAATTAATCACGTTTAAATTAGCATGTGGATGTAAATGTTACTATGCTATGGTTTATATATGTTAAGCAGTGGTAGGCCTATATGGCATTGAGGGGTGTAGGGCCTAATTCAATAAATTACTCTAGCTATAATCAGTGATTATCAGCAGAATTCACGTTTTTATCTTTAACGGCCGTTTTCTCAAAATTAGCTTTTTCCAATACTCCGAGAAAGATATCTCAACTTCTAGACCACTGACATCAACCAAACTTTCTATAATCATTCATAGCACTATTTCAAAGGTTTTTACACAAGGATTTGTTAATATATTGTTAATTGTCTGATTTATGATACATTTTCCTCCTAAAAACATGCCTAAAATGCATTTCTAAGACATGTACATAGTATTTTTTGATTTATTAAATGAAAAAAGGCTGTATCCAAAATCTGTTGTGTAAAAACTTTAGAAACTAATATGTGCTTAAAATAAAATAGAAATTTTAACTCTGGCTTTATCCAACATCTCGATTTTTTTCTCGAAAAATGACCCAAATTTACGCATAATTGGTTAAGTATTGCCATATTTGCATATTTAATAAAATATTAAAGAAAAACATGTAATACAAAAAATAATTGTGTTAGTGTCAGTAATCAACTGGCAAAGTTTCATGATGATATCTATAAGTTTAAAAAAAATCCCTATTCACCTGGGATGTCTCGCCTTAAAATAGAAGTATGTCTTAAGTGACATGACGCATTTTTAAACTAAGAACATTAAGCATTTTATGTAACTGCACCCAACCCTCTGGAACTCCCTCCCTCCCTCCAAACATCAGCATGTCAGACTAAATAAACTCATTCAAAAGTCAACTCAAAACTCACCTCTTTAAGAAAGCATAATTACACCGGACTCCACTCCAAACCTTATCTTTAATTTGTCTATATTTTGTTTTCTTTTTCTATAAGTATGATTTTCTATATGTCTGATGTAAAGTGTCTTTGAATGACCTCCAATAAAGCACTATATACATTCTATATAATAACTATAGTAATATCAACTACTATTAACAGTCAAGAGATGACCAATGACTCTGCTATTGGTGTCAGGGGGAACTGTCAAGTGTGAATTAATCTAATGTATTACAACACACCTGCTGCTGCTGTTGCTATGCTATAAGGCTACCTCCGGGGCAGCATCTCACGCAACATGATTGCTGGAATTAAAAAAATAAAAATAAAAATCGGCAAAAAATCGGCGACCATTTTGCCGATTTTCAGAGATGTGCTATAATCGGCCGGCTGATATATTGGTCGGGCCCTTCTAGAGAATATTGATTTATCTCAGAATTGTTGTAAAAAACTACTTCTACTTATGCCTAAAAATATCCACAACAAATTGAAAGAAATATCCAGTCTTCAATGGTGTGAAGGAAATTGTTTTTACCTACCTTGGTCAGAGGGAATCGGTAGCCCTCTACCACTTTTAACACCTCCTTCAGAGAGAAAACAACAAAATTAGATTAGAATTAAAACCAGGATAAAAATGTAATCATTTACCAGCTAATTAGTGTAGACCCCAGGAAGTCACAGACCCAGAGAAGAGCTAGTTTGGCACACGTGTACATTTTACACTTCGCTTTTAGTTCAGATTAAACAAACGAAATATGTTGTGTCTATTGGTCCAATGGAATTATATCAAATTAAATGTTTAAAGGACAAAAACAGATCATCTAAACACTTAAAAGTTAAGAGTCAGTGATTCTAGAGAATGCTTGTTGTCAAAACCAGTGAATATCTCCTCACGTTCCGCTTCGTGTCCGTACTGTGTGTGAGCACTTCCAGTGTTAAAATCCAGTGTTAATACACAGTTTAGGCTCCGTAAACTGGCATTTTGCTATCTACCCTACCCCTTTGTTTACATACCAGTTCACAGAGCCAAGGCTGTGTATTAACAGCAGGTTTTTTCACACAGTACTGAAAGGAAGCGGATTGTGAGGCAACATCCACCGAAAAAAAAAAAAAAAAAAGGATTTTGCCGACAACCTTTCTTCAGAATTGCTGACTGCCTTCAACAAACACAGTGCCATTCAACCAAACATTTGCAGCACACCTAAATGTTCTGGGACAGGCTAGCAGTTTCCTCCTGTTTCCAGCCTTTACGCTAAGCTAAGTTAAGCTCTCCCATCTTTGGCTGTAATAAAGACAGTAAATATTTCCCAAAATAGCATATTAAGCCATTAAAGCTGGGGTGGAGGATTTGGGGAGAAAATGACAGTTGGGATAGAGATTCGAATTCAAATAACTCAACTGCTCCACTTGTTCTCTTTGGTCCCTCCCCTATGGTCCCTCCCTGACACGCTCTACACCAACAAAGTCATGCCAAAGTGAATGGACAGTCCCAAAAGCCAATAAAACAGAGAATCGGAGCCTCGCTCTGATTGGTCAAAGTGTACAGCTCATGTTAACTTTGACCAATCAGAAATCATATACCCCAGCTTTAAGTTCTGGTGATTTTTATTAATGCCATTCCAGCTAATGTTTCTCCGACTATTTCCATATTTTCAGAATAAAAAAAGACAGAAAGAACATAGATACTAAAGCCACCATGAGTAGGATTTGGATATGTCTGACACTGGCCCAGTAGTGGTATAAAGCATGCTCCCACGCCACTGATATAATACTAAAAGCAAGACAAATTAATAAACATCAACAACACAGAAATAAAACATGACACCATAGAGAATCCAAGAATGAAAGTCCATAGCACATATAGGCCTACCGTTACCGTAGCCGTCGCAAGCTTTGTCGCAGTCATCCTTGGTGAGGTAATTGTTGAGATTCTCCTTGCAGCCCCCGAAATTGAACTCCTCACACTGCTCTGAGGCAGCGTTGTAATGCCAGCGAGGGTACGAAGCGCGACACGGCCCACTCTTCTTCGGGGCCATGCAGTGGTCTGGTGGGACACAAAAATAAAAAAGAGGAAGTTTGATTCACTATCTCTATATATACTCTCTTATGTATGGACATTTAGACAATCCCCGTCTCATTTTTGGAGCAACATCGGGTTGATGATATGAAGCACGAAAACATTTCAAAAGGCCCATTACTTTGTGTTTTCTCACAGTGCTCTCCCCTCTGTGACAAGTTTGAGAGTTAATGATGTAAACGTATGACATACTGAGAGAAGTTGTCACTCCAAAGGCTGGAAAATACTGTGGAACAGATGACTAGACCCTCAACAATGTTACACATGCTATTTTACTATCCATAAACCAGTTTGACTAACCACTGTGTAGTTTAGTCTTTGTCTAGATTGTGGTGGGATTTTTGCTTTGTAGTTTATCCTAACTCAATACTGTTGGTGTCTGTCGTGAGCAGACAAGACGCGTGATTACATTTGAAGTCATCTTGCATTGACGGAGTGAAAGAAACTGTGTGTTTGGAATGAAAGTGAGGTTGGAGAAGGGGATGTAGGCTGTCTGCATGTGGTTAATGATACATGTTCGTGCTGTACAACACAGCCCTTTCAAGAAGTAGACGAGAAGAGGAACTGAGAGCTACACTGTCATTACCACATTGTCTCCGTGATTGGTGAATGAGTTCTGTTGTTATTCAACCTATTCATCTCTGTGGTGTAAATGCGGCGGCATTGACATGTAGACTAGAGTCACTCACTGCATTGCATCACGCATACTCCACAGGAACACATTCCTTACACTATTAAGGACACACGCTGTCAATTAGTAACTGAGCCACTGAATGGTTAAAAAGTCACTTTTTGTCCTTCAGTCTACATACAAGAAAATTGAGGATTTTTAAAACGAGAACACTTTAATACTTTGAGAGCAGAAGAAGATAACTTTTGAGACTCGCCGTGTTGTTTGTGTAACCCAAGCTGAAACCAGACTGACAGGTTTCAGTGAGTTGGGGGTGGAGAGAGTGGGATGGGAGCAAGGAAGCAATACAAATAATTAAAAAAAAACACACCAGCCGCATTGCGTATTTACGCTTTTGAAGAAAAGGCTAGACATAGGTGCACAGTGAAAAGAGAGCTCCACTGCTGGTTTCTGTTTTGTGAGTTGAAAAGTGATATGGATTCCTCATATAGTCACCTAAGGGGTAACTTTTAAAATAGCCTTTCCCTGATTAAGAAACTGGGACAGTTCCCACCATTGTAAAAAGAGGATCTGGTCTAATCTCCTCATGACGAAAACCTTTATCGCTCCATCTTCACGTCATCCAGTCCACAGGAATTAGGCAAGCGTGCCTCGACAGGATTGATCACGACTAGCATGGGACAGCTCATGCTTGTGAAAAATCCCAAACAATCAGTTTGAGTTCCTTAAAACCCCCATTTAAAAGAGAAAATCGGATTGTTATAACAGACCAATCACAGATGACCTGTTTGAAGATTAGTTTTAAGAGGTTTTGAAATGTACTGAGAAGATATCTACACGTCCATACTTGACTAAAATGAGTTTAAGAATGTGCTTAAACAATCAAAGGGCATTCTCTGCTCTCTAACCTTTGTCCTAACTTCAAACACAAGTCAAGTGACTTCGTATAAGTGAAAACAATTGACCACAAATACAGCAGAAGCATGACTCATGTTTACCACCGAAACTCAACTTTTTCGTGTGCCAAAGGTCCCCCCCCTCCCCCCGAGTCTACACTTAAAGTGAAACGGCAGCAAGCAAATTGTTATATATTTCTGATATTCAAATGTTTGGATTATTCTGAGGGGTTTCAGCCAGCTGTTTTCCCCCTCAGTCTAACACACTCACGCGTGGACTGCTCCTGAGTGAGGACCAGGACGGCGACCTTGTCAGAGTGCGACTGTCCGTTGCCGTCTGTGACGGTCAGCTGGAAATTGTACAAGCCGGACGTCAGATTGGACACCAGGATCTCGTCTTTGAAGGAGGTTTTCTAAGAGAGTTGTGGAATGACAAAGCATTTGTTATTTTGTTATTATTACCTACAAATGTGACTCATGACAGTAGATTATCTGGTGTCACATAACAGAGGTCAATTTAGAGGTAATATGAAACCACATAAACACAGGATATCTAAAAAGGAGTAGTTCAATTTTTTTTGTTCAACATGACACTCGGGTTTGAAGACGAGATGACAGAAACCATTCCTTTGACTGTGTGTGCATTTTTGAAGATCAAATGGGCAAAGGACGCTCAATCAGATACTTAGTTTATCTCAAATACTGGTAGTCAATGGGAGAGTTAGCCTGCCTTCACCGACAGTCAGTAGATAAACTGTATTACCTTCACTAAAAGGTCCTGTGTGCTTGTTGGGATCTGCTTTTTTTTAAACCACATTATGTTGCAATGTTAGAATCACTTAGATAGCGGTAGGAACCTGTGCAGTTCGCAAACCTCCGTGGATGTGCTTGACAGTAGGTCAACATTACAAAACGTCAGTGTTTAAGAGTTGAAGAGCGATTGTAGCGAATGATCATAAATCAAAAATATATAATGCAACATTATAACGTGGTAAATAAACAAGTCACAAAAACTATTTAGTGATGTTGTGAAGTGTATCTTCTGACTGTCAACAGAGGCAGGCCAACGCTCCCTTTGTCTCCCAGTATTTCAGCTAAGATAACTATCGATAAGCAACCTTTGCCCATTTCTCCTTCAAAAATGCCAGTTAAAAGGAATGGTTTTCTGGTGTCAACTTGTCTTGGATGAGGCAACAAGCTAATTATTATTTTTTTTTTTACCTATTCCTTTAACAGTCTAGGGGCCGGTTTCACATACATGGATTAAGTTTAGCTCTGGACTAAATTGTACCTTTCAATGGACAATCTCAACTCAAATGTCCATTTAGTCCTGGACTAGGCTTAATCCATGTCTGTGAAACTGGCCCTGGGAGTATTTTCTAAATGTCCCCAACCTGTGGGTAGATCCTGTTCGAGCTACAGCGTCTTTATTTACTTGCAAGACAGCATATGGATACACGGTGAGCATGCTCCACTGGTAAGACACAATGGCGACGTCATCTTTGCTCTTGAAGCCGTTCAGTAGCACGTCGTCCTGAGGCTGGACCACCCTGTCCTGGCCTCCATCGGCCACAGGCGGGCGGTCAGTTTCATCTGGAGAGAGACGGTGGCATCAGTACTACACATCATGCAAGGATGCACACTGTTTACATAACACATCCAGAGACACTGGGAGGCAGAAACTTGAAGCAGGGAGGGGGGTGGGGGCGTAAATAGCCTGGCATGTGTGAACATGGTTAATTGAAGGTTTTTTTACCCCCCTACATCTATTGCCTCACACATCCTGATTGCAAATGGGGTTACAACACAAACCATGTTCTGACTTTCAAAATAAATTATTCTAGCACAAAATAGATTTTTTTCTGAAAAAATCCTTGTTTCTTTTTAGGGAAAGGAAACTTTACAGTCTCTATTTTAGACTAGTTTCAAAATACTTTAAATTATGTTTATCATATGGCCCTTTTTCATGCTCTCTAATCAATTCTACAGAAACAAAACAAAAGTATGACCGGTTCCCTACAGCCACAGATCTTGTCAACAATGCGGGCCCAAACTGGGAGAAGCAGTGATTAGATCTCACAGAATTAGTCACAAAGAGTGTTGGTCTCACCAGTGGATGCGTCCACTTTCAGATAATTCTCATACAAGGAGTCCACGATGTAACTCATGTATCCGTCCTTCCTGACGAAGCGGCAGGCGTAATCATTTTTGTAGAGACAGTCAAACAGATAGCATGACTTGACCATGCCCTCCTCGGCTCCTCGCTCCATGAAGGCGACATTGCACCGCGGCTTCTTACAGCAGGCGCTCACGCAGTCCTTGTACCGATTCAACTCGGGCGACGAGATGAACGTGGCCCCGTCTTTCACGGACTCGGCCGCGTCGAGAATGAAATCCTCCTTTCCCTTCTTGAACTGGGCCAGGCAATCTTCACCGACCAGTTGGCCGAAAGTGGCGTCGAGAAGCGAGAGTAGGAGCAGGAGCGCAGTCGCTGCTCCAAACTGTCCTTTCAGGAGCGCATTCATTCTTAAAAGTGTCCTGTAGGCCTATAGGCGATATATTTCCACACAAATACGATCCAGTGGCCACCTGTAACGACAACAAACTACTCTGTACGCCTAGGGAATAATACAAACAAACAAACCAAAACAATTCGGCTATTGTAGGCCTATTTAAAAAATCGTCTTCAAAGGGTGTTTAGGCCGCAAACGGGGGGAAGCATTTCGCTTCTCCTCACAAATAAAACCGCCAGTTAAAGGAACTGAAACTTGCCGACACCTGTTGTTTCCCCAGACGGATTCGATCTCTTGACAAGTCTGAAACTCTCAAATGAGATTCACCCTTTTGATGTCGACACAAAGAAAATATCCTGCAATCGAAGACATTGCACAGGTGAGTCACCTGAGAGATACAGGAAGTGAAATTCCACTCCTGAGATGCCACTCCCTTCAAACAAAACCAGGGCAGACTGGGCTTGTGTGCGCGCGCCAGTGTCTGAGAATGTAATATAGGCTACAACATGCAGACATTTACAGCGGTTTCGTATTGATTAGGACAGGGGATGAGGCAGTCTCATCGACAGTAAGAAGCTGACTTCACATAGGCTAGCCTACCTTATTATCTTTTCTCTCTCCGCTGACGTAAAGCCAGAACATAGGTGTAGTAGGCCTACGTGTGGGGGAGAACTGGGGAAGTCGAGCCAGTGAGTAAAATTATCCCGAATGTGTTTATATTATGGTAAAAACACAGCATAATTATGGAAGTTTTGCCTTAGTCCTAACTTGTTTGGATGGGTCACTGTTCTAAAACCATAATAATTAGACATCATAATTTTACTTGTAATTTGAATAAAAAAAACACACTTTAAAATCTATAAAGTGGCTCATTTGACCCCATTGTCCCATTCTCGCTTTTTGTGTTAATTGAAATTGGTTGTCAAGACATAGCCTATATGTTTTATTTGGGCGCTGAAAGGGAAAGATCTTCATAAATATAACACGTTTTTAGGAATTATACTTTGTGCAATGTTTGGGCTTTTCCCCTTTGCCTTTTAAGGGACTGGACTTGGAGAGTCCAATTTCTACTATGAGCAAGGAACTCCTGTTGCCAACCTAAATATACAGTAATGTCATTATATGGAATACAGGCGAGATAAAATGTGTGAGAAAGGTATAATTAAAATTAAAAATTGAATAACAAAAAATTAAATAAAAATAATTACTTTTATTGAAATGTATTGCATATAACTTTTCAAGCATAGAGCATAAAATGCTTTCTATTGAAGGCTGATAAAATAAAAGGCAATAGCACATCAAGAAAGAACAGCATAAAAGTCATGAAACTGTCAACAAGGTTAAAAAACAACAAAATAGTTATACATTTATAGTATGTCACACACAACAGTGAAAAATAAATCAAGCAAGACTGTGTGGTGGTCATACAAGGAAGTGTCTGAGACAATGCCAGCAGAGCTAATAATACTAACAATAAGGACATCGTTTCCACACAAAGGCCTGTGGGCCTCACAGCTTTCTGTGTTCTGGATTTTGTCTTTCAAAACTCACGATTTCATCCAGAAGGTGGCAGTATGATCATGTCTAGGGCTGAAGGGGCAGTTGACAGTGAACTGAACCTTTTTTTCTTTCTCTCTTTCAGAGCTGTAAAACATATTCATTAATTTTCACATACCGAGATCTCATTAACAACATGACCTGTAATTTAAAATCACAGGACCACAAATCTATATTTCAACAAGCGTAGTGGTTCGGAGATGATTGGTACACTCACTGAGTTATCCATTTGCCACATGTGATGAGTCACGAAGCCACCTATGAAACTATCAACAACCTAGGCTGGGTTACGAAGGAAGTGGTCGCTCAAATTACACAATGTAGATGAATTGGGTCAGTGACCTAGACTAACTCTGCGTTCCAAATCACATACTTTTACCTTTTACTACATACTAAATCATGCTGGTTTCCGTACTTCAAAATGCAGTTGGATGTATAAGGGCATCCTAATATTTTTTGGCATACTTCATTTGACATCCTTATTCTTTTCCTGACATACTAAATAGTATGGGTATTGGAACGCAGGGTGAATCTTGAGTCCCGTCCAATGTAGACAGAGGGGAACAGATTTCTGAAAAAAAAAGAACCACAAACTTTTACATCTTTTAAGACTTTTATCCAACAGTGAAGATAAGTAAGTGGAGGGTTAGGCTTATTTACTGCCTCTGCTTTCTATATTCTCACCCATAAATTGGTCACCTGGACGGGTCTGAGTTGAGAAGGCCTTACCATGGTCTCCGGCCCACGTCTTTTTTTTTATACTGTTTTTTTTCCGACAACCCGACAGTGTTGAACCGTGCTGCATAAGATGAGATGAATGAATTTGTTTGCCTGGAAAGGTGAGCTGCGAGAGGCACTCAATAATTCAGTGTTTGTAACAGACGGTGCATCAGTGGGTGAACCCGCGCAGCAATGGCTGATGGATGGTCCCTGCCAAAACAAAAAAACTCCACCCCATTATTCATATCGTAATAGGATCTGTGGAAACTCTGCAGCCCGTTGTCTCCATTGTCTCAACTGTAATAATTTGGCAACTGGCAGGTAGAACTATGAATTTCTAACCTTGGGCTATGTGCTGCCGACCGTTGATATTTGACTTTGCAAATATTGGATGGTTTCAAGACTCATATTTAACATTTGATTTTCCAAACAGTTTTAAATAGCGCTTCCCCGTTCATCCAGTATTTATGAGTGTGTGCCTGATGACGCCAATTGACTCCAATGCTTATTAAACGTACACCTGATAATTCCTAAAAGGACAAGTCTGCTATTACACTAGAGAAGCCCTGGCTCACCTGTCAGGGGAAACCCAGCTATTGTTGGACGCATCTGTGAACACAAGAGAGCTCTTCCTATCAGTCTTTGGACTGTGTGAGCACAGAGATATTTTTAGACACTCCCACTGAGGGAATGCTAGGAAAAATATGGTTGGTGGTGTGTTGGTATGTAGAGGTTTCTGATAAAAGGTATGGATACAGATCTCATGAACAGGGATAAAAGAACAAAACTACACAGATATTTCTATATTGTGTCACGTCAGTAAGGCATGTTGGCTAGAATAATATTGCAGAATAACTTGATTCGCCTAGGTCGGACGTCAACCTTTCTCCTGCTTTTATCACAGCAATTGACCTATGATCCCACCTGCTATAACATAGTGGTAGAGAGCAAGATCAAACACACACCCTCTAAGGTGCATGTCAACAGACACACACACACACACACACCCACACACAAACACACACGCACACGCAAACACACACACACACACACAAATGCATGCACAAACTCTCTCTCTCACACACACACACGGAAGCATATCCCATTACCAGCCTCCTGATAGTGCAGCCAGTGGGTGTTTCAAGAGGAGGAGGCAACGAGAGCAAGACAGAGAGAGCGAGAGAGGACAGGCAGAGACACAGAGCCAGCATTACAGAGAGGGGGCAGAGCACGGACATTCAACAAGATAATAGGAGATACGCGTGGGAACACCAGCCCACAGGAAAAGCAGAGACAGAGCAGGGGAGCCGGTGTGCATAACCAACGTGTCAGAGCCTGTAGGTCTGCCTCTGTGTGTACGTGTGAGTGAGTGTGTGAGTGAGTGAGTGTGGTGTGTGTGTGTGTGTGTCCACGGTTCTCCTGAGGCCGTGGCAGCCATGGCGTCAGATCCTAGCACCCAGTCTAGGGTGATGTTCAAGGCAAAGGACAAATCCGAAGAGCCGGCGCACCGCAAGTTGGGCAAGCTGACAGTCAAATACAACCGCAAGGATCTGCAGCGGAGGCTGGACATCGAGGAGTGGATCGACGGGGAGCTGCACCTGCTGTTTGACTGTGAGGTAGGATAGGGCCGGATCACAGACACACACTCTCATTCAGACACACAGTGTGCTGGGTGTCTGAGGAGGGGGCAGGATAAGCATGGAGCTGCTCATTGGTGGTGGGCTATCCATCATGTATGAGAAATTACAGACCCCTAAAAAGAGATGCAGGAGGGAGGCTGGTAGCGTCACTTCATGGTTGCAATTTGTGGCACACAATCCCTCATGTGTCATCAGCCTGACTGCAGTATCAGCTGTGCGGTGTGCACCGTTGTGTTTGACCACATAGATAAGATAATTTATCCAAGATATGACGTCTGGTTTAAGTCATCAGGAGGCATTTGCAAGCACGTTGCAACCTTGATGACGCAACACTTAGATACATTTTTAACATATGGTTGCCATATGGCTACATTAACGGTTCGGGTGTTCTGAAGTTTGTTTTTCCGCAGTGTGAGTGTTGAATAGTTTAGTTTCTAGAGTCAATAACAATACAAGGAAATGTGGAGGAATAGAGTTGAAGGACCAAAACAATGACCGTGTGATTCTGTGATAAAGTAATAAAGATAGCGCCAGAGAAAGTTATAAAAAGTCAAAGCTAATGACTGGGAAAGAGAGTGTTTATTTCCTGCCATAATGGAGGCATTGTGACATTATGTCATCATTTTAGTGTCTGTGTGTGTCATGCCTTTCTTTATGCAGACACATTCTTGTGTGCACGACCACCCAATAGCTATGCATGCAAGAATATATATGCCCCTATATATTGCCCTCCATCCAAAACATGGACTTTATATTGACTCAGTGCATGTTTTCTGTAAAAGCAAGAATTGTAATGTGGAAATGCGTACTCATTACTTCCATTTAGTGCCTAATAATCACCTCTTTGCATAGATGTTAATCTGTACAAGGGATAATAATGAGACATCAGCCAGCTCTCACACACGTACACTCACGCACACGCACACACAAAGCAACTTTCATAACTCCACTCCTCTATGGTGGGATACAATCCAATTATGTCAGGGGCTCCATATTGACTCTCTTGGCATTCTCTGAGGGAAAACCATGGCAACAGATGTCTCAGCACCCACACGAGGCAGCTTGGCACGGCAGAATTAGGGGTGTCTGTTAAGGAGCATGAGCTTTACTAATGACCATGCAGATCGGATGACAACACCGCCTCCGTCTCATGATGCTGGAGAAGGAGGAGAAAAACTAAATTTTCTAATTTAATTCTCTGTCCACGCAGAGACCCCTCAGTAGCTGCAGATGGCCCGTAGCCACCTCTCTGTCTGGCATCCCTCTTACACTGCCAGGGAGCCCTTTGCATAAGGCATACACTGATGGTGCAGAGCATACAGAGAGTACACATCCCCATCCCTCTAAATGGCTTTCTGACACGGAAGTTGTCTACAGCAAAGCTAGTGATGAGACAATCGGCGTCTCCAGTTATCTACGTAACGTTAGTCTTCTTTTTTTTCTCTCTCTACTTTTTTTTATTACACTGTTGGATAGTAAGGGTTAAGCCTTACTGGTTTAATTTAAAAAACACTGTTTATTTTTTTATTTTGCTACTCTTTTCCTCACCAGAATACTAATTTTATGAGCTTTATTCCATTCACATCCTAAGCCTTCCTGAGGTTATATATGATAATATGCTTGAGGAGCTGAGGGTGGAATAAATCACATGAGTGGAAACCAGGACATGTTGATGACATAAACAGATCTGAAGTCTTTCTTTCTGCACCCTTCTGATCTTGTCCCAGAAACATACGATTATTTCATGTTTGGCATAACTTGGCCCTTTGCCTGTGCTGGTTCTAACATAATCCGCCAAAAGGATAAATTATTAGAGATGATGATGATGTGACAGTGATAACAATCAAAAGACTTTCCACAACATGAACTGAAGTTTGAAATTTTTCCCAAAAATTTGCTTGCGCGATTTGTGTGGAATTAGCGGTGCCTTGTCCATGTGTACTGGTCGGTGTAATGAATTTTGCATGGACTCAGGGGACGGTTACTCTGTGAGTCTTCCGCGTGGAAGCATTTACCATCAGTCCCCTGTGTCACCGCCTGAATTATTCAGCCGCATCTCTAATTCATACAAATGCTGCCTCGGCCTGGAGTGGCCCCCTTTCGTTGCAAATTTCACACCTTTTGAGAAATTGTAAACTTAGGAAAAAAAGGAGTATGAAAAACTTCTCCAAGATAGATTTAAAAACATTGAGCAACGTTTGTATTTTTGTATGAATAGCAACCCAGAATAGAATCCAGATTGTTTCATTTAAATAAATGGACTGAAAGACTACAATAGAAAATCTCTTCTGAACGTAATGGTTCATTTGTTTATGATTGATATATTGTATAGTGTCACGTGACCACATCACATTTGAATTCCTAAATGAAGGAATTGTTCTGCTCTTATAGAACAGGACAAAAAAATGTGGATCTTTGCACTCTGTTTGTGTCATGACTCATAGTGAATGTTTTGTTTTGTTCTGTGGGTAGCTTGGTGCCTTTGACAGGAAAAAGGAAGGGTCTGATAAGTTAAACATACACTGGCATCTTCTCGGAACAGCTATGTTTCCTGGGCACGGTTTCCTTTACATTATAATAGCAAACACTAATGGAACCACACTGTGTTTGATGTTTTGTTGTAATATTCTCTAACATCCAAGATCAGTAAATCTCATTACTTAACACCAACAGGAGACTACAAGAATCTAGCTGTAAACAATGTCACACACACAAAAATAAAAATTAAATAAAAAACATTGTGAAAAATACGCCTTTTAGCTCTCTGGTCCAGAGATAGATGACAGCACTGCCATATGTGTCGGTCCAATATGAAGCTACAAGCTACAGATGGTAAGCTTGTAGCTTAGCATAAATACTGTCTGGAAATAGGGTAAAACTGCTAGCTCGACTATCTCAAAAGGTCACAAAATCAGCCTAGCCTAGCATCTCTAAAGCTCACAAAATAAGGG
Source organism: Hyperoplus immaculatus (assembly GCA_949357725.1). Taxonomy (NCBI): domain Eukaryota; kingdom Metazoa; phylum Chordata; class Actinopteri; order Uranoscopiformes; family Ammodytidae; genus Hyperoplus; species Hyperoplus immaculatus. Next base: position 14,104,332 of record OX442363.1, on the reverse strand, counting down.
AGCGTGTCTATTTTTCCCCCAGCCCTATGTTCCCACATTTCTAATTAATCTTACTATATAATATCACTAAAATCATTAGGAACTATTCACCGGGGGTCATGAATATCAATACTCAATTTCATTGGCAGTCTTGCTAGTACAGTTCAGGAATCTCCCTCTGGTCAAAAGTGTTGCTGATAATATTGGTACTGATCGATCACTACTTTCATCTTTTGGCCAATTTTAGTCAACTTTGTTTAAATATAGAACTTACATAAAGAGTGAAAAAAAGTCATCCTTGATTTTTTTTTTACAATACATTATTTAATAATAATAATAATAATAATAATAATAATAATAATAATAATAATAATAATAATAATAATAATAATAATAATAATAATAAACATGATCATCATCATACTCCATACCTGAGAAGTCCAACAGGAAAAACCAGGTCATAATGATGGAACTTTCCTGGTTCAGAATGATAAATTCTGGCTGAGGTCATACTATCTCGACAGATTCCAAGCGCTTATTTAGAATGCATCTGTATTGCCCATCTAAAACTGCAATCCTCCTAGACCTACTTACATATTCATTAATTCCAGTGTAAGTGCCAACATTCATTTTAGCTTCAGCCTATTGCTTTTAACTTCAAAAAGTGCTGCTGAGACATTTCTACCCAGAGGCCTCATTAAAATGCCATTTTCCCCTTACAATTAGGGTAACACTCAACAAGCTGAAAAATGCAACTGCCTACAATAAAATATGATAAAGAGTGAGCGGAGGAGTCGTCCTATTCTTTCATGGTAAACACACATGTTGGTCTCATTGATATTTAGCCAAGCTCAGAATTTGTTACATCACTAATGTAGTACTTTGGTGGGTTTCATTTACACATTCACCCTTCACTCACTACATATGCCCCTCTAGATAGCCACTTAAAGTACCGCAGAATAATGGGAATATATTATCTTGTTCAGGACAGATAAGTACTTTTCAGATAGGCCAAAGTGAACCGTATTGTAGCAGTCGATTATAGCAAATTTGGCTACTCCCAAAATGGATAGTCCAGAGGGTAAAGAGAATACAATACATTCGATTTGACAGCATATACATCTGTGAGAATAAATATTTTTAATAACTACTCCCATTCATTCGGTGTGCATTAGCATCATGTTAGCTCATGGACTGCTAGCAGAATGTAGATGGCAAGCTTAAGCTGCACCCTGAGGGATAAAGAAAGCGTTGTATTCCTGCAAAAATTTAACCTCTCAATATACAGTGTAATTAAAAAGTACTTGAACTATTTTAAACCTAACACCAAACCTTTAAAAACATTTGGCCAAACCAATTGCAGAACAAAACACTTAACAAACCTATAACCTAAAAAAGTAGAGCTGCGTAAAGCAAGGCCGGCACAGCACAAAGACATATAGCGCTGTGGACCCAGACCTGCATGTGTACTGCAGACATCAGCAGAATAACATGGGGTCCAAACTGGCAGCATGTATCAATTAGAGGGGGCACGGGGGACTCCGAAGGTGGGCCTATCTATTCCGCCACTCAGCACTTCCACATTGATTAGCTCTCTCCTCATCCAGAAAAACACACTCTGCGAGCCCTGTCCTCACCCCGCCATGAAAACTCCCCAACCGGAAAATGTTCCTCTTTAAAAGAGGCCCCACTTGTCAAAAATGAGTGTACACCTGCTGACTCCAGATATCCCAGTGTCTGTGATTCATGCAGTGAACACTGTACACTCCCTCTGAAAATGTAGCTAAAAGGTGCAGATAGGAGCTTGTGATATGGATCGATTACTTTGCTATATTATCTTTTTATAACTTTGCCCTTTATACAACAGTCTTTACACAAGGTTGCCATTAATCTTGAAATGTGCTAACTGCCATTGTTTGGTTAAGGCTTAACATTTAAGAAATAGGGGTTGGTATGGATTTAGTAAGACCTCCTGTTCACATATTACAGTTAAGGCTGCCCCTTGGATTTGTATATGGATGGATTTAGGCATATATACGCAGTGTGGGACGATACGAGATTAATATATTCTTTAGAAAACAGTTCAACTGGAAACAATCAGTCATCAATGGCTGAGCTAACTGCAAGCTGGGTAAACCATCCAGGAAATCTGATGGTGGCAAGTGGCGAGTATGGCCTCCTGGAGCATTTATTTTTTGCTTCATTCCTCAGTGCTCTTCGGTACATCATCAATCGTATGATTGATAAGAAATGATTAAGGAGGAAAAGCTGTTTTTATTCTTATTTATCGCATAAGGCCATCACTATTAACCCCGGTAATTGGCTTCCATGAAACGCTCCTCTTTAAAACAGACCAACAGCTGATATACCACTGTGCAAGGAAGTCATTACTGCTGTGAAACACTTGTCATGTTGCATCACATCTTACGCTCTTTCTTTTCGGTCTGAATGACTCTGCTCAGTGGGGTGGACAGTCTTACCACTGTGAGGGGAAGAATGGCAGGAAGCCCCAATTGCACTGTCTTTGAGAGCTTATCTAGCATGCAGAAATACAAGGGGTCGGCAATGTAGTAATTTTGTCAAACATTTGTTTTTTGTCTTTGCTCTTTTGCAGGAGGAAGAGATCCCAGAGTTAGAGATCGACATAGATGAGCTCCTGGAGCTGACAGACGAGGGACAGAGAACCCGGCTGCAGGTAAGATTGTGCTACGCAAGGCAATTTTAGCCATTATTTACATTTCATCTCTAGTTATTTACATAATCGGTAATTTATTGCTTCATTGGACTGGTTCCCAGCACTGCAGCTTCTTTCAAAAGGTCAAAGGTCCGCATTCGTCCAAAATTAAGGCCAAAGAAATTGAACCTTTTGTCACCTTTTCCTATTTGACACCTGAGTACCAGGCTAACTATTTGCAAAGTGGGGTAATAGCTTAACCAGCACTTGACCCCTTTGCTGGAATCCAATGTTGCAATGTTGGCAGTGAAAAAAGAAAAGAAAAAAAGCAATGTTCAATCTTGTTTTTCTACTCTTTGTTAGGAGTTGTTGCAGGAATGCGGAAAGCCAAAAGAGGTGAGGGGAAGAAAATACATATGAAACTGCACACAGACATATAAAGTTTTCAATATTTAACATGTTTTACCTTTTTACTGTACTGTTGTTTTGTTGTTTAATATGTACCGGTTACATGCAGAAAAGCTAAATCTATTTTTCTCTGTCTCCCCCTAGGATTTTATCAACGGGCTGCTCTACAGGATAAAGGGTCTACGCAAAATGTCTGGTCCCCTGAAGAAATAATTATTGGTCAAATAAAGAATTGAGACAATGCGGAGCCTCTGATCTTCCCGTGTCCCATGCGTTAACTGTTTGGCTGCCAGTATGTGAGGTACATGTTTTTGGGAAACTCTTTATGCCCCCCTTCCCCCCTTCTTGGGTCAGCATCAGTCTACCACCAGAGCAGTCAAGTTTGAAATGGACGTTTTTATTTTATTATTTTATTTTAATTTATGGACTGCTATTACATTTTGTCTCCCATAAACATACCAATAATGCACATGATAAAAGTTGTACTTACTATTACCCAGACCTTTTTTTTGTGTGTAATACTGTACATTTTCAGTTGCCTATTTATGTACATAAAACATTTTTGTTCTGATAACAGCGTTGTATGTCGAAATAAAATTGAACATTTTCAAAACAAGGCTGCTGATGAATTACAGAGAAGGGTTACATCTGACTTCCACCAAGGTGATTAACCAACAGAACAGCATCATCGGGTATTATTTATTCAACGTATACAAATAAATATTGCCTATTACACCCATCAATTTGTAGCACTAATGCAACTATCCTCTTAGCGTAATTGCCCTTTAGTAGCCTACTCCACTAAAACACTTGTTTGCCTGTAAAGAATGATTATGTCCTACTGTCCAGAGACAATATGAAACTTATGGCACATCATTCCCAGAATGCAAGCTCCTGCTTTCTGGCAAATGGATGGAAGCAAAGGAGACGCGGTGGAACATGTCAGGTCTAGGAGTAAACACAGTGAAATCAGCGGCAGGGAGGTCCATTAAGTATGCCTCCATTATCCTCATCCATTTCCTGTCTGTGCTGTGTTTCTGACATGGCCAGAGAAGGCAAACACAGTAACGGCCTCCATACAAACCTTAATGGAGCAAGCCCCCAGAGGAGAGTATAATTATGGTTGCTCCTGTTGGCTTGACAGTAATGCACACTGATGAAACTGCACTCTGGCTTTCTCTGTGTCATACACACTCTGTGTCATTTCACTCCTAACAAGGCCAGTTTCGGACATTGTTTGTTGAGTGATGATATCAGGGATAAAAGAAAAAAAAGGCTTCTGTGTTCAAAATATATATCAAGAAATGCAGCTGTTCCTCAAAGACGTGACATAGCGCCAAAGCACTTTTTCATCCTTCATAATGAAATTACGCACAAGGACAAGAAAGGCAATACTCATGTCAGACTCACAGCCAAACATAGATTACAAGAGTGACTGCAGCGCCTGCCAAAAGAAAACAAAGCCCTCAGTAATCCTTTTATACGGCCTCCGCTGTACGTCTTCGGTCCAGGGCTGACAGTAGACCGGGATGCTCGTACAGCAGACCAAATGAGCTCACGATACGTCTGCTCTCAGTATGCGTTTTTAAATCATCACAAGGTGGCAATTGCACAGTGTGTCTAAGGGGAGCCTTCATTGCCTTTGGGAGGAAGTGATGTAAAAATAAAAGTCAAGCTTCTTATTACAGTTTAATTGTTGATTGAAGCCTTGCGGTTGTTTTTTGAAAAATCCACACTGTCAGCTCAAAGCACTTTTGAGCTGAGAGGCAGCCTCTGCAAGATCTGCTTACATCTATTTCTATACTTTACAGCAAAAATAGAAGCTATATTTTTCATATTTTACATTTGTTTTTAAGTTCATGCCTAAGTCTAGTCTTTGTTTTGCCATAAACTTGTTACTCATTGTTTTTTGTCACGTATTGTCATTTGTTAAGCTAATTTAGATCCCTGTTAGCAATTACAGAAAGCAGATTACACTCTACTTGTGGTTTGTAGAGACGCATGTTTGTAGCAGCTTTGGAAGGTTTGGATTACATAAATTGGGGATAAGGTAGGGTCTTCTGGCTTGCTTTACATAATAGGTAGTGTTTCAATCTTTCGAGACACAGTTTTATTACCAATAATAGGTCTTAAGTCTAAAGCAAAAGTCTAATGTCGATGACTGACCGGAGACTAATAATACAAACGCCTACAGCACAGTCTCACTATCATTTCTTCCTCTTCTTCTTCGGTGCTGTATAGTTAGTGGTGCGGTGCTCCTTCCTGTCATACTTATCGTGGCCTTCCCTGGGGAGATAATAGAGAATGGATTGATAATTTATCACAGATCAACATAAATACTTTATATGCATGCTGCTTAGAAGTATGGCAGCAGCCTGCCTACGTTCTATCTGGGTCATGGTATGTATTCCAAATCACAGACCGTCTTCCATTGGGAAAAATCAGAGCAAAGATTCCCAGGCAAAGCTCCTCTATGAGACTAAAAACCAGAATTACTGATGGTCTTGTATATAATGATTGTATGTTACACTACCTGAAGCAGCGGTTGCAGTATAGGTCTCCATCACAGGCGTGGCAGCGAAGGGTGGCGTCTTTGTTACAGATGCAGCACCACGGAAGCTCTTCCTCGTCACTGTCTGATGAGTGATGTGCAACAGCAGCCGGAGTTATCCTACTTTTGGGTGTTGGAGCCTGGGTCTTTAAAAACACCATCACATCAACAAAGGGATTAGATATCATACTCTCTAATAGGTCAGAATATATTTTAGTTTTTTTTAGCTTGACTGTTGTTTAGTACCGATTTCTTTGAAGCTTTTTTCTTTTCCGTGTTCTTTGGTCCACTAGTATGTTCTAAAGGTATGTTGTAACCACTGGCCTCATCCAATGTAGCCTCTTCAGAGAGCTGCAAATAACAAACAGAACTTAGAAATGCAGGACTTTTCAAAACATGCCCTCCACTTCAAACTTAAGAAAATTATCAAAATGGCAAAATAGCAGCCCCTTGTGGTCAAAAGAACTGGTCCAGATTAGTTCACTATCATCTTCAAGGGGTGTCATATGCCCTGGGGAATAACATGTTATACCATGAAAGATGTATTAAAACATTTACTACAGTATCAACTACCATTAGCATTAAGCTCCAGACCTGTTTTAACACTCGCATCACTGCTTCTTCCTCGGTCTCCTCGTCACTGTCGGGATGCTGAAAGTCTTCCATGGTAACTAGAAGTGACACGACAAATACAACACTGACGTTCACACTTCTACCATGATGGCCATAGTGTTAACAGACCATCAAGATATTGTTTGTGTGCTCCTGTACCTTTGTCTGGGTCCTGGCCCTTCAGCTGTGCCAGCCTCTTGGCCATGTCAAGGATCTGATCTTGGGAGTGGGACTCTTTCCTCAGCTCCTCCATGGCTTCCTCGAGCAGACGAGTCTTCAATGTTTCCAGCTGCTTGCCCTCCTCCTGGTTCTCCTCCAAATTCTCATCCAACATTCCTCCCTCCCCTTTGTTGAGATCATTCATACGCCCAGCTTCACCTGCAGAATGATTCACACAGGTTTGAACACAATTAGCTGAACAGAGTCGGATTTGGTGTCGGAGCACAGTCGGTCTTGATATAATTATTATGACTGTGTAAGACTGTGGCTGCATCGTTCAATATGAACTGCTTGCGGTGGGGCAAAATCAATAAGGCGAGTGACATCTTACTGCATTCAGGATTTGATTGCTGGTTGTCTATGGCAACTTCCTCTGTCATCTGAGCAATGAGATCATTGCTTTGTTCCGTCTGAGTCCTGGTATCTGGAGGCTGGTGAACCTTTGCAGAAGAGCATATACAGACAGTGTACTGGTGAGCAAATTTCAGCAAACTATTTAGTGTGCAGTTCCATCTAGATTAGCCATGAAAACTTAAAGCTGTCCAGGACCCTCACACAATATGTTACAAACATATTAGAAGACTCACGGGTGGAGGAGCTTGAGATGGCTGAGGTAGACCCCTCAAAGCTGCCAGACGGTCCTCCATCTCCCCAAATGAAGGCACTGGCAGGCTTGGAGCTTTCAGAGCAGCAAGTCGAGACTCGATCTCTTTCTCAGATGGGATGGACTCTGATGAAGAGGTAAAGAGCTTACAATGGCTTTTGCCAAGAGAAATTATATTATTACTGTATTGTATCAGATTTATTTTTTTTTTTAAATGGTAGCCTCTGAAAATCTTTAGTTTTTTTTATTACTTGGCGGATTTGGCGTAGTGTCCTCCCTCAACTTTTGGAGCCTTTCAGCAATAGCCTGATCTTCTTTACTCAGGCCTTTGGTCGGTAGTGGTCCTGGTCTGCTGTTTCTGTTGCCTCCATGCGTAAGAGGCTGTGCTGTCGACTGTCCTTGCTGTTTGGCCTCAAGTGCAGCGACCCGTCTACGGAAGAAACATGAACTTTAGATCGCCCAAAACTGCAACGTTGACAAAGTGTCATTTGTCTGAAATTTGATAATCACACTGACTTTTTGTAATTTTCAGGAGGGGACCATTTCCCTGCATTGTTTGAAGATTCACCACTAAAGCGGAGGACAAATAGATAAGTCAGAATGCTTGTTAATTCTTATGAATGATACCATTACCATTGTTTCACATGGTTTGACCTTTACCTTGTCAGATTACCGTGGCACTGTTTGCAGACCTTCTGCTGGGTGTTGCCACAGCGAGGCACCACAGCACTGAGAGACAAACAGCTGGAGCAGAAGGAGCGGCCGCAGTTCTTACAGCCCAGCTACGAGGACATTTGAACGGAAATCACACACTCCTCTTGTCTTAAAACGATTATTGTCTATGGCTATGTTATTAATATCAGCCAGCAAAGGTCTTACCTCCTTCTTGAAGAGACTGAACTTTGATGCACAACAATAACAACGGTTGTCCATGCCGACACGTGTAGAGAATCATGAGAGAGGCTATTATAAATGTATATATTATATACGCTCGTTAATATGGAAAAGAAAAACGACTCTTCGGACAAATATTGGGCAGCTAGCTGACTATTACAACCTTTCAGCGTTGCTATTACCAAAACAGGAACTACCCCGGAAGTCAGCGCTATGACGTCACCTGCAGTTTCCTGTTTTTGATTCCTCCAATCAGCTTTGTCCAAATGCTCTCGCGGTCCTCGTTCAAAACACAGAACCGACCGCCGAACAGCTTTCACGCTACAACGTTGTAGCTATAAAAACTCTGGAAAAGAGACAAAGGAGGATTTAAAGCGGTATGAAAACAACACCGTTTCGTTAACTGTCAGTTTATTTTTGAACATGACAGGAACATTTCGCTAATATTGCCTCTAACGACAAAAAAAGGCAAGCTAAAGCTAATGTTAGCTCGCTGGTGCGTTAGCTGGCAAACGTCATGCTCTTATAAGAGAGAAAAGCTTTATCACGTTAGTTACTTATATTCAGGAATACATAGTAATTGGTTTCTCCTTAAATATAACCTCTTAATGGTGTGATTTTGCCAGCCTAATTCACAATGCATTTTTCTGTGTCGAGATGTGGACACTGCAGCACACATGTATTCTTTTTATAAAAGATTTTGATTGTCGATTTTCTTTTATTATTCATGTTCCTGTAATAGAATTGCAATTCAAATGAAACAAAAACTAACTTATGTGTTTTTTTTGGTCTGTAGGCGCCTAGTTTTTTAATTACCACAATCATGGCAGAAGGAGGAGATGTGGAATGGGAGCTGAGCAAAGAAAACATCCAGCCCCTGCGCCGGGGAAGGGCCATTTCTGCCTTACAACAGGGGCTCAGTCTGCAACAGGAAGGACTCAGCTATGCCATCAACCAGCAGAGACAGTATGGAGGCTTTTTTTAAACATTGCATTAGTTAGTGTGATGGCACTTTTTGGCCTTGCAGTTCTCACATGATGATGACGGTTTTGCAACTCTTCGTTTCCCTAGGGCCTTTGAGTCTGAACTGCGACTGTATGACGGAGATGATCCACTTGATGTCTGGGATCGGTAAGTCAAATACGTAAACAGCAAAGGGAATTCATGCTCTTGTGCGCTGCTATTAAAGGAAAGAGGTGTATTTTACAATCCTTACTTAGTTCTCTCTTTTATAGGTATATTAAATGGACGGAGCAAACCTTCCCCCAGGGAGGGAAAGAGAGCAACCTCCCTGCCATGTTGGAGCAAGTCGTGACCAGATTCACAGAGGAAAATAAATATCACAATGACCCTCGCTACGTTGAATTTTGTACAAAGTTTGTAAGTGTAATAGGTCAAGCTCTGACTGTTTTTGCTACTTGACAAGCGAATGCAGCAGTAATAACTTTTGGCTATACATGTGTTGTGTGCTTTTAGGCAGTGAACTGCCCGGAGCCCTTGGACATTTACAGGTACATGCAAACGCAGGGAATAGGAGTGACACAGGCATCCCTTTACATCGCTTGGTCAGAGCAGTATGAGAATCAGGGCAACTACCGCAAAGCAGACCTGGTCTACCAGGAAGGCTTCAAGAAGTTTGCTGAGCCGCATGATAAGCTCCTGCAGTTTCACAAGTACGTAAACATTCTGTGAAGCTTCAGATATAGTTTGACACTGCAAAAAATATTGGCATAATCTAAATGTCCTTTGTTGTTGTATGTAGGGCTTTGCAGGCACGTGTGACCCGACAGGTGATGATGAATGTGCAGGAGGACAATAGTGATGATGAGTCTAAAGAAGCTGAGAGGGTTTCTCTAGCCGACCTTAAACACAGAGGGAAGAAAAAGCTCATTGCACCCATCAACAGAGTTGGGCCGGCAATCAAAAGTAAGCGCATAATTATACAAATAAAATCAGATGATTTAACCAGTTCTACAGGAACTTTTAATATCGGGTTTATCATTTGAAATGGTGTTTACCTATTTGTTTGATTGCCTTTCGAGCAGCAGTTGGTGGAGGCCTGCGGACACAAGGAGCACCTGTCCTTGGTAATACTTCAAACCGACTTTTGACTATCTTTGATGAGAACAAGGTCCAAAGTGCCGGCCCCTCAGTGCCTAACCTGGAGACGAGGGTGGCGCCTCCCACTTCCAGGGCGAAGGAGAATGAGCGTAATCCTGAGAAATGGTGTGACGTCAAGGTATGAGGAAAGCAGAGGTTGTGTTAGTGGATTTAAAGCTCCCATATTAAACACTTTTCGGTTCTATTATACACCATATTATATGGTCTTAGTGGTCCCTAATACGTTTTTCTTTAATTGTTTGCTGAAAAAAACTTTCAGATAATTTATTGTACTACGCTGATGTTCAGCTAATCTCACAATGGCCTATTTTTTAAAAAGAGCTGCAGCTCCCCTCGTAAATATACAATCTTTGAGCTCCCCCTGTCCGGAAGCAAAGCCAGATACGCCTCGCCCTCTGTCTGTCAGGGCCGTGGACCAATAAGAAATAGGGGTGTGGGCTGCACAGTGGAAGCTTCTGGCTTTCCAGTTTTTGAGGTCAGAAACGAGGAGAATTCTGACTGGAGTATATTGGGGAGGGGTGGGGGTTTCAGAAAGGGGGAGAGTGAGAAAAGGAGAGATTGTTATTTTTTTAAATATTTTGGCAGTCTCTAGGCACACCGTGGACCCATGGATATGTTAGAACACATTTAAAAACTGCATTTAGCATAATATGTGACCTTTAAATGTGTGGAATGTTACCTGGTGATGTCAGACTGACGTGTTTGTGCCATAGATTCCCCAGAAGAACAAATTCGGACACACTGTTATGGCCCCACCGCCTCCCAAACCCACCTTCCAACCATTTGTTGAGGAGTCAGACCAGCCTCCAACAATGTGAGTGACCACAAACATATTTCATCTGTAGCTTTGATTCAAGGCTTTTAATTACCGAACATTTAATTTACATTGCTATTTCAGGTTTGCAGTGAAACAAAGATTCCCGAAATTGCCAACTACCTCTGAAATGCATTAATCAACAATTTTGATAATAAATTAAAGCACTTCTTGTATTAACCTCTTAATTGTGATGGTTTGCTAATTTTCTTTGATTTATATCATAATGCGGTCAGACAGTTATTGTTATTTTCTGCCTTTGACTGTACAATGATTTGTATCGTAATAAAAAATATTCAATAACAAAAACATGTATGTTAAAGCCCCATTCTTTTTTTTTAATCCAACATATGGTAGTGCTCTTAGTTTGTCCCTCTTAGACTGTGAGTAATATTTATATTTCCTTGCTTTGGCTTTGTCCTTCTCACTTTAAGGACGCCATGTAAGATCAACCCGGCAGTGAACACAGTCTTATCGTCTCGTAAGCCGCGCAGAGAGGAAACCCCTCTGAAGAGACTACAGGATCACCATCAGCAACATAAGGAAGCGGAATCAGGAAAAGTACAGGAGCTGCAGTTTATGTACTGTAAAGAGCTGCTGCTCAACGGCGCCACCGAGTTCTGCTTTGAGGAACTGCGTGCGGAACGTTACTTCAAAAAGACTGCACAGGAGGTCAGAGGTCAAGAAGAGCAGGCTAGTGCCAGTGCTTCAAACTGATGCAGCTAAGAAGATGGACAACTTGATGGACTTATTTTATTTAGTTTTTAATTTCTACCTTCATTTAGACAAAAGTATCATGACATTACTGCTATGTATTGTTTGTTATCCGGCTGTAAATATTTTGTTTATAGAGGTCCAGTTACTCTCAAAGGTAAAGAGAAAAAACAAGGGTAAAGCTTTGTTAGAAACCCTTTGAACTGAAGACAGTATTGTATTTTAGTTTATTTTTTATTTTTACATACGACGGGAGGGGGACAAATCATGGGAATAGCTGTACAATGTAATTTAATCCATTTCAAAATACCACTGATGATAGCATGGAATACTAACTATAACCCTAACCTCTAACCCTATCTATACTATTTCAACAGACAATATAGGCATCACAGTAGGCCACTGGAGTGTATGTATGTTATGAGTGCACTGCTTCTAAGAACTAAAACAGTTCGTCTACCAAGTCTCTGCTGCCTGTCTGACATACTACTCACACTTATTCCTAATTGCATTCTTATTCTTATTTCCATTTGTTCGTCAGAACTTTTTATGTATGTGTCCTGCCTTTTAAGTGGATTGATCTTGTTTCGTATTTTTTGAGCAGATGTTTCAATACGAAGGCTTCAGTGAGGCTACTCGACTGGGTTTTATGATTCAATCTGAGTGAACTGTCCCTTCTAGGCAATGTGTCATTGATGTTCAATAAACGTGTTAAAATGTCTGGCTGACGACTAGTGGAATTGTTTTTATTTGTGTTTTTCAGAGGTGGATTGTAATAAGGCACAGTCAGCCAGGGGCATGTTAGGGACAGAAGGGATTGTATCCCTGGTATTTGGATTACAAATGGGGCACAACAACTACAACTATTTAGTGCTGACTCTGTTGTTGAGGTTCAAACAGTCGAAACTGGTGAGTAGAAACAGAAACCTTCTGCATTTAAATACTCATGTCATTATTATTACTACTTATTCTAATGAAGTGGCTTCATTTAACTTCTTCACTGCAGGGGTATCTTCATCGTACTTTTTAAGGGATACCAACCAACACTTCACCAGGCATGAGAATTATATGTAGAAATCATGCAGCTGGCCCAATATTAATCATTGTGAAGGATAAATCACCCAGAAGCCTGCTGACTAAAGTGGTGGGAGTAAACCTAATCTACTGTGATGATGGGATGTACTCGACACAGGCAGACTTTGACGAATGGCTGGGTGATAGGCGGTTGGCTCATTAGCAAGTTAAATCCAGCCATTTCAGTTGTGGGCAGAGCCGGCCTCGCTTATCCCCAATAGGTCACACCATCCCAATGTACTATGGCAGAGAGGGTTGCTGCTCCCACATGCACATGGAGCACTAGAGGAGCAGACTTTAATCTCATATTGGAAATATGACACTGGCAGCCAAGATCCTCTCAACTGGTGAGTTCCAAAAGTGTCTACTTTAAATTTTGGCTTAGTGCTGAGTGAGAGCGGCTGAAATTTCCTTGCTAAATGATAGGCAACGTGATGCACTCCCCATCATAATAACACAGCATAACCACACCATAATGCATCCTCTATGACTCGCAATTTGGCAGGATAGCTCATCCCCATGGAAGCACGAAAGTGTGACTATGATCACACCTCAGACAGAAAATCCATCCTCTCTCTCTCTTACTGCAGAGGACACATGGTACAAGCGAGCTACCTCTCCTTAATGTGTTTTTAGACAGGCCCCTCAGCAAGGAACTTTTGTTCAGCGCTGTTACTTTGACAGACAAGAACACTCAGGCTCTGTATGGGCCATGTTTTACAGTCAGAGCTCTTAACCTATTTTTACGATGTATATTTACATGCACCAGTTCACAGAAGGTACTCTGCCCTGGCCTCTACAGTAAACCTCACTTAGGGTGAAAGGCACTTGGCTAGCCTGGCATGGAGAGGGAAGAGCTTCTTTAAAACCAGCAGCAAATCAGGAGGACAAGTTCCTATTTTTTTTCCCCTTTCCCCATTATGGAAGCCAATTTCTTTTAGATAGAAATAAGAAAAGTCAAGTCATGATGAAAATGACCTTGCTTGTCATAATTGTCACTTACTAAGACTGATTTAGGCATTTTTAACTTGTGATTTTTATTAACTATCCTATCTAATGTGTTTGACTAAGGAAATCATAACTGTGACTTCTTATCTCATTACTGACGTAGAATTTCTGTTTCGATCATGACTAACTTTTCTGGATAGAATGGCTTTCTGTACATATTAACACTGTTGGTGAGCAAGCAGGAGAATGATGCACGCTTTGAATTAATTCCTCCTGGCGTTGCCTCACTGGTACAGAATTAAACTGGATTTATAGGTCATCTGGAAATGTCAATGGATTTTGACAAGAAATGATTATTGCTTTAGCTGCATCGGCTGAACCCTGATAACCCCTGGCGTAATCCTTACACATTCATCCTCAACAATAGAGGGAATTGAAATGCAAACAATTAAGGCAGTATCAATTATGCGTCCCCTGGGCTTTCATTTTAATGACACCGTGGTTTAAGACCTCTCTTCTCACTGTAAGCCCTTTTTTTAAATTACAAGCCACTTCTTCACTGTTTATCCAAATCGAGGGGGGAGGGGTTCAGTGTTTTCAGGAGATGCTTTAGCAAGGTCATTTAAGTCAAGCAAAGCTGACATACATTTCAATGAAGCCTTTTGAGCCCCTGGCGATCTAATGGAAATCTTTTAACCCTTATCTCTCAATAGTGACATGCTAAAAATAGAAATAAATCCAATAACCCTGTCATTACTGATACAGACTCAACATATATACATTACATACATAACTCACATATCACGCATGCTCCAACCCAATCTAATATCTGTTATAATTTTGTAACGGTTGGGTCTGGGGGACACAGGCGCCGAGACAGTATCAGTAAAAAAGAAGATTTATTTTAGGAGAAACCAGCAGGGTGTTAGGACCGTGATCCGGGGAGGGAAACTGGCTGGCATAGGGGTCCAGGGAGAGAGCAACGGGGCAAGTCCAGGGGGCTGAGTGGAAGCAGGCTAGAGCAGGCAGGCAGGGAGGTCCGGGGGGGTGGGCGAGGGTTGGAGCTGGTGGCTGGAGTCAGGCCGGGAGAACTGTGGCAGAGAAAACAGGAGTTAGTCAGGAAAAAGTGCAAAAAAGCAGAGCTGAAAACAGGTGAGCTAGAGAGAGAACTGACTGTGTGTAAACAGAAGCTACAATCTGACAGAGTCTGGAAGGTAGGGCCGGATATATGAAGAGCAGTTGATTGCTGATTGATGGCAGCTGTGCATGCTGGTGATAGACTCCAGCACACCTGACTCCACCCCTGCAATTAGACCAGCACACAGAAACAACAACACCAGGCCTAGAGGCCCAAGCGGGATCATGACAAATTTTTTTTTTACAAGATTAGAAAATCAAATCAGACAAAACATTAATCATGTATGCCATATTTTCTCAAAATAATTTGGCTTCACTTGTAAATGTGCAATCACTCTATATAAAAAAATGCTGAAAAAGCATAAAAGTCATCATATAAAAAAAATGTTTGGCGAACAGTACCAACAATAATTAGGTAAAAAAGGACAAGAAACATGCTGTACTTTAAATGGATGTCTACTGTATGAAATATACTCAAACCATCTGAAATATTATGGATTTGTTGTGTTTTTAAATGAAAATGAAAGCTATTTCATTCTACCCTTTGACCAATTCAGTTTCCCTTCACACTGGTGAAGCAGACATATGAGTGTGGGTACATATGACTCAGCAGGACTATTTTTGAAATGACAGCCTTTTTTTAATGCATAGGAAGACCTATAATAAGACTATTTTGTTGCTGTCCAAAACTCTGAACTTAAAGGGAATTAAGAAAATAAGTCATGCAAGGCATTAAAACATAGCCAGGCCATTAAATATCTGTGACAATAATGCTGACAAGTAGGAGTGAGAGGGAGGGGTCGAGTCTGCCATACCCCCAACAGGCAAATCTGTCATTGTTATGCGGATCGGTTGAGTGGAGCCTTTTTTTCCATTTGAGTTTTTTTGATGCGTAAAGAAGAACATCACTATTATAAGCCTTTTGCATGCCGCTCTCATGTCACAACGCCTTGTATGGCATTTATGCCCCAAATCTGGCTCACCATGTGAGCAGTTTCTGCACCATTTGACCCTAATACATTTTCCTGCTTTGTGTCCCGTCTTAGCTGCACTTTTAAATTATTCAGGAAATGATTGTGGTGAAAAGAGAGGGGAACGTTCCAGTCACATAACGAGCATGTTAGATTGGGCCCAGTTATGTTACTTAAGGTTCCTTTGCCTTTAAGATTGTTGGGGGTCATACTGGACTCAAAAGAGATTGTGACAATGTGGATTGCACCCTTTACAGAAATAGCCTCCCTCCCTATAAACTTTTACACAGACACACACGCAAACACACACACACACACACACACACACACACACACACACACACACACACACACACACACACACACACACACACACACACACATATAACAACCCCTCCTGCCATCTGCCATCCCCTAACACTGTCATTCCATGGATAATACATTGGACTGAACAGTAGTACATTGGGTGAACGCAGCACCCGCGTGTTTCAATGCCACCCACATTACGTGTAAAGGAGAGGTGGGATGAATGGTATCCCAGGTGATGAGGTGTACAGGAACCTCTGCTCTCCTTACTGTCACTGGAAACCAGCTTAAACTTACATGCACACACACACACACACACACACACACACACACACACACACACACACACACACACACACACACACACACATGCTGCTATCAATTCTTTTGCAGCCCAATGAGGGAGCGGGAGGAGGCGGAGAAGTGATAAAGAGAGAGAGAGAGAGAGAGAGAGAGCGATGTGGGAGGGAGGGAGTGCATGTGTGTGTGTGTGTGTGTGTGTGTGTGAGAGAGAGAGAGAGCAATCCAGAGAAGGAGAGGGAGAGAGGGGGGATGGCAGGAGCTGTATGGGGCCGTGACAGTAGCCTTCTCCTCCTGGATGCTGCCTTTTTTTACTCTTGGTGGCTTTTTGTCCCTTCTTTTTTACGGCCATCCCCTATGTCTTCCCCCCTGGAGCAGACACCTTTCTTCGGGAACCAGCACTCCAGCCACGGAGCCGGGGAGAGATGAATCAGCCCCAACAAAGAGCCTTTGAGATGGCAGCGTGTGCTTCTGCCTGGAGGGAGGAACGCATCAGGCTTTCCCAGGCAAGCGGCAGCCTGCAGTGTGCGCTTGCTTGAGAGAGTCAGCCCTCCTCTCCTCGCTGTGTGTCTGTGAGAGAGAGAGAGAGAGAGAGAGAGAGAGAGAGAGAGAGAGAGAGAGAGAGAAAGAGTGTGTATGTCCATGTGTAAGGAGTGCAAGCCTGTGTGAATGTGAGTGAGTGAGTGAGTGAGTGAGTGAGTGAGTGGCGTATTATTAACGGTGTATGCGAGCGTGTATGTGCGCACTCTGGCTTCCAATCCTTCCCGGAGGAGAGAGGCTCTCCTCTTCACCAGACAGCAAGGTAAGGGGGATGACTGATTTTATTTCTCTCTCCCCCCTCCTCCTACACTAACAATGATTTATACCTTCAGAGCCCCGTTTGCTCTCTCCACGGCGAGGAGAGTGGGGCAAATCGGGAGAGGGGGGAGGGGGGGGGCTTAACGTCATTGATAAAGAGCAGGCTAGTGTATGCCGTCGGTGGGGCATCAGCCATCGGAAGGCTGTGAGCAGAATGCAGTGCAGCCAGGTGCTGATGTGAAAAAGGGGGGGGGGGGGGGCAACAAGAGAGGGGTTTTGTGGATGTGTTCGGTGAGGGACTGCATCTCCAAAGAGGAGCCTTCACCTTCTGCTCACCCTTCCTCCTTAAAAATCCCCTCTTTCTCTCTCTCTCTCTCTCCCCCTCCTTGCGTCTCCTTTGCTTCTGTCCTCTGCCTCTATAGTTCAAGGGAAAAGGATACAACACTCCATGAAATGTTGTCTTTTTCTCAAGATGAAACGCACTTGCATACCGACGCATACTGTGCCATCATCGCTATGGGCACCGTGGACAGAAGCTTCCTGTTTTTACCACTGTGTATTCTAGTGTGTGTGTGTGTGTGTGTGTGTGTGTGTGTGTGTGTGTGTGTGTGTGTGTGTGTGTGTGTGTGTGTGTGTGTGTGTAGGCTGAGTTCTCATGTTGATCTGATTCCGGTACTATCATTGCATGAGGATTCAAGCTGCTAAAGCGTAGGTGCACACTTCAGTTGATTGGATGCTGTGGGGGGACAACAGGCACGAGAGGGACAGACTTGAACATGTGATGTGTTTCCCTAGCATTAATTCCATCTGCGAATGCAATCATTGGAAAACCTGTTGTGCGAGAGCTTGTATAAACTAGGGAGGAGACGTTGAGTTGTAACTGTTGTTTTCGTTGTTGCTGACTTTTTGAACATTAAGACACAGGGAAATCAGCTCAACGATATCATTGAAAACACATTTTTGTAAAGTTTCTCTATTAGCCTGTCTCTATTAGAGGCCAGACCCCTAGTAAGAATCAATTCAGGGCTAAGGTGTTTGTAGTAAGTGTATAGATTTTAGTTTTAGTCCAGTGTTTCAGCATAGGACCATTGCACTCATTCCTATTGACAGGATCACAACAACATACTGTACACACACACACACACACACACACACACACACACACACACACACACACACACACACACATGTTGTGTGACATAGTACACTCCTCGCCGTGTCCAGACTTGTACTGTAAGTGATCAAAACAAAAGACTTGGACCAGATTGACAGGGTGATTTTAATTTGAACCGCATTCAGATAGTGTTTTTGAAATTGTGCATTTCATGAGTCTGACGATGATGTAACGGATGCCTTGTAATATTTGAAAAGACCATGTGTTTGTGTCTCAGGTTACTCATTGATATTCAAGAAGGAGGAGGAAGAGGAGAAGGGAAAGGGTAAAGGAGGTGACAGGGAAGGTCTCTTTGGTGCAGGCACACACACACACACACACACACACACACACCAACATACGCAGCTGGACATCTGCTTCACTGAGGATGATGTGTACACTCTTGCGTCTTCTGTTTTTTTTGGAGGCCGTTTGATGTCGCCCCCGTTGCTTCCATGCTCTTACAGGCCCACAGTGGTAACACAAACTGGCAGCCCAAACTCTAAAGTGCATGTACTGGGTCGCTGACAGGACAGGAAGTGATAGGGACCTCTCTCTCTCTCACACACACACACACACACATGCACGTCAGCACGCAGGTGTAGGTGGTAGGCTACATCAGTCTCATGCCATGACTCCTCTCTCTTCGCTGAAACAGCACCCACGCTGAGTGACAGAGGAAGGTAGCTCACTCCCCGCAGATTGATACCACAATAGAATCAGAGGTTAAAAATTGTCGGTGCTTTGTCCCTGGTAGAGACACGCTCAGGCCTTCTCTAAAAAATATATATAAATCAAAGCTTTCATAAGCACATGCGCGTACAGTAAAAGTACAGAGGCCTGGCGCATCAATAAATTAGACCCCAGAGAGATGAGTTGGGCTCGTACCATTGGTCCAAGCTAGATCATATGTCTCTTATCAGCACAGCGTCGAACGGTTCAAAGCACTTGTGGGAGCCAAGAGGATCTTTAATTAAACAGAGTGTTGGTCAGTGCTGCATTTCCTTACTCTCCTGACTCTAGCTCTTCGTTTACATATTTTTAAAATGCATGGAGGGGCATAGGCCTACTTACTGAGTTAGGAGTGTGTTTTTCTAGTGATGTGTCAGCATCATTATACCATCCCAGAAAAGCCCCAGGAACCTAGGAGTGTTTCTTTTAATATGTCATTACATTAAGGTGTTTGGCGATAAAGACTAGCCTATAGATTTTGCTAGGCATTTACGTCCAGGGATCATCGCTGTCCATTTTCTCGTACGGGAGAATCAGTGCCAATACGTCAGGTGACAGAATGATGTATGCGCTCGGTTGATGTCCTCAAATCCCCTTTTCACTGTGGCTTGTCTACTGCAAAGAAAGCGTGCTCAAGAGGATGGAGAAAAGAGGTCACATCTTCAGGACGGAGAGGGCTGCGATCCATAACACTGTGCCACCAGATATGACAAAAAAAATTAAAAAAATAAACATGGAATTTTTTTTTAGGTCCCTTCAATATATATCTCATCTGCATGTTCTTTATTCTTTTCATTTCCGTACTTCTTCCCTTTCATCTTCTCCATCTCTTATTCAGTCACTGCATTTGAGTATCCAGACTCCACCCCCTAACATTCTCACACACACGCACACTCTCTCTCCCTCTCTCTCTCTCTCTCCTCCTGTCTCGGCCTCTCATTTCTCGTTTCCTCCTGTCAATATTAACACAGGACTGACTTGCACTCCTGCACAGATGTCTGCCCTTGAAGAACTGTCAGCCCACATTGTTAGGCACAGACATCCTTTAACTGAACCCTTCCGGTCCTGAGGCCTTTTTTCCTCACTCATTTGACGCATGAAAAAAAGAAAGACAAGCGCTTTCATTGTTTACTTTCTCAGAATCGAAACACGCTGTGACTTTGAAACCACTTCTTCATCTAGAGGGTTTGAGTGAAAGCCTGCGCATGACGCATCGCTGTGAGTTATGTGACATTTAAAATACCCATAGATATGTCACTATCGATGAACAATCTGTTTTGAAAAGCAGGGGCCACCCCTGCTTAATGTCCAACTGTAACTGAAATATAAATGCAGTATATGGACATGATTGCCTTTTTCCTTGAATGTTATTATTATTTGTCTCGTATTATAACTTGCCCACTGTCAGCACTTTAACTTCCTTTTGCTACTTTTCACACTTCATAAACTATAAACTGAAACTAGACCATAACATTCACTTCTCATGCCCTTGGGTATGCTCTACATTGTGTCCTCACCGCTGAGTTGAGAAAATACACAGAGGACTGAGAAAAGTTTTTGTTTGACCACTTTAAATAAAACTGGCACACATATTCACCCAAACTTTTCTCTTCTGGTCTTCCTGTGGCTTTGAGTAGCTCCTTCAACTTTATGCGTATCATATGCTTTCCAGTGCTTTTACCAGTTTTCCAAAACGACAACCATGCTATCATCCCTGTGTGGCTGTCCTTACATGCCCAGCGTTTGTTTTAGCTAAGTGATAACTATCACCATCTTAGTTAGCATGCTATCATTTTCTAATCAGGATAAACGCAAAATGTAGCTGTGGCTGAAGGTATGTTCTTTATTTTTGCACATGAACAAATGGACAAAGTCAAATGGTGGCGCTAGACTAAAAGTCAGAGGGGGGACAAAAATTATTAGGCTACATCCATCTTGAGGGGGATATGAATTTCGCTTGCAAAGGTTATCCATCCGATAATGGGTATCACCGAAGTCAGTGAATATCATCCTCTGGAGATCTTACAAAATGTCATGTCAATCCATGCCTTACTTTTTGAGACATTTCAGTCTGGGACAAAGTGGTGAACTGGCCGACATCTCTAGCCTATGCATCTGGCAGTGTTGAAGAAAAATGCAAAACTGTGCTTGAAAATTTGCTCAAAGGGGGACTTTCCAGAGGCAGTAGATGTGTGCCATTCCCCAGCATTCCTTGTATTCCAAAGTGCTTTGTCGTGCAAGTATCAGACCACCAGCACGATGAAATATGCATGGCTGCAGTGTGTTATTCCATGTCATTGAACGCGGTTTATTACACCACTCCTCATCTCCTATTGACAGTCCTTCAGTGTCTGCAGAGGTGACCTCAAAAAGAGCTCGTACATAAACTTAAACCATAAACAGCCATATTGTAGATGGCATGTGTATGTGCGCGTGTGTGTTTTTACAAAGCACAAAGAACAGATGACCAACCAAGACACCCCTTTCCCCAGTCTCATTACACTCAAAGGGCAGAACGGTCATCATAATGAAGCCGATAGAAGAACAATCTCTCAGCCCTCCACTCTGCACTACAGAGTCCAACAAACAGCAGTTAAGACCTTGATGTTATCTACGCCACTATGAAATAGACGTAGCTCCCTGTAATTCAGATGGATTATGCCTCTACGTGCATTGACAGACACAAAAAGAGGATTACCTCATTCCCATCATCTCTCACCCTCACCTCACTATTTGACATGAATCCTGTGCAAAATAAACACGCGTGTGGTGCGAGAGAGAAGGTGGGCATGACGTGTCCTAAAATTAGATCAGTAAAGGACTGACCGCCACACTAATCCTTGCGAGCAGAGTTACCTGCACACTCTCTACATCTCTGCATGCATGTCAATGGAAAAGATAGAAGCCGAAATCAAGGCAAATAGGAAAAGGAAAAAAAATAATCATTCAACTGAGCTGCGAGCACTATACCATCAAATCCAATATCTCGCTTATCTCTCGAATCCCCTCCCACTCACCCACAACTCTTGCTCTGGGTGATTTGAACATGAGATGAATGTGAGCATGCCCTCTCCTCTTCTGTCATGTTGTCTGTTGTGGGAAAGCATATGGATTGCCAGGTTGCATTTCTGCGTGGCATGAGAGGGCCGGCCGTCTGCCAGGTGAAGAGGCAGTATTTAGTTGTTGTGTAGCTGCCATTGGATCTTCGTTTGAACCTGAACTATGGATGTAATTGCTGGGATTTAAGTGGTGATTCTGCAATCTGGATATAGTTTTTCTATGTTTTCTACATTGTGTGGATGCTCGGTCTGTCTTTAAACGTTTGTGTCCAGTCAGACTTGCTACAAACAGCTTTTTGCACGTGTGATTCTCTGCAAGGGGATTTTTATTCTGTCAGCGATGCAATATGTAGTGAACGCCTTTGGATCTATTTCATTTTTAGTATTTGCTCCTTCACACAGTTGTAGAGATGGAAATACCAAAAGTAGCACGGTTTTAGAGTGACCTCATCCTCTTTGGCTCTTCATATCCCTGACAGACAGCAGCTGGCTCAGTTTTGCCTCAGCACTTTGATAGATTCAAGACAAGCCACTGAGGCATAGGGTCAAGTCCCTGCAGTTTAGAGGGATGTGACCAGAAAGTGGGATAATGCAACTGTGCAAGTTCAGCTCTGTGCATTTGTATTATACTACAGGCTTAGAAATCAATAGTGTACTGTTATCAAGACTGTCATAAGCTTGGCGGAGTCTGCTAGGTCAATATAAGGCCGGGTGCATGTGATTAAAGCTTGTAAATCAATAATTGCATAAACTTTTCAATTCAATTTGCATGAATCCACAAAGTGTGCATTTCTTTTTCTACTTGTCTCTAATGTCATACAGTGGTTAGTTTGTATTTCCAGGGGCTTCAGAAGGGAACATTGGTCGAAAATGAATAACAAACTCTGCGATATGTTCTGTTCTCTGTTGCTTTGATGCATCTTGATATAGTACCAAAGCAGCCGTCCCATTTGTGCTGGTATCACCCAATAATTGTTGGCAGTGACTGTATCAGTTTGCATTTGGCTCATGGATAAATATTGATTGATCTGCTCGTAAAAGATACATGAGGGCTATGTGTAAATATTTATCCAGGCAATGCCAACATTGGCACATTGAAGAGCTATCTAAGCAGTTAGGCAAATTAGCTGGGGGAAGGAAAAAACAAAACGTGACCACTATCTTGCTTTGCAGCTTGTTTTCTCAGGCGTTCGCTTTTGAAAAAGCGACCGCAATTGGAGGTTAAAAGCCTTTCTGTGTCTCTAGGAAGGAAACTGGGTCCCTGTCTCTCTAATACATCCAGGTCTGACTGTAATCTCTGCCCCTCCTCCATAGAGCCCCTCACACCATAATGTCCCTGTCAGAAAGAATTAAAATCCTTCCCAGAACCACCTTATGTACATAGGGAGAGCACAGAGTGATACGCTTATGCAACACTTAGCATATTAGCCTTGTGATTGAGCTATCCTTGGAGGGTGACATACCTCCCCTGCGTCCTTTCCCGAAATGAGGCAGGTTTAGCTGATGTGACCAGTGGGCCTGACCTCCTTTTACCCTTTGTGGGCTTGCGTTGTGTGACAGCCACTGATACAGTTCATAACAAGAGCCAATGATGCCGATTAGAGCTGCTGCTCTGAGGGCGGGAGAGGAGACGCTGCCAGTGTGGTCGACCCCTGAGCTGTCGACAACGGCAAAACTAATTTACTCAACTCCCACCACTTCACAATGCATGATGGGGGATTGTATGCGATGTTGCTGGGGCATCTTGTAGACCTCTGCATTGGCCACATCCATCAGGGCCTTTAAGCTCTAAATTCAGCTAAAATAAACATCCAATGAACATGCAAACATGCTGACAATGACAATTCTGTCGTGTTTACCAAGTACAATGTTTACCATGTTCCAAACTTAGTTGACAATGTAAGCATGCTAACATTTGTAAATTATAAAGAAGCCTCTGAGGCCCCTGTTGGTAATCAGTGAAAATGACTGTACCAAAACTGTGCCATTGTTCAACATTACTTTTTTTACCACTTGCTTTGTTGTGCATGAAGCACCAGGCTGCTAGCATGATAGCAACGTATTATTCCATGTCATTGCATAAAGTTTATTACTGCGCTTGTAGTTTCCTCTTAAGTCTGCCTTTGGACAACCGACAGGCCAGAATTGCCATCCCCAGAGCCATGCTGCCAGCTTTGCGAGCCGTAATGTCCTCTATACAGGGAGCTGCATGAAACAGATTAAATACTAATAGTGAGACCTAAATTTGAGTGATTATCTCAGCTGTGCAGCTGAGGAAATGAGATATATGAAATGTATTTAATTATTTTTCCTACACTTGAATGGAAAAAAAAGCTTAACATACAGTTAACCCGAGTTAGTGGCTCGCCAAAATCAAGACCATCTATCCCAGGATTAAGTGGTTTCCCTCCCTGCAATCAAGGGCACACAAGCTACTAATTAGGACGGGATATGAGAGGGTAATAAAGGGTTTATGAAGGATAGCATGCCATAGTATATTTGTGTGTGTGTGTGTGTGTGTGTGTGTGTGTGTGTGTGTGTGTGTGTGTGTGTGTGTGTGTGCATGAACGTGTGTTGTGTTGTGTCTTTGTGTTGTACTCTCGTCCTGCTAATGCACTGAAAGCCTGTGGGCGCTGGCCAGCCAGGCCGCGTGCTCATCAGTAAAATGGCACAGAGAATGAATAAGCCTTAATTGACCAGATATCCGTCATTACACATTTGCTTACAAACGCAGCCACTCTCCTTTCAGTCATTCTCAGAGGCACACGCTTGAGATAGCCAGCAAGGCAGCTTGGGACATTCACAACCCTGACATGTAACAGCTTTTAGATGAGCCATTTGAAAATGTTCTTCCAGGTGGAAAGATTGTCTGACTTTTGTCATATTTAAGAATATTACACCTGGTCTGAAGTGAAGGATAGTGGTCTGCAAAATATTGTTTATCACTTGGGCAGAGGAAATTTGCTTATATTCAAATGGCAATATTACAGTTACTTGAACATGTGCTGTTATGTTATGTTTGGGGCAGTTTATTAAAGGCTGCATTTGTCTCTACAGGGACATTTTAAAGCAAGCAAGCTGTCGCCCTCGTGGACTTGAGGATGTTTCGCAAGAAGAAAAAGAAGAGGCCTGAGATATCAGCGCCCAAGAACTTTGAGCACCGTGTCCACACTTCCTTCGACGCGAAGCAGGGCTGCTTTGTGGGCCTCCCGACCCAATGGCACAGCCTGATAGAGAACTTGCGCAGGCCCAGACCCATGGTGGACCCTTCCAGGATCACAGAGGTGGAACTAAGGCCAAAGAAGGTACCCCACACCTTCCACTCAACATTGTATTGATCTTCAAACCTTATGTCGATTTGATCGCTAACGAAAATTCAGCAAAGCCCTTGTAAAGCTATCGTGATGAGCTGTCGTTCTAAAAGTTTGGCTTTTTTACTCTGAGAGACTGATGCATTAGAATGGGCTGCTGCTTGTATTGCTGCGGAAGAATCCCTCACTGCTGCAGAGGGATCCTGCTGTGTCAGAAAATGCCATAATCCTCTGATGACAATGTGAAAGGAAGGCCTGCTCCCCTCCCCATCTTTTTGCTTTCTTATCTATCATGGGGCTGGGCTAACAACCATGCTGTGTACACTGACTGTACATATTGAATACTCAGAGGGGCCACAAGATTTATTACGCCACGCAGGCAATTAATAACAGTCCGTGATGCCTTAGCACAGATGTCAAGCACAAGGGATAAAAAGTGTGGGTACAGCACTAGAAATGCCGGTGAATGATAAAGCCCTCGGATCTCAGGATTTCTGCGCTTCACAGAGCATACTGTCCATGCTGTTTGTAACCCTCCAGAAAAGGAAAAATAGAGAATACACCAACATTTCATAATGTGAATATTGAT
Organism: Hyperoplus immaculatus; assembly: GCA_949357725.1. Taxonomy (NCBI): domain Eukaryota; kingdom Metazoa; phylum Chordata; class Actinopteri; order Uranoscopiformes; family Ammodytidae; genus Hyperoplus; species Hyperoplus immaculatus. Next base: position 14,078,364 of record OX442363.1, on the reverse strand, counting down.
GGTTCAATTTGAGAAAACATCGTGTAAGCACTTAGGGTCAGATGTTTGCTTTTAATCATCAAGACAAGTATGATGTTACCCACAAAAACCTGAAAATATTTAAAAAAAATATAGTGGAAAATACAGTATACATTACAGATTATTACTCTGATTTTAACAGGAAAAAGATGTACAATTATAAATAGAATATCTCACCAAGGCCATTATCACCTACCATTCTCTTTTCTCTGAGAGGTGCTGTAGAAGGTGAGATGTCATCTGACCTCTACCCCCTGCATGTGCAGATGTAATGGCACCACACCAGAGAAACAGGAGAGGTTGTTGACTGGCTGTGAACCTAGCATGACTCTAGTCTGAGAGTGACTAATGAGCCACCATGCACTCTCTCTTATGTTTGAAACAGCAGCCCTATTCTGGCAAAAAGATCTTAAGTTTGCCCAATCATTATCTGTCAGGGCAGGTTTAAACCCTTTTCCCTTTGCATGCCTGCTAGCTATGCGCACCATCCGGTAGGTCATTGGAACAGTTCTAGGTCAAATCAGAATTTTGCAATATAGGAACAACTTCGTCTTTGTTGTGTCTCTTGAAACCATCTATGCCTGAAACATATGCTTGTTCAATTAGTCAGAATATGCCACTGGGGAAATGATTGAAGTCCCCGTCTTTGAAAGATGACAAAGATGTCCTTTACAGAGTCTAAATTTAACTTCGCCTCTGAGCAATGATTATGTCACCCTCATCATCCCTTTTCAGTCTGAAATCTTTTTCTATTATGTGTTTCGTGATATGCACAATTTGATAAAGATGAACGCATCTCCTCCTCTTTCAGACCATTGTGCGTGGGAGCATGATCGGTCACGGAGACTACATCGCAGCCATGATCAACGATATGAACCGTCTGTCCGTGACCAGCTCCAACTCTTTGAGGAAGAGCAGCCCCTCTGCGAGGAAGAGGGCCCAGTCGCTGGGAAGGCTGGGGGAAGTGAACGAGGGAGATGCTTACCAGTACGAAGGCCTGACCCAGGATTACGACGAGGAAGCGAGTCAGGACCAGTTGAGGGACAGGGCCAGGAACATCCACAGTGAGACCAACACCCCTTACTTGGGCATGAAGAAGAGCATCACTCTGCAACCCAATGGGATCTTGCCAAAGGCCAAGTCCACCTATGAAGTCAGCGTCAGCTCCCTGGAGGGACCCTTGCAACTGCCTCCGACCCAGAACTTCCCGGTGCTAAGTCACGGGGCTTATATGAGCAGTGAGGTTGACATCCCTCAGGAGAGAGTGATATGGAAGAGAGATTTCCAGCTGCCCAGGGGAATGCCACCAAGTCAGAGACCTATAGCTTGTTTTTATAGCCCAGCAATGGCCATACAGCAGCCCCATGGAGATCAAGGGGCAGTCACCATGGAGCTGCGGCCCAACCCACCGATGTACATGCACCCCCAGAACAGCCCCGGGAGGCCGTTCTCCTCCTATGACCTGAAAGTAAGCCTGACATTACAGCACTTTATTTGCATGTTTATGTGGCCATTACGTGTTCTGATAATACATTATTCAGATACACAGAAATATATGCATACTTCTATTAATGTAATGTACATCCAATTATAAGTACTGGGCATGTTTTTGCATGAGGTTTTTTTTGTCAGAAATCATAAGGGATCATTTTATTCTTAGGTTGTGGAAACATTAGCGAGGCAGCACATTGATTGGTTATACACTAGAGGTAATTAAAGTTCTGGGGTTGAGTGTTTTTATTAAATTCCAGCGTTAAAATATAAAATGTGGGTTTTAGGTGTCAGTGGGGTTGTAAAAGTTGAAAGATGGCGTGTTGACAAGAACTCAATGGGACACTTGGGTCCATATAGCAACATCTTTACATGGGTTGTGTCAGGTGAAGTAGATGCAGATTGAGAGTGAAGGACTTGATTTACATTCACTTTTAAAGCAGGTCTTGAACCATGGGGCAGGCAGCCAACTCTCTCTCTCTCTCTCTTTCTCTCTCTTTCTCTCAGCACTCCCTCTTAATGTTCCTCAACCCCTTTTTTTCTCTTAATGTGCAGGCCGAGTCGGCTGTGAGGTACCACTCCAGCTTCCTGCCTACTGGCAACAGTAGTCCTCTTGTGGGCGGCATCAGACCCCAGCGTGCTGTGCGCTCCTCAGCTAGCTACACGCTGGGCCTTTCTCCTAACATGGGACTGAGACCCAACGGGCCAGACACCTTCCTCAGACACTCTGGATGCCCCAATCCTCCCTATCCCCGGCAAGACAGCCCTTCCCAGCCTCGACCATCCCCGACGGGCTCACTAGCCACCAGTCCTCCAGGCACCTGCTCCCCTGCCTTCAGACCCCCACAACATCCCAGACCACCACCAGACCCGCCTAAGGTGACCCATGAGCAGTTCAAGGCGGCCCTGCAGATGGTTGTAGACAAGGGTGATCCACGGTCTTACCTGGAGAACTTTGTGAAGATTGGGGAGGGCTCGACAGGGGTGGTGTGTATCGCTACAGAGAAGCACAGTGGCAGGCAGGTTGCGGTGAAAATGATGGACTTGCGGCGGCAGCAAAGGAGAGAGTTGCTCTTTAATGAGGTACGGTATCCGAATAGGTACAAAGTGATTTCCACCAACCAACACAAATCACCAAGACACAATGCTTTCAAAATTAGAGCAACACATGTGGAATCCAGGCTTGATATTGAAGGCTTATTCCTGTGTATTTCAACCTAGCAGTTCTCCATAAATGTGGCTATTTTGTCTCAATAGTTTCGACTAGCTTTTCATTGTCCTTCTCCGTTATAAAGATTTGGAGAATCTAGGACTTGCACATAACAACGTATAACAGACAACGTTGCACAAGCCTTATGTCCATGTTTTCCAGAATCTCTAGAACAGAGGCGGAGAGTGCAAGGACAGCATCACTGTGAGAGTCATAAAATTCATGAAAAACACGCAATGTCAAAATAAACCAATAAACCTAATTTAGGGACTTTCTAAAAGGGGTACCTTAATTAATTTAATTAATCATGAAGTTCAGGTTGCCTGTCATTGGGAGAACTGCTATGCCTGTATATATACAGTTATATAATGTTTTTTGTGGCTGTGAAAGGGAACTTTGTAAATATAGCTCATCTTGGTTTCTTGGCTAAGGATAAGAGATATTGGAAAACATGGGTGTTTACCAGGCAAGAGTTCTAATGAAAGACCCTATTGAAATGGCTAGTTGGAGCGTGATCCTTACTAAATAGTACAATTCAGGATATACTGGAATCCACTGCACCAAGTTTGACCAATTCTCCTTTGAATCTGCCTCTTACCTACCGTAACTTTAGGAAAGGGCTACAATAAATTGCTTTAGTAACACTTAACTGTTGGAGAACTAACACTTAACTGTTGAAAAACTGAACTGTGGCCACATTACTGGTTGTACTGTTATGACTTTGTTTCTAATGGCAATGTTTTGGGCTTCAGGTGGTCATCATGAGGGACTATCAGCACAGGAATGTGGTGGAGATGTTTAAGTCAGCCCTGGTGGAGGAGGAGCTGTGGGTGATCATGGAGTACCTGCAGGGTGGAGCACTGACTAACATTGTGTCTGAAACCAGGTACGAGCAGCCCCCCAAAAGATCATCCTGGTCCCATTTCGAAGGCTGCATTGGTGCCTTGTTTTTGGTTATGAAATCATCTTTAATAAGTAAATCAACCACAAGGGGGTAGTGTGGTATCGGCTGGTGTGTGAGCAGCATTGATAACAGCAGCACAAAGACTCTCAAAGACAGTCGTTTTCAATAACATAATGGAATACGTGCATGTTTAGTTTCCCATGTGGAAAGTACATTTTGGTTGAAAATTTGATTTCCTGATTCTGTCACACTGTTCAGTAGTGCAAAGATCGAAAATAAGGAAAACATATCGACCAGCAGCAGGGAGTTGAATTTTGCCCCTGTGTTTTTGTGTTGAGCTGTCAATGTATCTTATAACAGATGGCTGGCTCCATCTCAATGGGATGACCTCGACGTTAGATCACTTGACTCAAAGGGATGAAAAAAATCTCCCTAAGCCAGATGAAAATGAGCAGGCTGTCACAGCCATCGTTTGTCAAACACTAAGATGATCAGCATATTGACAGAACAATTAAGAAAATAAGTATTCTGCTTCTTCCACTTTTCTTGGCTTTATTCTGTTGTCGAAATTTATTTTTAACTCATTAATCTCTTGATGAATAAGAAGAAGAGCTACTGCATGAAATAATTCAGGAAGCTTTTTCCCAAATATACTTTTAGGTGTGTCTGATGATTAATATGATGAGAATCATGTGTGAGGGAATACAGCACTATGTTGGGTAATTGTTACCCTGTGTTGCTTGCCGTTGAATTCACATTTAAATTTTAGAGGAATGATGTGTCCAGTTGGTCATTCTGCGGTGTGGGAGTTGTTGTTTTGAACCTTGCACTCTTTATCATTGCCTTTAATGTGCAGTGATTCATGAATTTCAACACCTGTTTGATTTGTTGTTAGCTCGTGATGGAAAATGTTAATGTAAAATGTGTTTGTGTGTATGTGGTGTGTAAACGTATATGTGTGTTATCCTGCAGGCTGAGTGAAGAGCAGATTGCCACAGTCTGTGAAGCTGTTCTGCAAGCCCTGGCCTACCTCCATTCACAGGGAGTCATCCACAGAGACATTAAGAGCGACTCCATATTACTCACATTAGACGGCAGGGTATGTTATGTTGTTATTCTTTCTTTTATGTCTTTCTTTCTTTTTTTCTTTGGCTATTTTGATGGTAAAATATTTCTTCTTTTCCCCTTAGGTCAAGCTTTCAGACTTTGGCTTCTGTGCTCAGATCAGCAAGGACATCCCTAAGAGGAAGTCTTTAGTGGGGACACCCTATTGGATGGCTCCTGAGGTCATCTCCAAGTCACCATATGGCACTGAGGTGAGGAGGCGCACATTCAAATCCACTCATGCTGAATCAGTGGTGATCTCCCTCAGGCCGTGTGAATTCCAACAGTGGCAATCTGTGCTATAAGATCAGTAACATAATTGAAATGTGTTATGGTTCACCAGGTGGATGTTTGGTCAATGGGAGTTATGGTGGTGGAGATGGTGGATGGAGAGCCCCCCTATTTCAGCGAAACCCCTGTAGCAGCCATGAAGAGACTGAGGGACGAGCCAGCCCCTACTGTACGAAATGTCAACCAGGTACGAGAACAGACAGATATACTAATTTACACTTAAAACACATTCCTTTGATGATTTTATGGTAATAAGTGCAGTATTTTTGTCATGCTAGCGGTGTGGCTCTAGGAATGGCAGCTACAGTCTGTGTGCCACTACTTAAGTCCAGACTGTGGCTCTTAAATGGTTACTGTGAAATTTGGCACTGCCATTAATCCCACCCTCCGGATGAGTTGTAATATATTTGGTCATTTTTACCTTGTCGAATACTTTGGTTTATGACTGGATACCTGCCAAACTACTGACATTCTCTTAAGCCTCAGCTGTACTATACAGTATGTTCAGCGCTAAGTAAATAGCAAATGTGAGCATGCCAACTAGCCAAACTAAGATTGTGAACATGGTAACCTTTACATGTTGTCAACATTATCATGAGTCATGACACAACGTTATCAACAGTAATATCTGATATAAATCTCACATTTTTAGTTTGAGCCTTTTAGCATGTCTTTGGCATTTAGCTCATAACACCACTGTGCTCATGCACAATCTTGCAGAGCCACTAGTATGGCTGTAGACTCTTCTTTAAGGTCAAAATGTGACTACTAAACTAATTTGAATCCCTCTGCATAATATATATCTTAAGAAAAGTATTGTCACATACAGTTTCTCAAAAATAACAGTTGAATATTTCTTCTGAATTCCACGCTTTGTTTCTGCAGCTTGTTACTTTACTTTAACAATGACACTATTTTTAAGTAATTAAAATAAAATATGTTTACCTGTTGCTCTCTGGTCCAGATCTCCCCAGTTCTAAGAGACTTCTTGGACCGTATGCTGACTCGTGAGCCCCTAGAGCGGGCCAGCGCCACTGACCTGCTGGAGCACCCCTTCCTGCTGCAGAGTGGTTCACCCCAGTGCCTGGTCCCTCTGGTGGAGCAGTACCGCAAGCGCATGTCCCGTTGCTGACCCTGTGGGGCTTTACTCGCCCCAACACCCACCTTTAGTCCAACCCGTCCAGGCCACGGAAGAGGACCAGCACCGGGCTACAACTCCTCTAGCACCCAAGCCAACGGACGGGCGATCAGCTCCAGAGAAGCAGACCCAGAGGGCGTGTTGCTGCCAGAGAGTGATGGTGGCAGCACCGGAAGTTTGGTTGACAGACACCGCATGGTCTCGGCATGAGAGAAGCACTTTAGGAGTGAGTTAAAGGCAGCATGCAGTTTCTCACCTCTCAACTCGGTTTCGATCCGAATATTGATTGGCTTCCTGCAACATTCAGTGGGATGCCACACAACACAACAAGGTGCATATCAATGGAAAATCAGTATTCCACGTAACAGTATGTAATGAACACGTGTAATCTAAAGATCCTTTATAGCGTTCATATGTGGGCATTATTGCTAGCCATGTAAAGCTTATAAAGCTGGCGTTAGACTCACACCATATCAGCTCATTGTAACATAATTAAAGAAGTTACCTCTGCACACTCACACTCTGTTGTGGAAACTGAACAACGATCTGGTCAGTACACTCCACAAACACCGACTGTAGACTCTTTGCATGGCCAAACGGAGGCACACCTGGCCTGATGTGAATGCTTGAATATGCACAAAACTGGGAAGTGAAAGACCATTCTCCTTTATTAGCATAATACATGGGTAGATGAAGGCCCAGCTGCTAGTATTGGGCTATTGGAAAATGACCAGTACCATATTCCTCTTTTTCATATTTATTCTTTATTTAAAAAAAGAAAAGGTGTTGTGAGTTGTTTGTATGATGTGGACTTGCAAATAAAGTTTTATTATTAAGTATGGACTTGAAGCATAAGCAGATAAATGAATTGTGTAAATAAAAATTGTGAATATTAAGGTTATTATTCCTGCTGATCTACTGCAGTAAATTATATGAGATACATTTAAAACATTTCTTTTCTTTACCAAAATGTGAGTGTAATAGTTGTATGTTTGTGTGTGTGTGTGTGTGTGTGTGTGTGTGTGTGTGTGTGTGTGTGTGTGTGTGTGTGTGTGAGCTCAAGGGCACATTGATGTGTGTGTGAGTTAACATCTCAGTGTTTGCTTCTGACACAGCCCTCTTTGTATTGTGACATCATTTTTAAAAACCACTAGGTGTGTGTGTTGCATTTGTTTGCCTAGATAAAGCACACAGGCCTGGCATGTGATGCTGCAGGACGTCCACCTGCTGAGGAACACTTTGCACACAGTCTTTGTATTCTGACACGGATACATGTTGACATGTTTCATGTATTTCTATCTCTGTGTGGATCATTCATTGAAAAAGAGAATTATACATTTTAATTTTGTATAAATCAATAAATGATGCATATTGAATCTGCAATCTAATTTGATCCTGCATTTTCCTCATTCACACACACATACACACGCATGAATACAGGCTGAATGAGCTGGTGTTTTAAAGTATTTATTCAGGTATTCAACATGAATCATACAGTGCACTGTGACTGAAAACCTTTAATCAAAATACATATAATATTTCTTATAAACACAGAAGCAATATCAAATACGTTTAATTCCACATAATATAAACCTTATGTGTGAAACAAAAATATCTATTTTCAGCAGCTCACAGATAGATAGTATGTTAATAATAAATTATTTCAAATATAGAATAGCAAAATTGTAGGGAAGTGGACAATAAGCTTCAAACACCTTTCATTGATACACATTGAAAAAAATGTATATACTAAAACAGAAGCAAAATAATGTTATTTCCATCAATAAATATAATACATCATCAAGCAATCAAGAAAAGATTTTCCATACCAGCCATTTATGTTGCCTGACATTGTCCTAATTCTAATCGCGGGCGCACTGTGAGGAGCAGCTTTCAAACTCACACTTCACCCCACTGATGCTGTCGACGCTGGGCTGGCTGTTGACCTGCTGGTGTGTGTGTGAGAGAGGGAAGGTTTCCGAACGGGACATCTGACCTCGGCCGTTCGAGGAGCCCGACGAGCAGTCCACCACCATTCTCATGAACTCCGGTGCGGTGAATCGACGCAGCAGTCTGGTCCCCAGGCCCATGAAACCCGGCGTACGACTTGGAATCTTCACCGACTCCATCTCCCCTCTGGCAAACAGCAGTTTGTTGGGTCTGCCCGTCTGGCCAAAGCTTCCTCTCTTCTGCTGCTGCTCTCTTCTGCTTGATGGAGCTATGTCATCATCAGCCTCATCTTTCTGCAATTTGACACTCTCCTCCTGGGCTCTCGCCGGCAAACTCTTGACAGTTAAAAGAGGTTTTGGCACCGGGACAGTTTTGTCGGCGTCGTTTGTCAGGCAACGGGCGTTCCCCTGACATCCCATCTTGTCTATCAGACATCTTTCATCCTGCAGCGAGGCTCTCTTTAATTTGCTGGCTGATAGGCTCATGTCACTCACATCGCCCTGATAGGACTGCTTTCGGCTGCTCACAAGGTCCAAGTTAAACGACTTTGCCTTTCCCCAGTGAGGAAAACTCACCGGCGTTTGCTCTTGGAGTCCGGTCTCTCGGCTGCTGACATCTTTCTGGCCGGGCTCGTGCAGAGAGTTTGGCGTTTTAGCCCGTCTAAGCTCTCTAACCTGGCAGTTTTGCATTTGTTTGGCAGTGAAGAGAACGCTGTGATCAACCTCATTCTGGTTTTTCTCTATCTGAGGAGGCAGGGCCCAGCTGTGGTGATGGTGGTCCTCTTGAGACTGGCTCCTGGGACATCTCGAGGGGTTCCACAGCCCATTACTGTCTCCAATCTTCAGCTGTCTCTGAAACACCTCGGGCAGGTGGTCATCGTTGTTATCCGACTGCTTGGAGAACCTCTCTAGAACGTGCCTGGGGAGCCTGTTGGGCAGCCGGCACTCTCCTTCACCAGAGGTACCCGAATCAGCCATAGGATCCTCTGTAACAACAACACCCCTCCTGCAGGGTAAATTCAAAATCTGCACGCACTGGTTGTGTCCGAAGAAGTTGGCCACCTCGATGGCCGAGTGACCGGCGTTGTTGGTTCTGTCCAGCCTCAGTCCCAGTCTTTTGAACGCTCGCACCAGGAACTCCACAACCTGGCTGTGCCCGGAAAAGGCAGCGTACATCAGAGCGCTGTTACCCCAGGCGTCAGAGATGTCCGGGTCGGCATTGAACTGCACCAGAAGCTTGACCATGTCCAGGTGACCCATCTCACAGGCAAGGCTCAAGGCTGTGCGGCTGTCCTCGTCCTGGCAGTTGACCTCGGCCCCTTTCTCCAGCAGCATTCGGGTGAACTTGGCCCTGGTCCCCGGGTCTTGTAGGCAGACTGCGTACATCAGTGGCGTGCGGCTGTTCTCCGTCTTGGAGTTGATGATGCGTCCGTCCAAGGCGTCCAGGATGAAACGTGCAAGGTGAACTTTACCGCCATGCATCGCATCCAGGAAGGTCTTGGTGCCAGAGCCCTGGCGTAAATCTTTAGGTCGCATCATTCTTCTCGAACAGCCACCCGAGGAGCTGAACCTTCAAGTGAGCCGAGAAAGAAAGATGAGAAATAGGCAGAGAAGAAAAGTGTGCAGCAACTTCTCCGAGGCTCTCCGTGTGGACAGCGAGTGCATTTACCTCGAAGTAAGACTCAGAGAGGGAGCTGCCGGTGTTTTTATACCTCCCTCTCCACATGCCCTCCCCACGTTGCCTAGGAAACAAACGTCTGAGGACCATTATGCAGTGGCAGCATCCATTCAGCCCAAGCACTCTCTGCCTAGTGAGAGATGTATTCTATTTGAACAGAATAATTACTCAAGGAGAAAAACATGGCCAGTGTTTTTCATGTGAGGTCTGGTAGGTTAACTTACAGAAACACCCCAGTTTTACCTTTCCTTGACGCAAATTAAGTTCATTAAAAAACTCCTGTTGCTGATAGATAAGTCAAATATAGAAAAGGACAATACAGAATGTTATATTATATTCAAGATTATGCTGTTATGAGGATACTAACCAAAGGTTTGGGGGAAGATTTAAATCAGGTATTGAGAGCTTGCTTCAAAAGGGACAGAGGGAAAATTACCAGAATGGGTTAGCTTCTTCGTCCTTTTATTGTCCTTCTATCCATGCAGCAGTTCTGCTTGCAGTTTGCTTCATCCAAAAATAAAAATACAGTGCAACTAGATCAAATGCTAACACTCTATTGTGCATTGACCTATGGTCAAGGTTTAAAGCTCCCATATTATACACTTTTCGGTTCTATTATACACCATATTATATGGTCTTAGTGGTCCCTAATACGTTTTTCTTTAATTGTTTGCTGAAAAAAACTAGCTACCTGCTGGGTGAGCCGATGCTAGCTACCTGCTGGGTGAGCCGATGCTAGCTACCTGCTGGGTGAGCCGATGCTAGCTGCCTGCTGAGTGAGCCAATGCTAGCTACCTGCTGAGTGAGCCGATGCTAGCTACCTGCTGGATGCCCTGAGTGAGCTGATGCTAGCTACCAGCTGGATGCCCTGAGTGAGCTGATGCTAGCTAACTACAGTCCTAAGGGCTAATATTCTGAGCTCAAGTTGCTACCTGCTGAGAGTACAAAACTGAAGTGGTTTATGCAGGCATGCGGCCTGTCCTCTCCTGACTGCTTGTTTCATCCTACCATCCTATCTGTCCTGGTTCTCACACACTACACACACGTGTGCTGGCACTGCATGCGCCTGGTTCACTTTAGCAGTCACTGATTCCAAAATCCACACATTTGTTACATACAGTGAAAATGAAGCTAATCTTAGCCTTTCTTAGCCTGATGACTTTCATTGACTATGTGGCTATTAGGCCTTGCTCAGCAAGTGAGGCTGACAATGTACTAGTTCCTCCTCTAGACTGTTCACATAGGGATACACTCTCTGTCCCACTCAAATTGAAAGTTATTATACCTGTGCACTTATCCCTATGCTCATTTAATGAAGTGAATTTCCTCCGCCTTAACTGCCTTTTCATTCTGAAAGACTGGTTTAATATCTCTGTAAATTCACTCCCTGGTTTTGTAAGCTCTTTACATTCAAAAAATTAAAGGCCTATGTCAGGCAGGTCAACTAGGCATAGACTCATGGTCATGCTGCTATTACTTATATCTGGAAATGTTCAGCCAAATCCTGGCCCTGATATGCCTCCGCAATGTGACACACCTGCAGACTTTAAATCTAGGTCAGGCCTTGGTATCATTCATCTTAATGTGCGGAGTTTAATCTCCAAATTGGACATGGTAAGGGTTTGGGTTAATTCAACTGATGCTGATATTGTTGTTTTATCTGAAACTTGGTTAACTAAATCTGTTCATGATAAGGATATATGCATTGATGGATATAATGTTTTTCGAGCTGACCGCCCTAATAAGGGGGGTGGTGTTGCTATTTACACCAAACGAAAATTTAATGTTAATTTAGTGCTCACTGAATCCCTCAGTAAACTGAGCTCCTGGCCTTAAATTTTGAAGTTACGAAAGACCATCATATCATGATAGTTGGTTGTTACAGACCTCCATCTGCAGTAGGTAATTCATTGTCTACACTGGTGAAAAGTCTGTCACAATTGCAGTATAATGAAATTGTTGTGGTTGGTGATCTTAACTGGGATTGGTTGACGCCAGTGTCTGATGCATTTAAAGCACAGTGTGATTCTTTAAATCTGACACAAATAATTACCTCCACCACCAGACCAAACCTAAAATGTCCTGAGAAATCCTCCCTTATTGATCTAATTTTGACTAATGTCCCTTTTAAATATTCTGCTACAGGTGTTTTCCCTAATGATGTAAGTGATCACTGTGTGATAGCAGCAATAAGAGACACTAAGATTGTTAAGTGTAAACCTCGTTTTGTTGAAAGGCGTAATTTGAAGATGTTTGTTGAGCAGGGTTTTCTATATGATCTATATCTATTGTACTGGAGCAGAATTGCCCTTATTGATGATGTTGAAATGGCTTGGTCATTTTTCCATGAGACCTTTCATGAAATTCTAAACAAACATGCTCCTATGCGGGAGTTTAGAATTAAGGGTCGGGATAACCCCTGGTTCACAGCTGATCTTTCTGTCCTGCTTCATGAACGTAATGCGGCCTGGGCAAAGGCAAGGAAGTCAGGTACTGAGGCTGACTGGCTTCTCTTTCGTCAGCTGAGAAACAAATTTACTTCTCTATTCAGGAAAGCCAAATCTGAATATTATCTAACCATTACAACAGAAAATTTGAATGATCCGAGAAAATTCTGGAAAGCAATAAAATCATTATCTGCTTCTAAAAACTCATATGAATTACCTTCTTGTATAGTCAAAGACTCCATTACTGTTCATGATAAGGTTGAAATGTTAAACTGTTTTAATGAGCATTTTATTTCTTCTGGGTTTTTGTTCAATTCTGCCTCACATTCTGCAGTGAAATCTGTAAATTTGGGTAACAATGCTAGTGATGTACACCACATTTTTAATCTTACCCCTTTTACTGTTGCTGAGGTTCACAAAGCCTTAAAGCATTTGAACCCCAGAAAACCGTCTGGTCCGGATCACTTGGAACCAAGGTTTTTGAAATTAGCAGCAGACCTAATAGCTGAACCATTGACACATCTTTTTAATCTCTCATTGGCTTCAAACAAAATCCCTATGATCTGGAAGGCTGCTTATGTTCTACCCCTACTAAAAGGAGGGGATCCAAACATTTTAAATAATTACAGACCACTCTCAAACCTCTCAGTGTTATCAAAAGTCATGGAATCCCTGGTTAGTGAGCAGGTTAAAGATTATGTCCATACTCATCAAATATTATCTGTACATCAATCAGGGTTCCGAAAAAATCATAGCACCACTACTGCTGCCATGAAAGTTTTAAATGACATCATAGAAGCTCTAGATAAAAAACAACATTGTGTATCTCTCTTTATTGATCTATCTAAAGCGTTTGACACTGTGGACCATCACATTCTGATACAGCAACTTATTAAGATTGGTTTCTCTGATCATACTTTGGGATGGTTTGTCAACTATCTCACTGACAGAACTCAGGCTACTCAGTTTGATGGATTTACTTCAGAGATGCTTACAGTGCGTAAGGGAGTTCCCCAGGGTTCAGTTCTGGGACCGCTATTATTTACTTTGTATATTAATAGCCTTGGACAAAATGTCCCAAATGCAGCTTTCCATTTCTATGTGGATGACAGTGTAATTTATTCTTGTGCATCCTCGCTCAGTAAGGCTTTTGTTTATATGCAAAGTGCTTTTGATCAAGTGCAGGCTCAGCTTTGTCAACTGAAGCTTGTTCTCAATGCTGATAAAACCAAACTTATGGTATTTTCAAATTCCAGAAAGATTGTGTTAAATCAGAAAATTTTAACTTCCCAAGGTAATGAAATTGAGGTTGTAACTACTTACAAATACTTGGGATTTATGATTGATGACCACATCTCGTTTAAAACCCACATACAAAACCTGGTGAAAAAACTGAAACTAAAGTTTGGTTTTTACTTTAGGAATAAGTCATGTTTCTCTCTCGAGGCCAGACGACGATTAGTCGAAGCTACCTTCTTGCCGGTTCTTGATTATGGTGATCTGTTGTACATGAATGCATCAGCTCACTGTCTACATATGTTGGACATTGTATACCATGGAGCCTTGAGGTTCATTACAAACAGCAGAGCCTTAACCCATCACTGTACACTGTACTCAAGAGTAAACTGGCCTTCTCTTTTTATGAGACGACTTAGTCACTTGTATGTTTTTATTTACAAGGCGATCTTAGGTAAACTCCCTTGTTATTTGTCATCGTATATGTCCAGAAAATGTGTCCCCCATGCGTTAAGGTCTCAGGACATGGTGCTCATGACTGTTCCTCTAGCTCGTACAGAGCTGGGTACAACAGCTTTTAAGTTTTTTGCGCCGTCGTCATGGAATAACCTGCAAAAGCAGCTTAAGCTTCAGGACCTAGTAACTCTAAACAAATTTAAGGCTGTTGTTAAGAGTTTGAAGTTGGACTCCATCGGAAATTGTGAATGTTTTTAGTTAAGAATCTTATTTTTATGTTTTACAACTGTACTTAATATTGAACTTGTATTTTGTATTGTGTTTTATGTGTAACTGTGTTCTGCTGTCCATCTTGGCGAGGTCTTTCTTGTAAAATAGATTTTAATCTCAGTGGCCCTCATTTATCAATTTTGCGTGGAAACTGGTGCAGATTCTGGCGCAAATACCTCCCTACGCCAGGTGTCGCGTGGTATTTATCAAACAGGCGTATCTCGCCAATCTCAGCGTACGCCATGGCCATTATTGATAAATTCGGCGGATGAAAACGAGCGTATCACGCCCCTATATTTTCTCAGTTTAGAGGCCTCGCCCAGAGGTTTTACGACATGGATATGCGCAATACGGCACTTCCCTGAAGTAGAAATTGACAGAATAACAGCGAAAGTAGAAAAAAAGAGTTTCATTTTGGAGCATTAGCCTACAAGCAGCATCAAAGAACGACAGAAGGCAGCAGTTAGGAAGGAAATAACTGCTGCGGTCAACAGCGTTGGTGTTGACTCAAAATCGCCACTAAAAAAAGCGTGTTGCTGTTCTGAAATGCAACCAACTGGGGGTGCGGGGCTGCGGGCATAATATAAGTGGTGGAGGAGAAAAAGACGCACCAACTGTCCGATAATGGTCCCCATAAAATAAATACACGTCTGCAGAGATTTGAATGATTAGAATGTATTGGCCCTTTTAGATAGCACTATTCAAAAGGGTTTTAAAAACTAAAAATAACACATTTTGCGTTTGTATGACAGCATGCGCTTGGCACGAGTGGTCAGCCCGGCCGTCAGCTGCACAAGCCGACCCGGCAGCGATCAGCTGTGAGAGCGCCCACCGTCCTGCTCCACCAGCAGATAGGAACAACGTGCCGGTTAACGGTGGAAATAAATTGCTCGCTTTAGCATCAATGACACATTAAAAGAGGAACTAACATCTAAAAAGTGCGTCAAATAAATAAAATGTTAAGCTGAATGTTGTGCCGTGTATTTTTTTGTATCATAAAGAGCAGTGTCGCCTATGTCTACTACATATTTAATACTTAGGCTAACATTTTGAATGAATGCAGCCCCCATGCCTCAGTGTCCCCCCCAGCTGCTCCAGACGGAGACAACTGCCCTTACGCAGTCCCATGCAGCCCTCCTAAGTGGCCGGTGTGCGCACTATTGAATCAGCTCTCCTACTCAGTTGCACACCATAAGCTGCTCATTTTTAAGTGATTAATATCTTTATTTCGGTCTTATTTGCACTGCATTTGTATTACCTTCTAATAATTGTCCAACAAAGTCATCGGCTACCCGGCACAGCCTGCACTGCGAGTCCAAGCTGTTTTCAAATTTGCGTACACGAGCTGAGAGCTGGCGTGGGATTTGAGCGTACCCTACGCTCACGTCCATATTGATAAATGCCGAGATTTGCGTGGAAATGTACGTACACCCATTTTTCTGGTCTACGCAAGATTGATAAATGAGGGCCAATGAGACTAACCTGGTTAAATAAAGGATAAATAAAAATAGATAAAAGAAAGGGGGAGAGAACAGGATATTGTTATTTTTTTTAATATTTTGGCAGTCTCTAGGCACACCGTGGACCCATGGATATGTTAGAACACATTTAAAAAATGCATTTAGCATAATGTGTGACCTTTAACATTGATGATTTTGCCTGAAGGTTTCTTTTCTGTCATGGAAAATAAGAAATCCAATGAACTCCACAGGGAAAGGGTTGTGAAGGCCGTTTTTTATTAGCCCATTGAAGAAAAAGGAAAAAAACTTGCCATGCCAATGTGATAAGACTGCTCTTTGTCAAACTATCCAGTCTTCTTTCCAACTTGGATCGCACTAAACCGCTGCGTGTGAAAGGATATTTATGAGGGGATCAACATGATTATCTATCGCTTTCCGAAGTTACACTGAATTTAAATGCCAAGTGCCCTTATAATCATAGGCCTGCTCCTTTAAAAATAACTGCCCGGCGTAAAACTATGATAGCGTTGACAATAGAGGCGTTGCAGTATTGGAGTGTGTCTATCATGTGCCTCGTTAAGCAAACTTGTAAAGCAAGTAATCCTACTCTATTTCTACATTTTGCCCATAAATCAATAATTCATTCATATTAATTCATTTTGTTTCAACTTTCAGCCTTCTAAACCTTTTTTCTATGTGTAATGTATTTGCCACTTTTAACGTCAAAGGCACCTAATTCAAACCAAACTACTGCATTTACTACTTTTTTTTAAAGCGATAAGGACCCTTAACACAGCTGTTACTCCTCCTCAAGATTCGATTTTTAATATAAATTGCTAATATAAATCTCAGCAGGACCAACATTGCGCCAAACACTGGAGGTGAGAGAAACATTGCCGGGGTTCCGCCTTCCTCACTGTTCACCATCCGGCCTCATCAAACCCTCAGTGGGTCCCTCATACAGCACTGATGGCTGAAATTCATCAACACACCAACACTTCCTCCTGGGTGTCTTTCAGGTGGATGGAGGCTATTCTGTTAATACAGACCTATCTTTTCCATTCTAATAAAGTCATATCATTGCCACATCTTTTTAGAACAAGGTCATATCATGGCAATATTTCAATAGGTGTAAAGCACTTATAATGCCAGAGATGCCACTCTAGATTTAGCCTCACAAAGCTAGCATCCACAGGTGGTTATGTCTTTAAAGATTGATGCTCTGCCGTTAAGCCTAGAAAGAAAGTCATGAAACTGAATGACTTATAAGAAGCAGGCATGTGATATGAACGGAACATAAAGCTCTATATGATTAAAAGTGTTAAAGAGTCTGGAGCCACCCTAGCAGCTCTGTGACGCTGTACCTGTGTGTTGCATGGAATAAAATACTGACCTCAGACAACGTCGATGCTAATATGCTGGTGTTAAGCTGGCTCAATGTTAACCATCTCAACCATCTTCATTTATCGTGTTAGCATGCTAATATTAGCTAATTAGTACTGAACAGTACAGCTAATGTATTTAGTTTTACAAGTACACAAATAAACCAGACTCAATAGCTAGGTGCACACCATCGTAATATTACAATTATTAAATGTATATAGTCATAAAAACACTGCTGCTTGTGTCCAAATATGCCATTAGAATCAACAAAAAACGAAAGCTCCTCGTAGATACTTCAAGTCAATATGATATAACTTTTTAGATGCACTTGTATGCATCTGACTCTATTCCCTCTCATCTCAAAGGCGTTTCAAAGATCTTTCAGGGACAATTACATGACCCGAATTAGTTCACATTTGAAAAATAATAGACTGTGACCTTAAAGGGATGCTCCAGTCCAGATAACATTCATGTATGCTAATCCTGAATCGCACTCCCACAACACCACTGCTACCTGTACCTTTGACATAAAATGGATCTTTTGATTGACTCTGATAATGTCAAATTAGGACCCTGTAATGCAAGGAAATCAAGAATTGTTGGACTTACACATTTTCCAGTTTGCAGTCATCTATTTTTGGTGAGTACGTTCCTGATTTAGCCCAGTCTTTTCTATTCCATTCTACCATCAAAATAGCCTGGCACCGCCTGCCTACGTACTTCCACTCAATTATCATTTCCCTTCAGTAATCAGTCTGGACCGGCGGTATATTATTGGATTTTCTCCTCAAAATTTTTGAATCAGCAAACAGAGGGAGTGTCTGAGAACAATGACGTTGTGGCCAGCGCATGACATACGTCACGACCAAACGTTATGCGATTGGTTGGCAGATCCAGAGTGGCACTGGGCAGATCCAATAGTTTTCAACTTCAACAGACACCCACCTTCAAGTGAGTTAACCTTTGTCAATTTAGCGATTTCAAACCCTGTGTACAAATTAAATGAAGTACGATGGTTTGGTAGGACCTGGCTACCATCAAAACCCATTCACATTAAGATTGTCTGTGTGTTAAGAAATGCAATGCAGCCCACTGACGTAGCGCTGAGCTGTTCATTACATATTTTCTATTCATCCCCTTTAGCTCAAATGAGCCTGGTCATTCTAATCTAATATCTCACTCACTGACCAGCAGTCATACCACAAAGTCAAAGTCTCTTGCTGCAGATCATGCGTCCTGTCATTCTGATGTTCAATGTAACAATACTTGAATGCCTGACCTAATTTGACCACACAAGGAAAGCCCATGGAACTCTTTTGTCTTGAGAATTTTAGGATACTCAAATCATCTGCAAGGCTTAATTTTAGCACATAATGTCTTATATCTGTGCAATCTATAGCATGATGTTTGAATTAAAAAGAAAACAGACTGTGCCAGCAGAATTACGCACTCGACGACAAATAAGAATTCCACCTTTAAGATAAAGCTGATGAAAGAGACAGTTGGTGTTGCCCAGGGCTTGATAGCACATATGCTCACCCCGAGATTTGTTATCAGGTGTTCCAGTTTTAACCTTCTGAGAGTTTGGTTGCTTTTTCAGAGGACAATTGATCCAGAAATACATCTGAGCTGCCTGGAAGGCCTGGAGCTGCACTTGGTTTATTGTGTTGGCCCCAAAGACTTGTGGCTATACTGCTGATTATTTGTATGCGGGGTGACATTTTCTCCTGCAAGGACCTTTAGTTTTCATAAGAGAAGTTCTGAATTATTAGACTTACCATTTCTAAAACAGTTCCCAGGTTGTGGATGTCTATGTACTATGTATATCTTTTATCTCATCTTCATTTCTATCACATGGCAAGCAGAATAATTGCATTTTATAATGGGGAAAATGCGTCCGCTTTGGATGTGAGGTTAACCTAGTATTGTCAAAGACCTACAGAAATGATACTGAGTATGCCTAGTGGGGGAGAGCCTACACTGTCAGAATGGGCTTGGACTGGAACACATGTGGAACAGTTTGAGCTGAATATATTACACTTCCTAAAGTACAATACTTGAGTACATCATTTCTAATATAACTTTAAAATGTTCACATGGTAATGTATGATTTTGCTGTAGCATTTACACCTTGGTAACCTCATGGCATACCAAACATTATCTTAGTTTTTATTTCCAGTGTCATATAATAACTCATGAAATTAATAGGTTTTGTCACACAGGACAATATCCACACAGTAATCTGCCAAACGGCAATAACATCAACATCTACATTGCTACATACAGGACTTTGTACTTCCCTACATAAAATAAAAAGTTGAAATGTAAAATATCATTTATGAGTAAAAAAATAAAGCAGGGTGTGATCTTGTAAGCTTCTTAATGGGCATGGCCTTAGTAGATGTGGGTTCACCAAGCCTCTAATGCATGCATGACCAGTGGCGTGCACAGACATTTTGGGGGGCAGGTGCTCATTGCAAAAAAAAAGCACAATATATTCTATCGATGAATGACCAAATAATTTTAAGGGTACTTGTACAAAATCCCCCCCCTGGCCTAATGACTTTTAATACCCGGCCACACATAGAGTGTTTCTCAAAGGAATTTTGGAGACTGTGTTTGGGACCCTGGTCCTTCTAGGGGTGTCCGGGGGAATGCTCCCCCGAAAGAAAAATTTGAACCTTTTAAAGTAAAACTAGAAAATCCCGCGGAGATTTTGAAAGTACGGGCCGCCCATGTAAATCGGGGAAGAAAAAAATCACGACTGACCCCTATGGTCCGAGAGACTTTATCGTAGAGCAACATGAGCTGTACATGTCTGACACATAATAAGTCAATCAGAGTCAGGGGGAAAGGGGCGTGGCCTGTCAAACATTGCATTGGTGAATTATGTTTTTCGCATTTGTGGCGCCCCCTATGGGTTAACCTCGACAAGCTTAGAGGGCCATGCTACCACATGTCTTCTGCACATATCCTGCAAGTTTCATGATGATAGGACCTATGGTCAATGAGTTATGGCCAATTTTTAATTAAGCCCCGCCCCTGCGTAAACGTTTTAGTCAATGGCGGCCATGTTTTTCAAGCTATCCTACTAATATTTTTCGGAGACGTGCGTCATCGTCCCCCGGGGCTTCGTGAGACATATGGTGTTGATAGAGTAAAACTTGAAAAAGTTGTGGATAACACCCTGTTTTTCAGTTTATGCTAATTAGCGGGAAATATTCCCAGGCGGACTTTTATGGTCCCAGAGGCTTTTTTGTAGAGCACCCTAACATACACCTGTGTGAGAAATTTCAAGTCAATCGGATTTACGGTGTGCGGGGCATGGCCTCTCAAACTTTCTTCAGTCGGGGCTTAATAACAGCGCCCCCTAGCAGAAATTAAAAAAACTGTCCGAGAGGCTATATTGTAGAGCACCATGAGCTGTACAAGTGTAATCAATTTCAAGTCAATCAGAGTCGGTTGACATTTGTGGCGCCCCTTATGGGTTAATCTCGATAAGCTTCGAAGGACATGCTACCATATGACTTCTGCACATACCCAGCAAGTTTGATGATGATACCTATGGTTAAGGAGTTATGGCCAATTAGTTAATAAGCCCCGCCCCTGCGTAAACGTTTTGGGCAATGGCGGCGAAAAAAAAAATCATGGCTGACCCCTACTGTCCGAGAGGCTATATTGTAGAGCACCATGAGCTGTACATGTGTAAGAAATTTGAAGTCAATCAGAGTCAGGGGGCATTTGTGGCGCCCCCTATGGGTTAATCTCGATAAGCTTCGAGGGACATGCTACCACATGACTTCTGCACATACCCAGCAAGTTTGATGATGATAGGACCTATGGTTAAGGAGTTATGGCCAATTAGTTAATAAGCCCCGCCCCTGCGTAAACTTTTTGGTCAATGGCGGCCATGTTTTTCAAGTTGTCCAACTAATCTTTTATGGGTATGTTTATTGTAGTCCCCCGGGGCTTCACGAGAAATTTGGTGTTGATACAGTAAAATTTCAGCAAG
This sequence comes from Hyperoplus immaculatus, assembly GCA_949357725.1. Classification (NCBI taxonomy): domain Eukaryota; kingdom Metazoa; phylum Chordata; class Actinopteri; order Uranoscopiformes; family Ammodytidae; genus Hyperoplus; species Hyperoplus immaculatus. The sequence continues at coordinate 14,057,317 of OX442363.1, read as the reverse complement.
TTGTGGATAACACCCTGTTTTTCAGTTTATGCTAATTAGCGTACAATATTTCCTGAAGAATTTTTATGGTCCCCAGAGGCTTTTTTGTAGAGCACCCTAACATACACCTGTGTGAGAAATTTCATGTCAATCGGAGTTTCGGTGTGCGGGGCGTGGCCTCTCAAACTTTCTTCAGTCGGGGCTTTATAACAGTATGGTGGAGAGTAATAATTACGGGCCCTCAATACATTGAGGGCCCGTACTTAATTCATCAATCAGGTGCACTTTGAGAAGAAAGCTAAGGCTAAATCACCTGTGTCAATGTGGGCTATTTAGTACTATTTTCTGGAATAATTTGGATACACAGAATTACCAAAAAGCAGAAAGAAAAAATTTACATGTTTGAAAAAAAAACAGTCAGTTTCGGATTTTTTTAAATAAACCCTTATCCCGAATTCTCTCTTTGAAGTCTTCGTTAGGCCCCTGATCTCCGTACTAATAATATCCTATTAAGGTAAATACAAGATTACTGCAAGTCTTGTAACATAGAAATAACTTATGGTTGGGACAAAATAATATAATTAACTTATATAGCTTCATGACTGATTTAGTACCACCAACCCACTTTGCGTAGTTAAAATAAAATGTGTGGACAGCTTTTAAGATATTTCAATAACATTTGAGGAACAGTTCAACATTAAAATCTGAGCTTTAAAAGGCCCTGAACAGTTAACATGACTCTGGTCTTGACTCTGACCCTTCATCTTCATCTTCCTCCTTGCTGCTGGTGGATGATTTCATCCAGGAGAGCAGAGAGCTTGGTTACATTACAACCAGGCACAAGGCTACATTGGGAATTGCCTGTTTGTCATTTAGCAAAAAATGTGTGCGGAGGAGGAGGAGGGGGGACATATGTATTGGGGCATTATTGTCAAACGTTTTTAATCGTTGAGCATTTATAGATGATAATGTCGGCATGGGCCACATACACTGTAAAAAAAAAAAAAAAAAAAAAACTTTCAGATTTTTTTTTTTTTTTCAAAAGCGCACTTGATTGGGCCAGGGGAAAAGGGCAGGTGCTTCAGTACCACTTCAGGTCTACCTGTGCACGCCACTGTGCATGACATAAAACCACTGAATCACTGAATGTTAAAAATGGCCTGAGCAGAAATGAATGAAATGTTGATGAAATATTCAGAAATGTGAATGAGTTGATACCAAGAGGCTTGCTAATTGGAGAGATCTATGCAATAAAGCAGACATGTCATGGTAAATACGTGATCTCCCATTCATTTCGGGCCCAACCCAGGCAAGAGTCACATTGAATGGCTGATTAGAAATTAAATCTTGTGTCAGGCTAAGTTGTTATCTGCAGCAATAAACGTCTTAATTAGTCAGCGGGGAGAAAGCACTCTCGGTGCCAGCAAATCAGCAAATCTCTCAAGGTTTTCAGAGGAGAAAATAAACCTGTAAATGGAAACAAAGCACTGTGCTTGAACCCCCTTGGTAACTCCACTTAGTTACTAACACCTGGGTCTAAATTAGTGCATGTGGAGAAATAGAGTTCATTCTAGCTTCAATGATGCTTATTCATTGTAACTGAAAATGTTTCCTTACCAGTGACTCATCATGCCCTCAGCCTCCGTGGACTACTTTACCTTCTGCGTGTTAATTGAACACACCTGAGAATGAGGGAGTGTAGGCTATGGCAGGCCTTCCTGTGTGAAAAACAGGGTGCAACTCATGGTGATCGCGTGTTTCCAATCCCTGCGCAATTCTGCATAAGGGAAAACATATGATCAGCTATGGCACAATTAACCTTATCACAATATCATCTTTAACCTGATGTAACTTTTCTAGACTGCGTCACCATTATAACAGATCTCTCTGTTTCCACCCCATGTCGAAAATGTCAAATCGCAACAATACGCAACCTGACTTTGATTCCTCCCAGTTACGTGACCTCTTAGCACAGGTTGCGCTGTCATTTTAGCAGCAGGGGGCAAACACTCCTGCGGGGACAAAAAGCACTAAATTATTGCATTCGTATTCGGTGAGAAGAATCATGTGTCTCTGTGTCCTTTCAGTTCCTCGAAAGCCCTTTGATTTGATACAAGGACAGAGCAGTCTGAGGCTGAATGGAGATTTTCATACACCGTCCGTTCCAGGAAAAAGGCAGCAGCTGGCCCGCTGTCACTGTGTAACCATGGCATATCTGCATCGTTGCTCAGGTTGAGGCGAGGTCACTCTCATTGTCCCTCAGCAGAGAAGCAAATGTCATGTTAAGGCGCCAAATCTCTTTGAAAAGGAACTTACAACTTTGATGAAAGTCACTTAGTTTTTTGACATTTATTTCCGGAGGATAGAAAAGCTCACCAAAGACAGACATTGCTATATTTTACTTTTCTGTGACAAGATTAAGGACATATAGAAAGGCAGAGCTGGTGAGAGGACAATTACAAAGAGTTACATGGTTGCAACTGAAGACCCTGACAGCACACCATGGAGCTGCCACTCATAGGGGCCTCTGATGTGTTATCGGCCATGAGGCGGGCCATGAGGCGGGCCCCTCAGCGCCTTTGCTCTCTCCGCTCTCATCAATTATCGCCCTTGACTCAGGCCTGCTAGGCTGCCACAGCCAGATGGTAAACAGTAGGCTGTTCCTCAGCCTCCTGACTTAGGGGGCTTTAATGTACGCTATCCAACATTTTGGACGACAGAGAATTAGCACCTACAGCATGACTGGCCCGTGTTCATTTGGGCAAGGGGGGGGGGTAATAATAGTTCAATAGAGAAAGGCAAAAAACAAAATCGTGGAGGAAATGTTGGTGGTTTGGCATGGATGACTTATTTATGATTTTCTTGCATAACATAAATGCAGGAAAGCGAATAAGTATCTACAAAATTCTAATGGTAGCTTGTGCTGAAGACCCTGCTGGGTAACCTGGCCTGAATATACAAATCTGCTAAATCAATATTTATATCATATTAGATTAACATTAAAATGTATTGTGCCCATATTTAACATTTGATCACTCTGCTCCATCTGCACAATTGTAATTGTCTTTCCTGTTTAAATCATAGATAATTGCAGATATATATTCTTTAATAATATTTATTTTTGTTTTTATTTTCTTTGACTTGCTTTCCTCCATGTTTATATTTGTGTTTATTATGTTTATTGTGTTCACCATCCGACCATGGCAAACGGTCTGATTTCACTGATTTCCTGTTGAACACAAGGGGATGTCTGTGTCAACAATACCCTTTCCAATGAGCCACCTGTGCCCCCTCTTTTAATCTATCATGTCTGATGGTAATTCCGGTCCTGCAATGATGCGGAAGAGATGGAGGGCCAGGGAGCTGCCTCTCCATCACCCACCTGACAGGCCCTATTTGTGTCCTCGCAGGCCTGCTCACCCTTTGACAGCTCAATAAATTGTACAAATGGATAACAAATGCATTTGTTTGATGGCCACATTGCTTGGAGATGGGAAACACTCAGACGCACCTGGAGTAAGAGGCTGCCAGCGGTCACATCCACACAGGAATCAGCAGCAACAAATGGCAGGTTTTGTTGGGTCAAAGGAGGAAGACAGAAAAACAGCCTCTGGAGGCTTTGCGACAATAATAGATGGCAAGTTTCATTCCACATGATGTCTGGACTGCTGACTCCAATGCATCATTTGTCCAGATCCCTCAGTCCATCACTTAAAGACCTACCTCACCGGTGGGAATATGAAGGTGTATTGAACTGTGAGATCCTATGTAGTATAAATGTGCAAATATTTTTGAAATCGGTTCATCGTAGCCTGAGAAAAGGCAGAAAGAGGGTTTTATGGTCTCACTGTCTAACCCTACATTTTACTAGTGTGACATCACACTAGTAAAAATGTAGGGTTAGGATTAACAGGACAGCTGGGCCAAGGGAAGACTGAGGAAAGACTGAGGGAAGAAAATCCTCATTCATTATACTATAATTGCGATTTTATAATGATAGAACGCCTGGTTCCGTATGGGTGAAGTATTCCTTTAATGGACAAAACCTTTTGCTTTGAGATCAAACTTTTTTTAAAATTGATTCTCAATATTAAAGCAGCTCCGAGTAACATTTAAATATATTTTAAACAGCCTCATGTTTCCTCTCATAATCATAAATTACCTTTAACAGCAAACGAGACCATCAGTGCAAAGAAATAAGTTTTTATATAGTTTTTATTACTGCTTTTGGTCTGGTCGTACACCCAGTCCAATTTTCGGTTCGCTTGTGCAGGCTCTATGGTCACATATCCATATTGGTCGCAGATTTCAGTGTGGCGCTGCAACGCGATTTGAGAAGCCTATCCCTCCAGGTGAGGGAAGGGGAGCGGGAGCCTTGTTTGAGACAGTTATTTGTCGTCATAATGACTGATAACGGGGCTGAACCATCAAAGAAAAAAAAGAAAATGCAATGAAGACAAGCTAAAAGGGAAAGTGATAGGCGGGCAGGAGGGTATACACAATTTCACGGGAGCGAATTAGACTGCAGTGTTTACTCCTAAATGAGTGAGCGGTAGCCTACTAAAATAAAGTTTACTTTGCCTCACCAGCATCATCAGATGAGTCGACCATTATTCATCTGAAATAGTCATTATTTACAACAACATAAACACATTACCTCATCGTGATCCATACTAACTGCCGTCTCTCGTTCATTCACTTTGTGTGAGGACACGGACTCTTTCAACTCCGTGAGAGGTGACACTGCATCAACTCATTGCAATCAGGTGTGTGTAGCACTGACTGGCATTAGTTGATGCTGTGTCACTAACCACTCTCACAGAGCCGAAAAGAGTCCGGTGCCCTCACACTTTCAACACACGAACATGCACTATATTGCTTCCTGATCATTTGAATCTCGCATGCCCAGCACGCGCTAGAAAACAGCTTCACGACAGCTGGCGTCGTAAAAATACTACCGCTTTTGTCCAAAGGGGCCGCCAATGTGCCATGTTACTCGTAGTGGCTTTAAGCAGAGTTCTATGTTTTATCACACTGAATCTGGAAAAGTGACAGAAGGCAACATTAACAACAGAGGACGACTGTATCAGTCAAACCTCACCTCTCGACACGAGAGCTCTGTAAATGGCATCCCTCGGTGGAACTTCTTTTTTAAATGGACTAATGTCCCTGAGGCCTACAATGATACATTCTCTCGCCCACGCACTCTGCTACTCACGTGTTTCAGCGTTCACCTTCACAATGCTCATGCTGGCTCATGTGACTCTTAGCTGCACGTACTACACAGTAAACATACAGTACGTTACTCATCAAATAAGCCCCCGGTAAGAATGTCATTACATTAAAGAAATTGTGCACTTTGTGACTCACCTGCCTTGAGTGCATACCATAGAAATGCATGTTGTCAAGACATACAGTAGTGGGTGTTTCTGGGACCCGTGATCTTTTCCACACCCACCTGCCCTATCAGATGCTGCTCCACAAAGCAGAAATGAAGGGAAATGAGTGAGGGCAAATGAGCTGATGATTTGGGCATATTTGAGCAGCTACCCCAAATAAACTAAGTGTGTTCGGTGCACAGGACAACCGCGAACAGTTTAAAGAAGCCACGCGTTGCAAGAACACTGATTAAAATCACCAGCATTTTAACCAAGATTTGAAAGTATTTTCATTCAAGTCTCCCACTAAGACTGACTGTTTTAGCTTAAGAGGCACTATAAAATGGAGTTTGTTGCCTTGGTATGGAGCCAGACTAGCTGTTTCCTATTATTACTAATACAACTTTTTTATTTATTTCATTTACATAATTTAATCTATGAATTGATCAACTTTTTTCTTAATTTAAACGAAAAGCACTCATTTGAGTCGGACAGGAAAATTCAACTGTGTATAACTTCACTGCATGCCATGGACTAATTAACACAGCAGGAACAAGTGGACTGTGGAGACTATTATGTAATGTCCTTCACAGCTCAAATCAGGCATCTATACAATTACATAACATTGCTTGCCAGGGTTTTGATAAGACTCTTTGTGTCTCGGTACAAAATTATGCAAAGGGAAGGAGCAGAATTAATCACCCAATCTGGCCTTGATGGCATGAATATGAACTCAAAATCTGCCTGGGGAACAGAGGATATCTGAATTCAAGTAGCCACGGGAGGGCTGTCTGGTGCTCCCTGTGTGTGTGTGTGTGTGTGTGTGTGTGTGTGTGTGTGTGTGTGTGTGTGTGTGTGTGCGTGCGTGTGCGTGCGTGTGTGTGTGTGTGTGTGTGTGTGTGTGTGTGTGCGTTTGCCTAAATCTGAGCACCGTGTCCTTAACACAGGATGATCAAGAATTTGCATCTGTGAGGAGGTTGAGGGGCCTCCCACAGGTCCTCAGTGACATAAAGGTGAGGGTGAATGACTGCAAGGAGATGAGCCTCCTGGAATAATCATTACGCTGCTAATCCCATGCCATAAATATGATTTAAATGGGATTGTGTAATGTATCCGGGAACAAGAAAAACTGCTTCCTGCAGCTGAGTGAAAGAATGCTTGCACATCCTGTTTGAATTAATCAGTATTTCTAATTGCCATCCCTGGTCTTGCCAATGGCTTTTTCCTCTATAAAGGCAGTAAAAGTGCAGTGTGCAGAAAACGGTAGGATCCAAGACACGCGGAAGAATCCAACACACACTCACACTCACTTACTCACTCACAAACACACACATAACACACACACACACACATTCAGCCTGTGTCGGATCAGCATCAGCAGGTGGTGTGCATGTGGGTGGTGTGGGTGCTTATTCATCTATCCAGGATGGCATCCACTTCGAGCCAAGATGAACTATACAGTAGATCATGACTCTCTCTCTCTCTCTCCCCCCCCCCTTCCAGTGGGTCAGGCCTGCTCCTTCACACCGGAAACAACAAGAGGAGATAGACATTTGCACATTACACTAAATGAATGTGCAGAATTGAGTCTTTACATTGCATGGTTGGTGCATGAGAGCGAAAGAAGCCAAAAGCTGCAGCTGCCTTTGCAGCCACGGCCAACATTTTCATTTGTGATCTTTTTCTCTAAATAAAGGAGTTCATGTTCAAGAGAAAATGGATTTAAAGGTGTAGACAGCACTTCTGGAGAATGTTTTTTGTCAAAATCAGTGAATATCTCCTCATGATCCGCTACTTAGTGTCCGTACTGTGTGTGTGCCCTAGCTTGGCATTCCCAGACCTGCCACTAGGCGCTGGCAAATTAAATTTGCTGCGCCTGTTGGTCTGGACACTCTCCGTTGAAGCTTTTTCAAAAAGACCAGAAATCCGGACTCACGTTTCAATTGGTTATATCTAATATGGGTGCGCCAGAGCCCCTTATATGGTACTCTGGGGAGGACGTAACCTGATGACGACAGTGACGTGCATGCGACGTCGAAGCCGTGATAGTAAACATCAAAGATGGCTGCGGATATGTTGTGTGAGTTTGAGACTGCTTTGGCCTCGACTCTTTACGATTTGGAAGCCGGCACTCAAATCTTTCATTAGCAAGTAAGAGGAATGTTCTGTTTTGCCGACCGACCACGGCAAAAGTTTAATTTAACAGTTTAACAGCTGTTCGCTAAACGAACGGGGCTTACGTCGCCTTGTGCATCGCTCTGATTGGTTGTAGTGCTATCCAACTGCGTGCAGTGGCATTTGAAATGCACGAGTAGGAGACGCCCCTTGAGTTGGAAATTACTATTGATCGTGGCCAGACCCTCTATCGTTCAAGATATCAGGGTCTGGATTTCCAGGCTATGTGTGCTGCTTTGAGGTAAAATACTGTATTTAAAGCACTTGTCTGAGCTTTATGAACACTCAAAAAATGCTCTGTATCCTTAATTTTATTTCATATTCTGATATGCAAGGCATGTATACCTTTAAAATCTGATGTTATATGTCATGTCTGTAGATGCATGCACTTGGATCAATGTGACATTTTCTATCTGAACATCCGCTCCAAGGCCTGCTCTGTAATTTGTGTGTGTGTGTGTGTGTGTGTGTGTGTGTGTGTGTGTGTGTGTGTGTGTGTGTGTGTGTGTGTGTGTGTGTGTGTGTGTGTGTGTGTGTGTGTGTGTGAGTGTGATCAGAAACCCCTTCCTCCCCTCTATTTCTTCTATCTTCTGTCCAGGGTTGGTGTTGCCTGCATGGTGGTTAAAGATCCTGCTCAGGCCATCCCTAGCTGCTATATGAGACGGAGCGCCCAGTGATTCAGGGCTGACTGGTTTTCACACCCTAAAGCTCACAGTTCATCTGTGTTGTGCATGAGGTGGCAACACTCGCAGGCACAAGCTGTGTCTCTCATCCGCGGTGTGTTCCGGATCCGCCACTGTTAAATGTCAGTCATGTCATTTGATTGAGAAGAAGCTTGTCACAGCGAGGAGGAAAATAAAAGAACAGGACAGCTTGCTCTGGATGGTGAATCACAAAGAAAAGCGGTATTCATTAATACATGCATGCATTGGTAAACTAAACAAAAGAAGTGCCTCGCATTGAATGGCTTCAATGGACGCATTCTTTGCATTCATTATAGCTTTGTTTTGGAAAAGAAGAGCACTGCATCCGCCGCAGATCGTATATTAGCTTAGCTGGAGAGAAAAGAAATCGCAATTACGTGGTTATGAATCAGTTCGGTGTCGTAATGAGTCAAATTACACTGGCCAGTGCAGAGGTTTGAGGCGATGCACAGAGAGAGAGAGAGAGAGAGAGAGAGAGAGAGTCATGTACCAATTGGTCTTTGCTCATGCTGATTGAACCACTAGAACAGTCTGTTATTCTCATTCACATAACAACATTTATCTGCAGGGGTCCGAGTGAAACAGTCTCAGACTTTCATACATGCACTCTGTGATGTGGGGTTGCAAATAGATATTGGATGTTGTGAAAGAATCATGAGGGGGAAAAAAAGCTTGTGAACCACTTGCCACTTGCCATTTCCATCCAAAAGTATCACCATTTTTAACACAATATCAAGAAATCTGCTAGTTAAAATACAATGGAATGAGCTTTTCCAGTCTACTGTTATGTTATTGGCAATAAGCGGGCGGCTCTCTCAGGTGTCATGATCCATTTTGTAAAGTCAAGCCTAAAATATATTCAAATTATTTCAACTATTTTGTTGAATTTCAGCTGTTTCCACTCAAGTTTTTTTCTTTTTATACCCAATTGAAAATGTCAATGGAAAGACATTGACTGACCTGAAGGTTCGAGAAGCCTTTATGATAACATAAGGTTGCCAGTTTGTGCCCCAGCAGTAGTTGGAAGTAAAAGAGTAGCTTTCCGCTCCCATTATTTCCAGCACTCTTGAGCAAGGCCCAACACCTTACACCGAGGTTGTGGAGGGCAGCTTTGCAGATGTGAGTGTGGGTAATTGTGTGAGTGTGAAACAGGGAAAAAGAGAGCATTTCCGTCAGTGAGTATTATATACAGATTTGGATCCTGCTCACGATAAATTACACCAAATACGTTTTGCGCATGTAAATATAACAGGATGCTTAGACGTGTAAACACCTTATCCAGGTTTATGATAATCATCTTTTTCTTTTTTTAGAGATCATTTTTGGGCGTTTATTTATAGTGCTGAGTGATAGAGATGAAATGAGCCAGAGAGGGGAATGACATGCAGAGGACTGACCATGGGTCGGATTCGAACCCGGGTCTGCTGCGAGCACAAACCCCCTTCCCCTTCATAAGAATATCTTAATTAAGAACAAAGAAAGTATGCTGACATTGTATCCAAGCAACAACCAGGAATAGAAGATTGTAGATAAAGGAAAGAAAACACGCGTGTACAGTGCAAATGACAGTTTATTGAGAACTATTCATCACAAACGAATCTTACTGAAAAAGGAATATTAAAGTATTGTCTTTTTGTTTTCAACTTCAACACACCTTCATCTCAGAGGAAATGCTTTTGCTGTGGCTTTGTGGAGTATCACACACGCTGAAGTGTGAAAGATGGAGTCATTATCTCCATTCAGCCTGCAGACTCTGAAAACCAGTTTTTGCCACTACAGTACATTTTTTCTTGCTACATTTATTCCCAGTTTTTGAACCCATTGAGAGAACAGAGGGGCAACTGTGAGCACCTGCACGCTTCCAGTGATGGGCTTTCATCTGGAAGACATTTGTTGCTGTATTTGGGTACATTTTATTGGTGAAAAGGAACGGGGAAAAAAGAGACAAATAGAAAATGAAAAAATATGTTCCAATTCATCTATCAATTGATCTACAGGAGAACATCCATCAAAACATCATTATGGCTCAAGTACACTCTCTAAGAATAGCACCACTAAATTGAAATTTCACACTGAGCCTCCTTAAATGAAAAATCTCCTACCGTTACCATGGTTATATGCTCAAACTACGTAGAGGTTGTGTAACAAGTAGAAAGAAAGATGTCAGAATGGAGCAAACTGTTTCTAAAAAGTTAGGACAAAGTCAGGGTCAGGGGGATCAAAAGGCACATCTAACCCAGGAACACATCTCCATAGAAGCCCACTCCCTCCATCTTCTTGTCTCCTGCCTGGTCCACCAGTTCGGGAAAGTTGGCTCCCACGCAGGCATTGACAGCCTCCCTCACCTGGGCAGGTATAGACCTATGTTTCTGATCATGCTCCTTCAGGGCCTCTTGATTGAGCTGCACACACAACCAAAGGTTAGTCGGAGGTTATAAACTTGTCTGCCAGGCGCTTATCATAATCTTTAGAAATGGATTTTTTTGTTTTTGGCACCTGCAAATGAAATAAAGGGCATCCCTTAGCTGAAGCAAAGGAAACTGATGATGAGCTATTTTCAGGGTATTTAATAATGTGGCAATGTGCCCATACTCAATCAGCAACTTTAAATACATCAATAAACTCAGCTTGCATTTTGCAATGAATGAGTTATCCTCATGTTTCCCTTTCTCTCAATTATCACAAAATTTGAATTTGTAAGCTAATGCTGTTGTTGAAACATAATAAAAGCAGACCGTCCATCTGGCGCTCGCGCGTCAATGTCTGATAAAAACTAACACCTCTTTTCATAATATCAGCGGCCAGGATTTTACCAATTCAAAGCGAGGCATTGTCACAAAAGCGCTCTGACATCATTTACAGCGGCAGGATGTGGGTCCGTACTAAACTAGATGCGTCATCGTTGTAACATTACGTTTGACTACAGAATGGACACATTGCCATGGCTGAACATTTATTTGGAAAACGGGGATTTGTTGCTGGCAAAGGTTTGGTTTGTAGATGTTAGAGTGATAGTTTCTACATGCTTGTGCTCACCTTTATTCTATTATGGGTACCTATACCGTTTGGGGGTGAGTCCTTATAATTGGGATACAATGCCAATCACAACAAGGTCAACAACTAGCTTTGTGGTTAGGGTTAATGGTCGGGATTAGGCCTATAGTGGGGTGTTTCTAGCACACAAACGTTTCAGGGCCACCAACAACTTTTCGAGGAACTCAGGAACTAAACCTGCTTTTCGACCGGAGGAGTCAGTGACTGATTCTATTTTTATAAAGTCCTCGTATAGGAGGTGAATCTCTGTTGGTTAGCAACTGGTTGGTATATGTGTCATTGATCTTTTTAGCCTTTAAGTCTTATTTAGGAACACAAACAGAATCATCCAGGGCATACTTTCAGTTTCTAGGTTAGCCCCGGAGTGACAAAAACAAGTGTATCCTGCAGTCAGAGTGTGCACCTGATTAGTAAGGTTGTTGATTTCCTCCAGTGTTGCAGCCTGTTTCTTCACAAGAGCCTCTTGTTGTGGGCTGTAATCTGAAGACTGTAACAATACAAAAAAAGCACAACACAACATGTCACCGCTGAAAAACAACATCGATCGGTGGATTGAGACTGTGTTTGTGTGTGTGTGTGCGCACATGTGGCACCAAGTGAGAGATAAAGACTGTTTGCATGTCTATAAGCAGTTCGTCCGCTCTCATGTTCCTCCCTGTGAGTGTGTACGTGTACATCTAGAGAGGAGCGCACCCATGGGATGCAACCTGAGCAAGAGAATCAATACTTTCAAGTCAAAACAGGTTGGACTTTTCCAAAGCAGTTACACAAGCCATATAGCACCCGCAGTTCAATACTGAGGATGTTCTGATTAAGAAGGTGAAGGTGCAAAGTTGGCGTAATTAATGAAGAAAGGCTGATTAAGTAGATGAAATGAGCTGCAATGTGGCCCTAATGTGTGGAGGGATGGGATTAGTATGGGGGGGGGGATTGATCGGAGAGGAGCATAGTGAAATGGCCAGGTCTTTAACCCTGATACAGCAGTTCTGAATCTTTATGAGCCACCCGAGAATGAATAGCAGAGCTCAGTGAGTCATCGACCACACGTGGATAAACCCGCTCTCTGTAAACAGCTTCTGAGTAATGGACAAGCCTGGCATATGGTCAGGGTCCACTGCACTTTACCAACTGGGTAAAAAGGGTGTGAGTGTGTGTGTGTGTGTGTGTGTGTGTGTGTGTGCACATGTGTGCGGTAGTATAAAAGTAAAGCCTTGTCACGTGCCTAAGATGAGATAATTACCCGTATTTGGTTGAAATCTTTTGACACTGGTTGCCACTTTGTAACCATAGTTACACTGCTGAATACAATATGCATTGATCACACCAATGAATGTTAAGTCAGTGTGAGCTGTGGATTTGATACAGTTTTCAGGGACACGTGAACATGGAAGATTAAGGGATGCATAAGAGATCAAGCTTCAGTTAAAGTCAGGTGGAGACCTTGACTTGCTAATTCCTTTAGGAAGAATAATTCAATATATATAGGCTACCTGTTCGCTTTGCTTTCTTTCCAAGAATTAGACGAGTTTGCTCAGCTAAGCATAAAGACTGGACACAATCTTTAAGCCGAGCAACCCCAACATATCAGTGTGCTTTAGAGATGCTTACCGGTAATTGTTTAATGCTAAACTATGCTAACCAGCTGCTAGCCCTTACTTCATGCTTTCCATACAAACATGATGAGGGCACTGATCTCCTCATCCAACCCTCTGCAAGAAAGGAACATTTGAACAAGTTTAAATCAATTGGGCTACTTACTGTGCCATCAGTGTGACTGGTATCATCCAGCACCTCTACGCTCATTGCCCTTTTCAGCCTGAGAGAGAAGACAATTCTAATTTTAAAATTGGCCTATTGTACATAACATTACGAATTCATCAAATCGAGCCAGAATTTATGAACGGCAATGAATGGAAACACACAAAGTAACCGAAGGCAGGGTCATGCTGTGGACTCACTTTGCTTTTTCTGAAGACGAACTTTTCGACAGCGATTTCTTCTTAGTGTCTTTGGTTTCGCTGCAAAACAAGGCAGAGGCAGAAGGTAAGAGCTCCCGCTTGATTGGAAATTCAAAAAACGAAAGGGGGCCCTATAAACAAACCCTTTTCCTTTAAAGTAGAGTTACAGGGCTATGTGCCTCAGACATGACCTTTTCTTTACGGTGAAAGGGAGGCTTAAATGCGATATAATCGCGCCTGTGTGGACAGGTAGATGACCGGGGCTGCCTTTGCTTTCCCGCTGCTGTTTAAACACCTGTTGGATAATGGTTGTCCTGAGATAACCATCTGCCAGCTGGGGACGTGGGATAACACACACACACACACACACACACACACACACACACACACACACACACACACACACACACACGTCGTCCAGGACGCCATAAGCCAGCCAAGGACATTGGAAGATCTGCGCCTCGAGTTGATTCCCTCTTTATTCGAGGTAGGCTATAGTTGTCTATGCAAAATGTCAAATATTTTCTCCTCAGATGACACACGCAGACAAGGTCACACCAAAATCTCAATGTGTACAGCGTGTCCCCAGTGTGTTGTATGTGTGCTCACACCTCTCCAGGGTCTTCAGTTCACAGGCGTGTCTCTCAGTGGCCATCTCCAACAGTTTGGTCAGTCTCTGTCACAAGAAGAAGGAGGAAGTGACACATTCACAGTCAAGAAAAAGATGGAAAATGAGACGTGAGTAGCTCTAGATAACAATGTGATTAAAGTCTCTCTAATTAAAGGTAAAAGAAAAGTTCAGTCCTCTCGTTGACAAGAGCACTTGGCCCAAGACCTGTTTGCCACTCTCCATCACTAACTCTCCCCTCACCTCACTCCACAGCACAGTACGGCCTACACTCTGTCTGGTGCGCTGGCAGAAATTACCTGATTGACCCCTCAGTCACATACTGATTCAGAGCTTATGCTAATAGCACCCCAGAGCACCTGGGTCTTATGTACAATCAATAGGGCCTGCAAAGCGCTGGCTGCTGGCCCGTGATCCCAGACACCCAAAGCCGAGAGGTAAAATGAGTGGCTCCATAGGAGATGTGTATGCATCCTCCTGAGCCATGCAGACAATCATTTTAAACTGCTGGGTCATTTCATCTATTACGATGCATTCAAAATGTTAATGTTTTCTTTGCAAATCCTTACTTTTACCTCTGTTTTTGGTCTCCACCAACAAGGGAAATATTTGGCCCTTTAGCTGTTCTCTAGCCGTGGGATGTGTACAGTGGGGGTTTAGAGCTTTTCGCTGCAGGGATGTTTGGATTTGGGTGATCATTCTTTGTAGGTTTATTGCTACCAGTGAGCCCTCTCAAATTGTTTTAACATTGTCATTTCATGTATTATGTTATATTAAAAAATATATATATTTAATTACCACTTTTAATAAATGAACTCTGAAATGCAATGCAGGTGAATGCTATGTATTACATGGCTAGTTTAGTGCAGAGCAACAAGCTCCAACACAGCATTGTCATATTTTTACATTGCAAGGTTGTCATGGCTGCACAAGCAGCAGATAGAGCAACATTAGTATTTATTTTGGAGTCACTTTCTCCTGATGAATGTGTTACTTTGAACTGCTAATGTCTTTTTTTTCTCTCTTTTTAATTGGATTTTTTTTTGCATGGTTCTTAAACATAGACCTGTGCATTGCTAACCCTGTGCATCACTAACCTCTGTGGCAAACTGCTCCTTCCTCTTCCTCAGCTGATCACACTGCTCCGTCCACAGAGCCTGCAGCTCAACCTGCATTTTCTCCTTCTGCTCCTGCACCCGCTCCGTCTTCACACTGGAGTCAGAGGTGCCCCCCCCTCCACTGGAAGAAAAACATAACATGATACAACCAAAACAAGAGGATATGTGCTACGGGAATAGAGTTTTTTTGACTAACTCTCTCCGATCAGAAATGAATGTACAACCGTGTACAATGCTCATTTGCCCTGAAAGCTTAGCGTGTGCCTTGTGCATGAAAAAAACCCCACTGCAGCCCGCATTCATTTAGCTGTTCCCTTCCATCCTCCTCCAATATTCTGCTTCGGCCAGAAAAACACATTAGCCCAGGAATATTCTCCGTGCCTCTAAATATAACCTCATTAGTGACACTCACCAAAACAACAACAACTTCATTAGTGGGTCAATCTAAAATGCTGTAGAATTCACCATTACTTTGCAGGAAACAGAACAGACTTTGATGGATGAGTCAACACACACAATTGGGCAGATGGGTAGGTTAAGTATACTGTACATGACGGTCCTCCACCGACAAACACTATCTAACAGTATTTTGTCAAACTTTGTGTTGGTAACAAACAATGAGAGAAATAGTTCCCTCTTACTCCTTTTTCTTCACAGAGGCCTTTTTCTTGATGCCCTTGAAGGAGTCAGAGTATTTCTGAGTCAGGTCCTCAGCTTTTTTCTGACACTTCTTTTCTGCCTCCCTCATCTCTCGCTCCTGACGCTTGATGACCTTCAGATAGTGCTTGTGCTGTGTCAGTTCCTCGGCAGTCACAGTCGGCGGCTCTGCGGCACACACACACACACACACACACACAAAGGGCTTTGTTTTGAGAGTGCTCCTGCTCGGGTCGGCAGTGGATATGCATTTGTAATGCATTCATTCGACAAAGACTTGTTATTATTTATTTTTTTAGTACACGTCACATGTAGGGGAGAACGGGGTAATTTGTCACACGGGTAGGTTGTCACAATCGTTATATTTCGGAACCAGAAGGCGCTGTCTGTTACATTTTGGTATGTAAATATCCACAACTGGGATCAGAGGTCACCTACACAGTCTTCCTTGGAGTTAGACTGCTGCATTTGAGGTGAGAGGACTGTTAGTGTTGTTCATGTCAAATTGAAAATATTTAGCTCCTCAGTATTTTTCTTCTAGGCTTTTACACAATGGGTTTATAACAAAACACTTGTTACCCTAAAAATGTGTGAAGGGTAAGCTATAGTTTAGATTGTTTTTAGCAAGCTAATTAGTTGTCAGATGGTTGTTGGCCTTGATGCTAGCAATAAATTCCAGTTGGGGTTGGTCGTCACATTTTTTGGGGGGTTGGTTGTCACATGTTATCCAAAGGGTGCAGCCAGGAAAGGAACCCTATAACAAAAGAAAATGTCAAGCTGTATCCTCACTGGCACCCCAGAGAAGGAGAGAATTGAGCAGGAAAGGCAGCTAGCATGCAAAAGAGAAAAAGGGCAACAAAATCAAAACGACCCAGTGCATCCCAAACTAGACCAGTTGCCAAGGCTACTGCACCCCAGTGCACTCCACCCCAGCTGGGGAAGAAGAAACAGAAGAGAAAGAGACAGGAGGAGGAATCTTCATCAGATGAAGAGGATAGTTTGTGTTTGTTTTGTATGGAAACGTTCTCCAGCACCCGTTCAGGGGACGTAAGGGAGAAGTGTTGTATGTGCAACCAGAGGGCACACAATCTCTGTTTAGTTAGAGTGAGCAGACCCTACATTTGCCATCACTGTAACTCAGATAGTGAATGTGTGTATTGTGGTTGAGTAGGCTATTATTGTTAGACCTATTTGTTTTGTTCTTTATGTTGTTAGCTACAGTAGGTTGGCCTTAATATGGATTTCCTTTTTGTTAATTCCTTGCTCATTTTGTGTTAAGATGCATAAGTTATGTAGGCCTAATTTTCAACTTGACAATGAAATTAAACTTTCAAATGTAGTTCTGCTTTCTTGCCTTCTTTTTAAGATTTTTCCCATAAAGATAACATTGTGACAAACAACCCTATAGTGTGTGACAACCGACCCCTTGATGGGGTTGGTTGTCACAATGTGTTAGAGTGTCTTTGATGATACATTTCTTCTTTATTACAATAAGTTAGAAAAAGTGAGGGGTTCACATTTCAAGCCAACACCTTAAGCTTCAATTTAATGTAAGAATGACTATTGAAAGATGTTTAGGTGATGAGCAATTCTCACTAGAGTAAAAAGTGTGCCTACTGTCTCCCCTACATTATTAAGAAAGTAAAGAACAAAGCAACAATTCACAATGTATCATATTGAGTACTTCAGTTTTACCTTCACTGCACGTTGGCGACTGAGATGACTCATCTGGTCCTGCAGAATCAGGCGTTGCACTTGCTGGACAGGGCAAGGCTAGGGCAACAGCAGCAGTAGTAGCAGCAGTAGTAGCAGGCTCCTCAGCAGTTTCTGTGCCTGGTTTATCATCTGCAGCAGTTTCACAGCTTGTACTGGCCACAGGTTCCTCTCTGGTTTCAGGAGCTGTTTCAGGAGCCTCCTCTGGCTCTGGGGCCGATTCCTTCACGGGAGCTGCCTCTGGCACCGGCTCTGGGGCCAATACTCTCTCGGGAGCCGCCTCTTCGGGGCGAAGGAGGGTTTCAAGACGGGTTTTAAATGCAGCGTTTCCTGCATCGGGGGCTGGATCCTCAGCTGGAGTGTCAGTGTTAGGAGACTGAAGAGGTTCTACCGCAGGTTCCAAAGTGTCTGTCTTGCTCTCAGCCTCTTCTTTAACTTCCTCAGCAGCAGCAGCAGCAGCTACTGGTGGAGACTGGGTTGATGGGTCACTGGCGTCAACCAGTGGTGCAGGTTCAGATGTGTCCGTTTCTATGGTGGAGTGGAAAGTTCAGTGATCAAATATAGGGCTTCTTTACATGAGACACTGCAGGTGTAATAGGGTACTATTTCTGATATGTTGGAATACATGTGGGAATTTGTCAATATGAACAACGAATAATGTATACATTTGCATCTCAAACTAAAACTCTAGATGGTGGATGAAGCCAGAGTTTAAGTATTAATTTCATTTTTAGAGAATATTATAGTCTAAAGATTTTACAGAACATATTTGGATACAGCCCTTTTCATTTTATAAATCAAAAAATTAAATTTTTGTCATATTTTTAAGACTAACCACAAGTATTACTTTTTTAAAAAACTGTGCTGTGTCCCCTTCAAAAGCTTTGTTACCTGCAGCACTTTCCTTCGCTTTGTCTCTAGCAGCTTGGACCACAAGAGGCATTTCATAGGGAGAAACGTAGTCTGCCGATAACTGCATGGGCACAGAAAGGACAGCAACATCAAAATCTATTAAGGCTGGTTATTTTCCAGGCAATTGGTGAGTCATGTGTGAGAACTTAAGGGAGAACTAGGGACATTGACTGATGTGTCAAATATTATATATAACGACTGTGTTATGTTCCCTGCTTCCCTGCTTTGTTTTAGTTACCTCTTTAGGGGTCTTTGTGGTCTTCTCTGTTCCTTTGGTGGGGTTAAATAAGGCATCTGTGAAATCTGAGGTAGAATCAAACCGGTTAGTGCACAATGCAGCAATTATTCATCCTCCACTCATCCAAATTAAATCAGTCTCATCCCTGACTGTAACCCTGACAACATGAATTCAATTGCAGCGTAGAGTTTTTCTTTTGCAAAAAAAGAAAACACATAGGATGAAAATCCAAGCACCTGCAAAGGCAGCGGGGATGTAGTCTTTGACCTCAATGTACACAAAGAGAGCGGGCAGAGTGAGGGGCATGTTGCTCTCACTGCGCAGGCAGATGTGATGGAAACCTGCAGGGCATAAAACAACGAACAATGAAATAAAAACAAGGCAGTAGCTCCCACTCTGGCAAAAAACAAGTAAGCAAATACTTTTGGATGACTTGAGTGATGGTTTAACTAATGAACATTCCATGAATCATGAAGTTCTGGGTAGACTCAGCGATTCTGGAGAATAGTTGTTGTCAAAATGACTTTTAGTCAAAATCAGTGAATATCTCATTGTGATCTGTTACTGAAAAAAAACCATTGTTAATACGCAGCCTAGGCTCTGTAAACTGGCATGTTGCTAGCTACGGTGGGCCCCCGTTGTTTACATACCAGTTTAGAAAGCCTAGGCTTTGTATCAATACCAGATTATCTTTCAGCACACACACAGTACGGAAAAGTAGCAGATCATGAGGAGACATTCATTTCATTTCATTTTCCTTTATTTATTCTCGAAAGATCAATTGAGGGTTACCCTCTTTTACAATGACGTTCACTGATTTTGACAACAAATCTTCTCCAGAATCACCGACTCCACCTTTAAGTGGTGTTTTTTTCTTTTCCTTTTTCGTTCACTGTTTCACTGACCTGATTGGATGGCATCAAGTGGGATGATCCTGTGTCCCAAGAATTTACCGTTCTCTTCATGCACTACAATTCTTAGAGAGGCCATTTCTGGGAGCATGATCTATCCAACATAACAACAACAAATATATTATGATGAGCAGCGGCAGAAGCACACTGGGTTATAGAGGCTGACCTCACAACATAACACGTTCACCCTTGCATGTTTTCGTGCATATGTGAACATATTGTCTACTACAAAATACACACCTTATCAAAGACAAAAGGCTCCTCATTCCACACTGGGTTTATGGCGTTGGGTGTGGGCGACCACTTGGTGCGATATTTCTTCTTGGGATCTCCCGGCAGCCCAATCACCTCCACCTCAACTCCTGTTTTCACGTTCTTGTCAGAGAGAAACTGGCCCGAGTAGATCTGGTGAGACATTGGGAACAGTATATTTTGATGACATACACGATATACGCAGTAAGGTTGACATTACAGATGTGGATCTGTCCCATTGTGTGAATCCGTCTTCAGGACACGGTGGATGTAAATAGAGCGCAGGCTTTCCCCCCACGCAGAATCTGCTGAATACCAGGAACCATGTATCAGTCTCAGCGGGAAGCTCGCATTGTTACTGCCTCTGCATCTAAACTAGAGGGAAAACCAAGGGAACACAGCTGCACTCACACACAGGTTTCTTAAGGCTATTGAGGTTCATTTAACGCTCAATTTAGAGAGCAAAAACAGCTTGTTCACACTGCATTGTTTGATCAACAGTTTCCCCACAATACAAAATCATAAATGATGCAGCTTAAAGGTGGAGTCAGCGATTATAGAGAACTCTTCTTGTCAAAATCACTTTTTGTCCAAATCGGTGAATATTCCCTCACGATCCGCTACCTGTACTTAAATGTGTCAAAAAGAAATCCAGTGTTAATACACAGTCTAGGCTCTGTGAACTGGTATGTAAAAACATGGTATGTAAACAAAGGGGTCCACCATAGCTAGCAACATACCCTTTTACAGAACCTCGGCTGTGTATAAACACTGGATTTATTTTGTTGTGCATACAAAGTACGGACAGGTAGCGGAGAATGCGGAGAACTTCACTGATTTTGACAATAGGCGCTCTCCAGAATCACCGATTCCACCTTTAAGTGTGTGAAAAATGTTACCTGCAGCTTTAAAGTAACTATTTTCACCCTTTTTCAATTGTTTACGTTTCATTTTTGTTCTGAACAGACACTAGCATCCCTGTGCCGAATATGCCATGGGGAGGGTTCAAGTAAGGGAAGCTTAATACAACAACTATGAGGCTTTGGAACCTGCCTTTATGGTCAATGTGCTTGCCACAACGGTGTCAATCCTGTCGCAGAAAGGGTCAAACTTCTTGTCACTGCGACGTAGGACATCATGCTTGAGTAGGTAGCCCGTTCGGCCGTTGAATTCGAATAGAGCCAAATTCAGCTGCATGGGGAAATCTGTAAATAAAGACAAAACGAAAAAGCCCCTTCATGCCCTCTCTCTGGGAGAAGCAGGGACTATCAAAGAAAGCACAGGCATAGCAGAGGCCTGTGCAGCACAATGAGGTGCAACACTGACCTGCTGTGGTGGAACTACAGAAGCTCAGGTTATTAGAAATACATCACAGAGCATGCAGGCTGGAGTGGCACTTTAAAACAGAATAACTGAGAGGGGGGACACCTTCTGCTGTAGTGCAACACATTAATGACATTTTGAATGAATGAATGAAAGTTATCAGTGGATTCTATTTCCTATTTTTTACCCATGGTCTGGTAGTTGAGCGCCACCATCTGGCAGCCGACGTTCCAAAAGGGCTGGGGGCCGTAATTGGATGAGTCCATTCTGGTTCCTTTGGGGTAAATCCTGCTCATCTGCCTCTTATTGTATCTGAGAAAAAGCAGTTTAGGGAGGAATGTTTTGATATGTCTGCATTTGTATGCAAAATCAGGATGCTCTGATGACAGCATTAAGTGTAATTTTTTTTAAATAATCTTCAGCCCATTGAACACCAATATCCCCACATTTTTGTAGGTGTCACAACATCTGCTGCACTTTAAAAAGGATACTCGACGAATTCGACAGCAGTCTTGGAAATCATTGCCTCCCCTCTTGTCTCCACAAAAGATGAGATGGCGTAACTCTTGTTTTTCTCTGTGAATGAGGGGAAATAAAGAATTGCAAAAGCCCACACTGACTACAATTTCTTTAGGTGTAATTTTTTGGGGGAATTTATGTTCTATTGTTGTTAGCCTAACATTTCTGTTAAATCTACCAAGACGTACTTTTGGCATTTTCGAAAGAGATGAATTTGCCGGGCTGGATGTAATTGACGATGGATGACATTGCCTCATACGCTGTAACTTCTTGTCCAGCTGTGCCCTGTGGGGGATTGTGACGGGAAGTGAACAGATGTTTAACGTGGTACAGCTGGTCAATGATCATTTAAAGCAATTAAATCATCATCTCATCATGTCTCTACCTCATCTGATGTCTTCATCTTCTCCTCGTCCTGTTCGTCCATCTCCTCTTGCTCCTCGTTGTCTTCCACAGCTGCATCCCCCTCTGCTTTAACACATCAATCAATTATAAACAATAAACACAATCCCAAGGATAATATATAATGAGTAGAGAAAACGGAAATAAAATAGGATAAAAATGTATATAGCCTATATTCATTTAAATAAAGTATATACAATACAAAAAAGAGCAAGAATAAAATAAGATGAAATACTAAATGAACAATGAATTCAGCTAAAACAGTTACAGTCAGATGTGTAAAATTCAGAAATCATAGATTTAAATAAACCAACAGTAGGAAGAGCAGTCATTTGTAAGTACATTATACAGTAACAGTATTACATGAACAAAAAAATGTGTGACACTTTCAGATGAACAAGAAATTTGATATATTTTGGATTGATGTTCATTCAGTCCACCTTGGTTCTCCTGGGTGCTAGGTGCTGGGTTGGCAGGGTCGGCAGGGTCCTGGGTAGTGTTGTTTGGGTCCTGGGTGGGTGCAGCTGTGGTTGTGGTTGGAGTCTGTTCAGTGGCTGCTGTGATGGGTTTCTTAGTCTGGGTCGGCTTTTCATGGCTGCCCTTCTTGTTCTTGATGAGGATCTTACCCATGAGCTCAGAGGGGCTTGGGATCTGCTGGCCTGGCTTCAGCTGGATGTTTCAGATAAATAGAAAAAAAGAACTTTGGGTAAACTGGGAGAAAAACAATACTTTTTTCAGGGCTATAACTTTAGCACCATTTAGGAAACCTCGGTGTTGTCTTATGGAATGAGGGGATTTGACATAAACTCCAAAAGAAAGAGCGGAATGTAACAAAAGGAGCACAAGTAATTAAAGCTCACTAACTTAACATGTCAGTTCTGAACAGACACCAAAGGGTAAAACATTTTGGTTTTATGGGAAGGTTGTGAGCAAAAGGATTTCAGGAAATGACTGCACCTGGTAAAGAAATAGCCTGATAGTTAGTTTTTGCAAGGGTTCAACAAACTATATTCCAGTACAGACTTTTTACCTTTGAACACAGCCAGGCTAGCTGTTTCCCATTAATTAGGCTAAGCTAAGCTAGCAAACTGAAATCTTCATATCTACGGTACACAACAGACATTTATGTAGAATCAATGTATGTATGAAATTATGCATTAAGATCATCATGTCAAAGGATAACATTTATTACATTTTTTGGTTGCTTAACCAAAGCCCTACAGGGCTCCTTGGCTCAGTCCTGATGGTATATGAGACATAGGTATTAAACATGTCCTCTCTCTGCCTCAGGAATACAAACACATCTACACCTCTCCTCACAACACAAAGCTCAGAGGAGGTGGGTAGACGTTGGCTGTTGATATACATCAGTTGGATAAGTACAGGAGCCTATAAGAGTCATGTCTAGCAGAGAAACGAAATAGGCCAAACATGCAACTTGACCGTTGCCACTTATTGCCTTAATGCCAATGCGGTTATACTGCAGAACTCACAGTTTCACAGTATAACATGATCTTCCTTCATCTGTTAAAAAAAATCCCTCCATATGTAAACTTTATCTACTCTTATTTTAACAGTGGGCTGTTTTGCAGCAGTGCACTCACAGGGTACTTGTCCAGTGGCTCTGTAAGCAGGGCATCACCAAATATGGTTTTGCAGTAGTCAGCCATCTTCTCCTGCTGTTTCACCCTGGAACAGAGTAGAGTAACACCTGTCACTGTTGTTGCTGATGCTACCAGAATCCAAGGTTCCATCAATATTCCATTTGGGATAATGGCATCCCGAGCAATATTACATTGTGTTAATAACATTAGGTAGTGTGAGGTCATGGAGAAGCTTGGGGCCTTACGAGTCAACGTGGTTCTCGAATGAGAGGATAACGGGGTACTGGGAGGTTTTGAAGGCGCTCTCCGCTATGGCCTCGATCACATCCTGTCACAAATCATAAAGAGAAAGGGATTTTTCTTATTCATGCATTTAAAACGTGCTCCGAGGAACATTCAGTTTTTGTTAAGTCTGTCACCCCCTTTGGACAAAAACGGTAGTGTTTTTACTATGCCAGCTGTAGGTCCAGGGTGAGGAACCCATGACAAAGGCATTAAGAAAAACTATATTAAAATAGCATTATTTGCACTGATGGTCTCGTTTGCTGTTACCTGTCATTTATGATCATCAGATGAAAAATTAGACTATTTCAGAAATATTGAAAAGTTCCTTTTAGCACTTTTAATTAGACTTTTTTATTTGAATTAGATCCAGAATTATTGGTGGAGTCAGCGATTCTGCATTATGCTTGTTGTCATAATCACTTTTCGTCAAAATCTGTAAATACAGTATCTACTCACTATCCACTTATCTGTCTGGACTTTGTGCGCGCTGAAAAAAAAAGCCAATGTGAATACACAGCCTAGGCTCTGTAAAAGGGCATGTTGCAGCTACAGTGGGCCCTCTTTGTTTATCAACCAGTTTACAGAGGCTAGGCTGTGTATTAACACTGGATTTTTTGTCTTCCAGGTAGCAGATCATAAGGAGATATTCACTTGATTTTGACAAAAAAAATATTTTGACAACAGGTGTTCTCGAGAAGTGTTGACTCTCCACCTATAAGGAAAGCAACAGGCAAGAGAGCTGCAGAAAACAACAAAATAAGTCGATGGCACAGCAGCAGGCAAAAGAAAATGTCTACAAATATAATAAAATCATGAAAATCACAGAAAAGCAGGCTGAGACAGTCATTACTGTTTCTCACAAAGAAAAATTAAGGCAAACAACATGACAAACTATTTATTCTATGCCGATGCCCTGAAGTCAGCTCCAACACCCAGAGGCTGACAGTAAAATTAACTGAGGTGTTGTGTCTTGGCCCAGGGGGAAATGGTGGAGCTCCGGCTGCCCTTAAATGGAAGTGTTGAGTGTGAGACCAGGACAAGGGGTGCCTGGCTGTGTGGGTATGTGTATGTTTGTGTGTTGCTGTCAAATTCCTTTGCCTTTTAATGTGCACATGGGTGTGAATAAGAAGTAATGAGTGGATTTTAGAGGCTTATTGTGACATCCATGATAACACGTGACTGCACTGAATGGTTTAGCCTGAACAGTCTCTGGTAAGTGTATACTTGAAGATGTCATATTGAAACAATGCAAACTATGTTCACAGGAACGCAGGGGTTGGTCATTTACGAGAAAAGGGCTGATATTTATGATAGACAACAGCAGTTAAAAAATATTCAGGGATTTGGGCTATCATCAAAGGGGACATTTTCTAAACTGACTGATCAATTGTTTTCTACATGGGTATGTGTATAGGTTTAGCCATCCAAAGAGTATTAAATTACATATAAAATGTGTTTTTTTTGTTGCCTACATGTTGCTTATATTTTCACTACACACTTAAATTATTCAAATAATAAACCATGATTTACATTTGAACCTTGTCTTCAAAAAAAGATTAAAAGTAAGTCTACAGTGAGGTCTAAATAAATGATAACTGATTATCGATTTGTCTATAAAGAATGGAGCTTGTACTGTATACTGGGAGGAGGTTCATATTAAAGCCAATCGAAAAAATAAAAAAACAAAACAAATGGGCCACAATAGCTAACAGAGCGGAGGATTGCAATGAGAGGAAGACCAGGCAAAAATATAGTTGACTATCAATGAACAAAAACAAAAAACTTTTTATTTTTTTCATTGACAGCACAACAATCTTTATGGCTCTTTTGGCCTTACGGTAAACACTTTTGAGACGGTCCCTAACTTTAGCTCTTCAGTTTTCTCTCCACTGTCAAGATAAAAGGTATTAGATGCAAGGCTCCACTCTCTGTTAAAAAAAAATCTAATTAAATAACTCAAATACAACCAAAACCTGGATGCTGTTCGTATCTGTAGAGACAGCATCTGTTCAGACCCGCATGACATATTTGTATCTGTTTTCATCCTTTTTAGTTTAGTCTGTGCAATATCCAGGAGGTAAACCAAATGTCAACTTGTATAATGAGAGAAATGTGAAACCTAGTGTACAAGACCTGACTGGAAGTGTCACAAACTCTGTATAAACCACCTTGAAGAGGATCTCAGTGGTCATGGTGAAGCCGTGGGTTATGATGGGGTCCTCATCTGGAGGCTTGCCCTTCCAACAGTCCAGCTCCAGACAGCGGCAGCCGGACAGCAGACACTGACGGTACATCTCTGGTGAGGACACGCCAGAGAACTGACCGGCTGTGGGGTTTGACAGACCACACAAACTCAGTAATATACCTTACCCCAAATGCTCCTGAGATGTTGATTCGATCAGGTGTGAGTAAGTTGTGAGTGAGTGTGGTGTGTGTGTGCGTACGTGCGTACGTGTGTGTGTGTGCGTGCGTGTGTGAGTGTGTGTCATGTGTGTGTGTGTGTGTGCGTGTGTGCGTGTGTGTGTGACCTGTGAGGTATGTGTTGTGGGAGGACTTGATGAAGTAGTGGGGTATGGGTTGGGTCATGTCTTGACTCTTGGCCAGCCTGTCCTCCACGACGACTGATGTCTCCGGGCCCATCAGGAAGAATAAGAAACCTTCTGGAGTGATCAGATCTGCAGATAAAGAAGAAGTAGAAAAAGAAGTTAAAAAAACTATTTTAAAAAAACACAGCATGACAAAGCTGTATCATCGCCGAGACTCACTTCTGTTTGTGTTTGTGGTGCAAGGTTCGTATTTGTCGATCAGAGCCTTAATCTGGTCCTGGCGCAGGCGTGGAAACAGCTCCTCGTTGAGCCGAGAGTCCCTCTGCTTCTCGTTGAGGAACTTGGTGAAGTTCTCCTTGGTCATGGTGGGTTTGTTGGAGCTAGAGAACACAGTGAGGCATGGCAATCGCATTAGCGCTGCACCCAATGATTACTCCTGCCTATCAAGGCTCACTGCCTGCCACCTGAGCCCGTTTTCCCTGACAGCCAGTGCATGAATTGGAGGCTCATACTCTTTGGGCATAAGGACGGCCTAACATCATTTACATCAGGGGTTTCTGTCTTTGTGCTGTGAAATTTGAATATGTAAATACTGTAAGTATGTTTCTGGCCTAGTAACTACTTGATATAGAATATCAAATTTAGTGGAGCCTTTTTGAATAGCCGTATTTAGACGCCAGATTAAATGGTTTACAATAAAATGCAAAAATCAAAACAAAATTCAATCGATTGGTTTGGCTGAAAATATATCATTGTTTCACAAAAACTAGTAAAGAGAAAAAATAAGGAATAACAGGTGATACATGAGGAGCTATAGTAGGTGTATTGAGGGAATAAAATACAGGATATAAAATGATAATTTAAGGATTACTCAGCCACATGAAAAGATAATCAGGGAAGAACAGGAGAGGACAGCTCACTAATTAGTGAAGATCTCGTAGATCTCAGGCCGAGGGCAGAGGTTTGTCAGAAAGGCCCTGAAGGCCGTCTCAGTGAAAACGTCGGGCTTCATGGTGTCATACTGAAATGTAAAAAACACATCATCCACACCTTATCAAAAAAGACACGCCCATTTGTGATTCTGTAGGCCTGTAATGTACATCATTATTGCAATTATATATTTTTTCCATCTTACTGCACTTTCACAGGACTGGGTACCATAATCAAAAAATGACCAAAGGACAATAAGAGGAGTGGTGACACCTTTACTGTAACAATTATTGAAAGATAAATGGACTTAGACCAAACATGAGACACCAAGATGTCTCATATTTTTCTCACCTTTCCTTTAGGGAGGTGTGCTGACGATAGGGCACTTTCCACCCTCTTCTTGTCCGCAGGGAACATCTTGTAAAAGCTGAGGAGAAAAACACATTGTCAAACTCTGAGTGGGAAATCTATTGTACAAATCAGCCACTGTGTGCCATCCCACATGGTCAGTTGGTGTAATATGCTGTTACCTACTTTTTCACTGGGATCTTGCCGTCCTTGTTGGTGTGAAGAGAGATGCGGACGTATCTAAGTTGAAAACACAAAGGCTTGCCATTACCAAGAGACAGTCCAACACTGTGTGACATGCGGGGAAATGAAATAGGGCTGTGTTCACCCAGCAACAACATGTATGAGGAGTCACAATGACATGTTGCCCGCTTACATTTTCTCCAGGAAGAGTTGTCTACAGGCGTTGCTTCTTGCAGCGTTGTAGGCAATGGCAAGGATGTCATTTGCCCAGTTCTGATGTGCATTCAATTACAAATACAAACAGGGGGGTTAGGTTTCAAAGTGGACCATTAGTTGTGCCTGAAATGTCCTTAAAATGATGATCAAACATTTTTAATTGGACACAAATTCACCACTAGAGGGCATTGGTGGGATGGTAACTCAGGAAATGAAAGCAGTCCATGTTGCATTTAAACAAACCACAATCGTGATTGTATTACAGTTTAATACATCCGGATATTGGAGTCATAATGTCTAATAAGGACTCAAATGGAGACAGTGGTTGTCTTATTGTAGAGAAGGCTGTATAATGGCTAATGGACTGCGGTTGTGTTTTGAAAAAATCAGAGGGGCAGATTGTAAACAGCTAGAGGGAGGACACAGTGCCAGCTACACAGAGAGTCGGTGAATACAGTGGCTTATTACCTGATTCACTTTCTCCTTGGAGGCAAAGAAGTTATGGTAGGTCAGATTCACTGTGTCTGGGCCCGAGACCAGGGTCAGAGTTTTGGCGAGATGGTTGCTGTCCGGGAAGTCCAGGTTGAACACATTGCGCACTTTGGGGTGCTGTGAAAGGCAAAAGAGAGACAATCTGTTTTCATAGCCACTAAGATCTCATTGGCTTCAAATACACGCCCCAATAAATGGGCCCTCGAAAAAAAGTCGAATCATGTCTGCAACACTTGAGCTACGGGAGCTTGTTCAACACAGGCAAATTTGCCGACCAAGACATGCAAACAAAGGTATATCCGTCACACACACACACACACACACACACACACACACACACGAGAGAGAGGGAGAGAGAGGGAGAGAGAGAGAGAGAGAGAGAGAAAGACAGTTCTACAGTCATTAACTTTAATGTCGCATTCAGAAATTCAGCTATTTCCCAAAACTCCTCAGGGGCCGGAGAAGAAGATGTTCTTCTCTCACCGGGGCTGAGATGAGGCAGAGCTCTGCCCTCTCTTCCTTAGGGGAACAGATTTCAGACTTGACCTCTGAACTCTTGGTGAGGGATGACGATGGATGCATACTGCAACTCTCTGTGGAGGCCAGCGAGGAAGGGGAAAAGAACTACAACAGTCATACTCAAACAAACAAATAAACACACACACACGCACGCACACACAAGCTTGCTTGCAGAAATCTCAGATCATGACTCATGACTGTGCGGTACAGTGTGTGTTAATGTTTGTTTTTGTGTATGTTGACTTCTGAGTGTTTCTGTAGTGAGGGGAGTAGCCTTGCATATGGGCACATGTGTCTTGGCACATTTTTGCAATGCAAAATGTCATACTAATGGGCAAACTAAGGGCTTGAAGCCCAAATTTGCATGCCTGCAGAGATTCTTACATAACACCCCAGTTTGACTTAAATGGATGAGAGGGCAGGTTACTATGGGAAATAATTATACTGTACTTACTTTGGGAAGTTTTGCATATTTCCCTGTTCTGGTATCTCGGATGGTAGCAACATCCAGGAACGTTGTCTCCTAGAAACAAGAAGGAACATTTCAAATACTGGATTCAACACGTAGGCTCCAGTCCAAATATGGATTCATCATACAAGTCATCCTTTGGGAAAGTGCAAAAAAAAATATGGGATTCACTTTGTTTGTGTGTGAATAATATTTGACAATGCGTCAACATGTCACAAGTAAAGACTTTGGCATGATACATGAAGCAGGTGCCTCATAGAGACAGTGAAAGAGATAGAGAGTTCTCTCCATGGAGTGCATCATGGCTCAGCTACATGGTGAGGCAGGATGATGAACCCCACATCAGCACCTAATCAATAATCTCCACAAACTGCTGGAGCCGGGAGGTGTGATGCAGCTCTTTGCTATCCCACAGATTTGGCAGATTCCGATCACATGAACAACACACACTCTCTGACTACTTGTGTTTGATATCAGGTTGTTTTTCTTTTAAGGCACACAAAAAAAAACTATAATTTTTTATTGGCCACTCAATGGGCGTTAACTCTCTGGCCCCCAGCTGGGCTATCACACATTTCTTTTTGGAGAATCTAGATAAGGATTACCTTGCTTTGGTTGATCCAGTAGACGTAGAACCCTTTCGAGTCCATCTTCATGGTGATGGGAACAGTCTTTGTAGAGTCCTTTGTTGAGAAAAAGGGAATTCCCGTTCACATTTTTTGGGACATTCATGGAGTTTAAGCCTCTGCAGCTGCTTGATGATTATGATGTGCTGAAGCTAAATTGGAAAATCTACTGTATGCTGGTAGGATTACCTATATTTTCCTGAACAGGTCCTTCATTTAACATCAATGATTACAGTGAAACCTCCATGTCATAACAATTTCAATGTTAGAGCTTGCACAGATTTGTTTGGGTGTATTCACTCACCTCCGACCACTTGGTAAATCTTTCTCCTTTAAGCAGGTAGTCTTTGACCTCTGGAGGCTCCAGAAAGTGTCTTTTCTTATTCATTTTGTCCTTCTAGCGTGAATTGAGGTACAGTTTAATACTATAACTGAAATATATCCACTAACTGCATGTTCACCATGCTGATAAGCATTGGCAAGCTTACTACTCCATCTGTATCCAAGAGATAGAGTGGAAGGGCGTTTAAAGCATGGAGTCTGACTGCACTCAGGGAACACACCCTGAGAAATATGCATTGCAAATGAAGTTGGCAAAAAACAAAACAAGTAACTTGACTAAAGGTGGAAGTGCCGCTGGGAAGCCACCCTGAATCAGAACTCTGGATTGAGCAGACAGTATTTGGAAAAAAAAGCAACAACACTGGTTTCATACTGATATTAAAGGGTTATCGCACACACATTACGATAACAAAACACATTTTGTTGCTTGTGATTGTATTTTCACAGGTTGTTGTGAGATATCTGTGTGTGATATTTCTGCAGCCATGCCAAGACAAGGAGGAAGAAACGATTTTTGTTGCTGGGGCTGATGGAATGGAAGGAAAATAACTACTAATGCAACATGTACATGGAGCATTAGTCCATTCATTCACATATCACCATTAATTGTTTCCATTGGAACTACTTTCTACGGAAGAAATAGTCCACAGGAAAAAGTGTGGCACGCATAACAGAGATATTGTTGGAAACATAGCTTTGTGTTGAGTTTTTTTTTCAAATAAATATCCCAACACATATCCTTTTCTTTTTTATGAGCACCAGACACAATAGCCCATTCACTTTCCATTGGCTCGACCCCACTAAAGACCGGTGAGATCATAAGTTAACTGCTTTTCTTGGCTATGCCGGATTGATTTTTATTTTTTGGCAGCAAAATTCAAAAATTTAAACAATTACTTTAAGAATGGAGGAAAATGAATGGGATGTGGTCTACGGGGCAGCTGTTCTCCTGACCGAAACATCCATTGAATGCTCATTAAGCTAATTTGATCGTTTCCTTGTTCAGTATAAATAGGCTTACAATCATGTTGTTTACCTATAAGGCACAAATGACCTGGGAATAACTTTCCCATAAGCTTATTTTATGAAATGATACCACAATCACCTGTGCAGGTTCATAAGAGTGTCATTTATTACCCGAGGCAGCATGCTGACTGCTGTTTCAACAAAAAGATTCCCGGTCATTTGGATATCATTCAAATAAACCTTAAGGCCCTGCAATATCTTATGCAAATGTTCAGACAGTGGGAGACCAGAGGAGTGATGTTTGGGAAAGGACCACAGTTTATTGAATGTGTTTTTATGAACATATGATAAAAAGAAAAAAAACCAATACATGAACAAACCCAGATTACAGCTTAGTATCATCTGACTCCCAGTCTCCGTGTCATAAAACATGGTATTGAAAACAATAATCTTTCCTGTGTGGGAGTCTGTGGGCCCTCTGCACCTCACCTGCCACGTGTAGATACAACCAATGCTGACAGGCAAACCTGTAGCAGCAGGATTTGCTGCACAGTTGAGTGACAGCCATGTACAACAATGCACTTTACTTTTAGCCATCCAATGTTGTAGGGATGTTACCACACAGACATTTTTAACATGACAAATAATGATCCAGTTCTTGTACAGTTGGTCGGGTGTTATATTTCATGAAGGAATGTAATGTAGGGTCAAATCAAGTTAGATAATGTAAATTAAATACTGAAGTACATATATGTGTTGGAGCAAATCATGTGTTGATGTAATATCATTTGCATGTATGTTTCTACGGTCACACTTTATAAAACACATGCATAGAATGTAACACTGTAAACCGTGAATTATTTTGGTCACCAGTATGAGTTGAAACAAGTTTTAATGTCTGACGTCACTGACCAAATGTTGCCCTTTTACCTGTCTGTCTGACCTCAACGGACATGCGCAATAACAAACCACGGGCGCTGTCCGTTGTGCTGAAATGACGCGCCGCAAGTGGATCGACCAACAGGTAGCCCTATGATGAGATTAGCTAAACGGAACCAAGATGAAGCAAAAAAGGGAATGACCAATCTGATTTGTTTGTTCAATGTGCCTACCGGTTCACCAGTGGGTTGGAAAAGCATGACATCATTCATAAATGTCTGTCAAATTTATTTTATGACCACTTTTATTGCCTCGTTGAACGTCTCTAACATAAATCCTATCCGCATGTGCGCACGGTGTAATGTAAACACTTGTCAACGTCACTTGGAGTGTTTAGCATGTGTGTGTGTGTGTGTGTGTGTGTGTGTGTGTGTGTGTGTGTGTGTGTGTGTGTGTGTGTGTGTGTGTGTGTGTGTGTGTGTGTGTGTGTGTGTGTGTGTCCTGATGTGGAGGTGATGTACGAGATTTTTTTTCTGGGTTCCTCTCGGCTGCTGCTTCTTTAAGAGCCACCGCCCGCCCCCTCTCCTGTATTTTTTTTTAGGTGAGCCAGCCACTTCATTTGCCGGATAAGACAGATAGTTGTGTACCGTATGATCTCACTTAATCGTTTGAATAAATCAAATATTTTACTGCGGATTTGCCGTCGGCCTACAGCCAGCTGTTGCCTGGAAATGTCGAAAAGGGTACACGTTTGTGCCGTCGCTGTCGGATGCTGAGACTCGCAGTGAGCCTTTGGATGCTTGATGTCGATTATGACACGCAATGCTGTACTGGGTACCAAAGATTAAGCGCAGCGCTTCTGGGATCAGATGAATTACAACGAGAAATCATTTTAGCTGCACAATACTCCAGTGGCGGTCCAGCAGCATCTTTCACCTCCAGCCTTCCGTTTCCTGTATTTTCCTTGGATTGTGGATAACAAGAAGCCTTCAAGACGGAGGGGGTGGTGGAGCATCGAGGAAAAAATAGGGGTAATATGAGGGAGCGGGACTTCATGCCCAATATGGAGAGGGGCAAACCTGCCACTTATACGGGGGACAAAAAGGCTAAGATGGCTGCTAAAACGAACAAGAAGTGGGTGAGACTAGCCACCGTTTTTGCATATGTGTTGTCCGTGTCCTTAGCAGCCATTATCCTGGCAATTTACTACAGCCTGATCTGGAAACCGACCAGTGCATCGTCTTCCGCGGGGAAGCCAGGGGTTCCCGGGGAGGTCACCACCACCACCACCACCAGCGCAAACATCTCAACTAATATTTCAACCAGCACCACCAATGTCACAGATTGGAACTCTACACAGACGGGGCTGCAACCTTTCAACCACACCGGGCAGGACACAACGACACCGCACAGTCAGGGGTTTCAGTGGGACGACAGAGCCGAGAGAGCAGTGGCCGTCTCTCCAGAAATTGAGCACACGCAGAAGCAGCAGCAGAAGCAGGAGGAAGGACTCTACGCATCTTCCCACGGCCACACAAGCGCGGAGAGATCGGGCACTTTGGGTAGACAGACGCGCGCGTCCCAGCCCCGACAGAGCCACTACGCCCAGACAAGCAGCGGGGAGTCTGGCCCTGCGCTAAACGAGGACGATCATGCAGCCACTGCTCCCCCAACCTCCGCAACGAACCAAGCGGGCCCGAGAGGAGACTGATTGGGCCCTCGAGTCATGCCGACCCCCTTTCTCCCTTCATACACACACACAAACACACTAACTGGACCAGTGTTTTACAGACTCAATGCCGCAGGTCGGATAACACACAGGTCTTCTTCTCTAAACTCATATTGCAGATTCTCATGGATGCTCAACTGCAAATATTAATAACCGATATCTTGCTCTGACCCCCCCATGAACATAGAGGACCTCCCTTCTTCAATTAAAAGTTTTCCCTTCAACACTAACTATGCTTTTTCCTTTGATAATTTGTATCTTTCCTTTTTTTAGGCCATCTGTATGCCTTAAATCAATGTCTACTTTATCTCGGACCGCTTCTGTGGCCACTAACCTGCCTGTTAGCGTGGACAACATATTTTGTCAAATTCATGGGACACAGCTGGCTCCAGAGATGCTTTTGTTTTTTTTGCAAGACTGACATAAAGGCTACATATGTCTCTTACAGGCACAAAGCGCTTAAAAACCACTGCCATTCATTGCATTTTTAAGTAACATATAGGCAGTAGGCCTATTGTCTTGTCATGGATAAAAACCTGGATACGGAGTAGAAGAACCTGCATTATTGAGTTATGCTCAGGTATGTGCATATAACCATGTAAATGTATTGTGTATTTGGTTATGTACATATGGGGCAGGCATACATCTTTTTGGCCTAGACGTAACTAGATGATTTTTATTTAAGGTACAGTATGTATAATGGGAATAACTATATCACAAGGTATAAACATCCTTAGAAAATGATTCATTTTTCACGGTTTAACAATAGATCTGTGTAAATCATGAATTGATCCCTGACATTGTCCTGTATTTGAATGATATTTATTTGTTCAGAGACATAATGGAGAATAGCTATTCCAATAAACGTTAGGTTTTTCCTAACATCTTACATTTTGTTCTCAGAATTGGCTCGGATGGGGTTTTAATTAACCTTGGTTCACTTCAGGCAATTAGAGTAAACCATAATGCACAATAGAAGTAGAAATAATTACAATGTCAGTGCAAGAACAAAGAGTACCCAGTTTATGCTCATTCTTGTAATCTGGATATTTAATCAAATTTTGGTGGGTGGGGGCCTTTAATTAGTGAAGTGCCCAGTATGCGATCAGAGGGACTGTGTGTGCTCCTGGTTTCGAAAGACAGGCACTTTCACAACCCAGTCGGCCCCACAGTCCAGCGACGGCAGCTCTCACGGAAGCCACTTCACACAGACACATGTGATGAACTATGAAGTGGAAATAAAACCAAACACCACGTGCACTCTCTCAGGCAGCAGCATGTGAGGGAGGTGTATCGATTCGAGAGCTCCGTTGTTGCACTGTACCAAACAGAGGAGAACACATTACACAATACTGCTCGGTTCTATTTTTTGATCCAGCTATATTAGAAAAAAAGGACTGTTTGCCTGAGAGCTTTTGGTTTTTGAAAAGCATATTTCACTATCGCACCCAAAATAAAAGCCACTCGATTTACCCTGCTGAGCAGCCAGTGCACTCCGCAATGTTGCGCTCATTGATGTAAACAGTGATGCCATTGCAACGTTGTGTTAAAAGGACATATTCGAATTTCAAGAAACCAAAGCCAAGGTATATAGGCCTGGTGAGCTAAACAGGAAGTCCATTCATCAGGGGACAAGACACTAACATCCCTCCGTCGTCATCGCAACATACTGTGTAATCCATGTGTGCCGGAAAAAAGATTTAACTCAGAGTGTGCACATCAGAAATGACAGGCCTGCCAGTGCTGCAGTTGCCTACGTACATGGAAGACCTTGACAGTTGTGTTTTGCAATGCCTTTTGAGGCTTTTTGGGACATATGAGAGAGGAAATGACTGACACATTGATGAAGTAGTCCATCAGTTCTGACATTTAGTACAAGGAAGGTACGTCTTGAGACAGGACACGGCATCTGACCTTATGACTTTTGATCCCATTCACCCTGGCAGTAGATTGCATTATCTGATGTAAAACAGGAATGACAAAAATATACATTAAAATGTATCAAATGATAAAACAATTTGAAAGCCACTTGTCACTTACCCATGCCCTTTTTATAATACAATCGTTTTTTTAAATGGTGGCCATTGCAGTTGTACCGGTCGCTTTAGTGTTGGTTTTGTCAAGATTTGCATCATCCATCAGACAAATCCAAAGTAAGAGAATGTAGATGTATAAAGGAAGGCTTTGCCAGGTTTAACAATGCTAATTAGTGAATTAAAAGGCAGGTGTGTGTGTGTGTGTGTGTGTGTGTGTGTGTGTGTGTGTGTGTGTGTGTGTGTGTGTGTGTGTGTGTGTGTGTGTGTATATATATACTATTTATCCGTCAAGGTCAAAAGGTGAAAATCCAAATGTGAAAAAAAAAAATCTTAATCCCAAAATTGATAGCTTTGCATTATGAACATACGCTTTTAACTGGAGTTATTAAATAATGCTGTCAAAATGACTGACCTCAGATCAATATGGCAGACAGCACATGGACACCGTGTCAGTCCAGGCCCTTGTCTCCAGGCTGGAGGTAGTCTTGGTGGTGGTGAAGGGGTTATGCACTCTCCTTGATCAGCAGCTGCTGAGGCGTGGTTGTTACATCAGGAACCATGACAGGGCCGGGGGGATGACGCACTCTCACCGTGGGGACTGACAAACCTGTCTCTGTGAGCTGCTGGCAGGGTCGCGGGGGCCGGGCCAGACCTTGCTTCCACTTTACCCACATCCATCAACCGTAATGAAACACCTCAAGGGCCCTCCAACTGAGTTTAAATCATGCCTGAGGGTGAGAGATGGGTAATGTCGACCTAAGACCATCATTACAGCAACAGGGATTTTTTTTTAACTTAACACTATAGTGCGTAACTTTTTCGTAAATGAATGTCGGTTTCATACAAGCCATTGCCAAACGAGTTGACAGACAATCGATTGAGTCTTTCAGCTCTACAAAACCCTCTCTGTATTTCTCAGTATGGCAATATTAACAAACTGGTGTCACCCCCTGACACTGGCGCAGGAGCTCAGAAAAATCCCAAGAAGCGACAACATTTTTTTCGAGTTGTTGATTCTACTGCAAAGATTAAACCTGGATGTACAAATGTATAAAATCCATGGGCGATCATTGAAGGCTTACATCATTTAGATATGCCGACAGTGTTATTGCTCAGAATTCATAATTTTTCTAACCTTTATTTATACAGGTATATCCCATTGAGACCGAAGAGTCTTTTGCAAGGGAGACCTGTTTTCCTTTCCCACGTTACCATTCACACACACATTCGTACACCGATAGCAGGCTAACTATCGACATTCACACAAGGCAAGGTGGGTTAAGTGTCTTGCCCAAGGACACAACAACTATGACACCGATGGCAGGGCGGGGATCGAACCTCCAACCCTTCTGCTGCCCCCATAATGGGGGCAGCAGAAGATACTCACTATAGCTTTAAAATAATAGTTCGACATTTTGGGGGAATTTGATTTTGTGTTGAGAACATTGACATCACTGTTGTATCCGTCCGGTCTGGTAGGAATACAATGTTATTTAATAATATGTGAGCATAACAGTTTGTGGCACGTCATTTTTGTTACCTTTAGACAGAGCCAGGCTAGCTCTTTCCCTCAGTTTACAGTCTGTATGCTAGGTGAGGCTAACTGGTTGCTTTCTGAAGCTTCAAATTAACTGGACATGTAAGAGAATGGTATTAATCCTCTCCTCTAATCTATCTCTTATTACAAATGTTTTAGGCGTGCTCAAAATCTCAAGCTATTGCTTTATACTAATTCCCAAATCATTGTACATTCAAAAGTTACCATTGACCTTGAGCGTCATTTTAGCTTTATTTAGTCTTTGTGTTTTGGAGCATGGCTTTATGAAAAGGCTGGGAGATGCATTTAAAAACCCAGCAACCAGCTGCTTTAACCAAAAGTTGAGCTCTTTACTGTATGTTCCTGTGGAAGGCAAGCTTCTGAAGCCTCTCCCAGTTACAGAGTACAGCTCCTACACTGCACTTCAATCCTCTTACACAGCCTACAGGACTTATTTCCATAATATCAACACCCCCACTGTAGTGTGCTATTGCATCAGACCCTTCAAACCATTAGCTAGCTTAGCACCAAAGTAAACCAGGAGTGTTAGAGGCCGTGTTTTTAAAATAGCATTTTAGCAGGGGGAAAAAAGTATTGCTTAAGATGACACTACATTTCATTTTCAAGGCTGCTGTTGTCACTGTGTGCATTAGGTCATAAGCCCTCAAAGTTGCTATGGAGATAGCCTTGGGAGGAGATAATTAAAACAGTAGCACCTTTGGGAGGTCCCACCTTTAGGGCTGAGAGGCAGACGTTTCCAATGTAACAGCCCTGCAGAGACCTCATCTGAAATTAATCAAATCCTGCCTGAAGGCAAGACTCAGTGTGCCAAGGTGTAACTGCGACAAAATGATACAAGTCATGAGTTTGAAATACAGATAAAAAGCTTTATTGGCTTTCAGTATGCCTCGTTCGAAAATGGCTCTACAGTAGATTAAGCTACAGCGCACACAGATTTAAATTATCATAAGCACTCTGTGACAGTAAAAAGCTGGTGTCACACCGTCAGCGAACACACTCATACACAGACACTTGGGTAAAGTCCTTCCGTATGTCAAAACATGGAAGGCAGCAAATGATACCCAGATAGAACAAGCTCATCGCGATCACCTCTTTTTCTCAAATTAGCATCTGAGTGAGGTGACAATGCCAATGTCTAATAAATAAACTAAGTGCTAAACATGGACTAATGTACGACTGCTCTATGGTTGTTTGTAGGTCCTACATTTCACTACATTAAATTGAATCCCATAGGTCATTTTTAAGTATTTCAGACTTGCTTTTCGGTTTCCTTTAACATCCATTCAAATTCAATATATAAAACAGAATCAGGCCCCTATTCATGAACCTCAAACCTTGTCACTTGTTTCTTGGTTTATACCAAGTGTGCTTCAACTAGATTGCTGATGATTTGTTTTTTATGTAACCACCACTGAAGCTGACAGGACCCTGCAACTCAGAGCATGTCCACTAATGTTCTCTACTTACTTAATGTTACATAATTGTTTACTACTGTAGCGTGGCCGAAACCAAAAACTTATTTGAGGACAAAGTGTGTGTAAGGCTTTCTTATTATAGTTTGAAATTGATACCAAAAAATAAAATAACAAACTTGCAATAAATACAAACAAACCCATACATGTCACAGAAAAAGTAACAGCTACAATAACACACATAAACATTGTTATAGATTTGCAAAATCATTCTAGTTAACAATCGGTTCTCCAAAAGGAAGTGGTCAATAAATATAAACAATAGAGATGCTGCACTGTTAGCACAGTACATGTTACACTGCTCTATGTTATGATACAAACCATGACATAAAACGTACACCTTCAGTACTTAAGAAGCCGATATGCAAGGCACAACAACTGGCTAAATTATTAATGATGAAGCATTTTAAAAGATATTAGTAGTCTTTCATGATTATCAAAGTGAACAAAAGAAGAGACAAAAGGGAATTTCAGCTGAATCACAGTGTTTTGACTGTGTACTAAAGGCTGAACCCTCACAGACTTTGATGATTTATTTTTCAACATTCTATGTCTGTCTGTCGGTCCCACAGGGGCCAAAAACCTCAGCGGA
Organism: Hyperoplus immaculatus; assembly: GCA_949357725.1. Taxonomy (NCBI): domain Eukaryota; kingdom Metazoa; phylum Chordata; class Actinopteri; order Uranoscopiformes; family Ammodytidae; genus Hyperoplus; species Hyperoplus immaculatus. The sequence continues at coordinate 14,017,604 of OX442363.1, read as the reverse complement.
GAGAAAGGTTGGAGACAGTTGTGCACACATGTTCTGTATAAGTAATTGTTCTTTTATCCCAAAGTAAGTTTTTGATTCACAAAACGTTGACTTGTATGTCTCTGCTGTGCTGTCCATTATTTAAATGTGTCTATATTAAGTGCTTAGAAACATGTAATAAGAGACTGAGGAAGACTCGATAATTGGGATTCGGCTATAAAACATGTTTGAGATTTTAGTCCAAACACTACTCAAGAAGAGTCACATGTGTATGCCAGTTATGTGGATTTTACTATTAGCAGACTTTCACAATATAGACTAAAAAAGAACAATCTAAATCAATGTATGTATGTATGTATGCAGGTATGTATTTACTATATATACGTATGTATGTATACATATGTATGTATGTACGTATGTATTAGACTTTCAGTTCCTTTTATGGGGCAAGTTCCACAAACACGTGATACTACATTTCCCACAATCTAACTTGATCGCATTTCTTTGTTAGATCATCTCTGCATGGCAAACACCAAACCCCCAGTGTGTAACCTAGACTTTTCTGTTATCATTTTGGGATTTACAAATTGATAAGACCTTGATGACATCACTATGACATCATCTGGGTTATTAAATCAGACTTGATAAAGCTCCTCCAGAGCCACAGAAGACATGACACAACTGTTTTAACCAACTGAGTCGCATTTACCATGACAGAGGGAGTTTACCTTGACATGTTCTTTATAACAAAAACATTAATGTTTGACAATGACTTGGTTGTGGACAATAAGACAATAGGTCTCAGTTATCCCCTTTAATCATAGATTGATCTCTTATATCTAAAAGGCCATTGACAAGCTGGAAGCATATAATAAATAATAAAATACACCCATTTTTGAGAGTACAAATACAGACTGCGCTGTAGGTCTGTCACTACTGTATTATCATATAATACAGACTTTTAATTGAATTAATAAGGCGGAATCAGGCACTAAATAATTTGACTGTGGATGAAGTTTATTTTCGAGGGCTATCTAAGGGTAACTGATTAGCTAGCCTCCTGATATGTACCTCAACATGTTCATACAAATGTAAACAATCAATGATATTGCACTCAAGCAGCATACTAACATTCTGAATCGTGTGTCAGTATATGTACTTTTATACTCGTAAAGTGCTTTGATGTAACAATATTTGAGTAAACTGGAAATAATTGTCACCATTCCTATGTTGAATTTTTAGATACTTGAAAACGTCCACAGGTGAGACATGCCATAGCATAATTAAACCATGGTTTTAGGTGTAACCCCGGGATCACACCAAAAGCTTCATGAGCTTCACTGCAGCCAGCTGTCATGCATTTTCAATGTGCATCTGGCGCCTTGGCTGTGGCGAGCCGTGCAATGGCAGCGACCTGAGAACCCACAGGCCTCCATTTGAAGTTGAGAAGAGATTCAACTTTATGCAAAAGCAGCGACAATGCTTAAGCAGCAGCCAATTGCAGATAGGGATGCAATAGAATACAACCCACAGCAGCAATAAAAGTGCATCAGTCCCTTTGATGAAAGAGAAACTATATGACATGTAACTTTTCGCATATCGTGACAATAAAATAAAAAATACGCTGAAATAAAAAACTCAAAAGGCAATAAATCTTAGTGTGATTTGAAATTAAAACGTCATTCTTCGAATGAAAGACAAATACAGTTGGCCAAGGCACATTTTTCTTACTAAGTAATACTCAGTGGAAATGTGAAAAGGTGTGTATTTTATCATCCTTGGTTTTGCATAGCTCTACTATAAACTTAATAGACTATTCAAAATCGAGCTCGATGTTTGCAACGCTGCTTGAACGTCCTGCCTCCGGCAAGCAAATGCTAGAGGGGCTGGCGGCGGGATGGCAGCAACCTACGTGCCCACAGGTGTATTTGAAGCTTTTGGTGTGAGTCCACATTAAGCCATACAGGGGGTACCTCAAATGAGCAACCTGAAGCAAAATTATGCATCCAAATACAAAGAGACAAGGCTCTGTGTTGCTGGGATTTGGTTTTCAGTATTAACATCCCACCAATGTCAGTCAAACAATCTTCCCATGCTCTCTTGCCTGGAAAAAAAGAGAAAAAAAACATACACAAAAGTATTAGTTAAAATAGGATTTTCTTTCATAATTCACAGTTTCTTAATCTCAGGGCCCAGCCCACCCACTTCTCTTTTCCATATGAATGATTTGTTATCTATTACCAAGCTGAGACAGTAATGGGTAAGATAGAATTGCACTCTCATGAGACTATTTCTTCTGCACTCCGACAGGCCTCAGAGGTGTTGAATGTACTTTAACTTAAACTGGAAATTACACAGCGGTGGTGCAAATGTACTGCCTCTTTGTCTCTCTCGTCATCCATTTAACACATCTTCCATTTGCACTTCCATTTACACATGAATCAATTTCCCGATCCCCTCTCCCTGTCTCGCACACTGACCTTGTCACTGCTGGTGGAGTGTGTTGGGTGTGTCTCTCCTGACTCCAGACTCAGGACCGACAGACCGGAGGCTATTAGCTCCTCTTGGAAAAGAAAAAAGCAACAACATTAGCTTGAGCTATACATACCCATCCAGATGCACTGTCAACTAAAGGTCAGGGCCATTGAAGCTAGTGCATACCTGTGCTTGTGGTGCTGAGGTTGCACTTGGCCAGCTCTACGGGCTGGATGCAGCTACCCTGGAGAGAGGCACAGGCTTTTTCAGGAGAAGGGGAGGTGGTGGGAGCTGCGGTGGGGATGGGGGTGGGGGTGAGGGTGCTATCTTTTTTAGTACACTCGTTTTCAAAGGGACCACCTCCCTGATCCAGAGGAGTGCCATAATCCTGCTTGGCACTTTCGAGAAATTGCGGTGGCCCCTTCACCTTGTTTCGGCTTTTTTTAGGTGAGGACCTTTTTAAGAATCTCAGACCTCTGGATTCTGAGGTGACAGGTGAGTTCAGAGAAGCGGCGGCTTGCCTGGTATGAACCGCCTGGACCAGCTCCTCTGAGAACCGTACTTTCTTCTCCGAACCCCGAGAAGGGGACCAGGCCTCTGCATTCCCCTGAGGTGTTACAGGAGCTGTGGATCCACTCACTTCCTTAGGTGCGCTCGGTGAATCTGGGCTAGGTGACAGGTTCAGTTTTGAGTCCTGATCTTTGTGATCTTCTGACTCAGGGTCTGTGAGAGCGTCCAGTTCCTCCAAGAAATCATCCAATGCCGTGTCAGAAGTCTAGAGGAAGGGATGAGATCAACAAATCAGGCGCTTTTTTTCCTGGTTCTATCGACCAATAAATCTTTACACACACACAACCGGGTTCGATGTCTCACCTCTAGGTTCTCTCCTTCTTCATTTGCCTGCCATCTATAAAATAAAATAAATAATTTTTATAAAAAAGCTATTCTGTAACAATGACAGTGACAGTTGACAGTAAACGTTATTTTGGGAAATATGCCTAATCACATTCTTGTCAAGCGTTAGATGAAGAAATTGATACCACTCCTCATATCTGTACAGTAAATATATGAAGCTACAGCCACCACCAGCTGGTTAGCTTAGCATTGGCACAGGAAACAGGTGGAAACAGCTAGCCCTGCTCTGTCCTGAGGTAACACACTCTTCCTGAAGGCACCTCTTAAGTTCACTTATTAACATGTTATGTGAAAAAACAAACAACAAAGAAAGTCACTGTCCCTGGCGAAGACATAGCCCTACACATTACCCCCCTCCCCCTGTTTTGTTCACAGATTAAATCAACAAGATAAAACGTTTTTAACTAAAGAGCTTTACAGAGGCTGGTAGATGGTAGTTGTTATGTAAGGGCAGAGCTTGGCTTGCTGTGTCCGCCTATTGTAGCATTATACATTACTGTAAAGACATAAGAGTGGAGTCAATGTTATCATCTCACTCTCGGCAAGAAAGAGAGAGTTAAGGCTGAGAAAGGTGGAGCTAGAAAGCTGTAGCTCTGGTTAGCTTTTACTGTAACTGTTGTGGAACTAGACTTTGTTACCAGCTGTGCCGGCAGCACAGCCTGAACACTTACCTACTTCCATCACTGAACCATATAGAGAGAAAATCATCCGGCACTTACACTCACACACTAAAAGGCTCTTATGCCTCGCTTCCAGGTCTGTGGCCTTGTGGCTTTTTTTTTAGAGTAGTGAATATTTAACAACATACACAGCAGCTTGCACCACACCAGAAGAAATGCTGCAGAAGAAAGCATGATGATAGTTAGACCTGAGCGAGGCCCTGTGGTTTATTTAGCCAGCTGCCACAACTTCCACATCCAGTCTCACGACATCCAGGGGAATTTGTACATTAGGGCACGGTGCAGGAAAACAACACGCCCTCCCACATTAATTTTTTATGTATTTGATAAGTTGTGGTGGGTTTTCTCATAACACTCAGTGTAGGCTGTGGTGAGAGACATCCGGGAGGTTGAATCAGCTTTAACATCAGGCTGTGTGTGTGTGTGTGTGTAAAGATGATGATACTGACCTCCTGGCTCTCCCAGTCAAACGATCTATGCCTTTTGCATTGCTGCTCATCACTTGCACGTTTTTAGCTCCCTTGTCTTTGCCTCGCTTCTCGTGACCTATGGCAGAGGAGCGCTGAAAGTTATTCATGGGCATTTTAGATAAACAACAATTATTCTGTCTGCGGAGAAAATCTTAAATTGTGTCCTCGCTGTGTATTTTAATATTTTATCTGGCTTTCTCTTCCAAGCTGATATTGCTCCTATTGACCCAGTTTGATGAACCCTAAGGGATTTTTTTACCACACCAATATCCTATTCCAATGTAAAAAAATAAAAAATCAAATTTTAGCAGAAAGATACAATTCCATAGAAGAAGCCTGATTCAACTGGCAATCTCACAGTTGAATAGTACAATTTGGTTATGAAACAAGGACTCTATATATGTGTTTCTCCAGAGCAAGAGCTACACATTTTAATGATTTAAATACTTTTCAACAGTTAAGTGTGGGATACCTTTTGAGTCAGAGGCACATGCCCTGGATTGTCCTTTTTTAGCATTTCGTCCACCTGGAATAAAAAAAAAAAAAGGGATAACAATAAAACAAATCCCGTTACTATCGTTTGGTGATTTGAAAAGTTCTCAGCTTGGACCGTGTGAATGGCTCACCTCTGCTAGAAGGCCCCCTGTCTCTGTCAGGCAGGGATTTGTCTAAAAACCTAAAGAGACAGAAACACAAACCAATTCAAGCAGTGTCTTAGTCATGACTTCATTCACTTTTTCATTTTTGTGACATGTCAAATCCCATTTCTAATCTTTTCTGACATGAGAGTTGCAACATAAGAGCCTGATGAGTTTCTTCAGAATCAATGGGACGTTTTGCCCCCAGTGAGTCACACCCTCGCATTTTACGTCCAGGGAGACCATCTAAATTGTTGAATCAAAAAAACATTTCCTCTTCTATTCTTACACGAGGGCTCTTGTTTAAGCCTTGCCAAATAAGGAAAGGCATTCCATCCCTTATCCCGACCTAAAAATAGGCCGCTCCTCCCTTGTCTCTTTACATTTTCTTAAACAGCACTTTAATTTACCCTGCAGCCGGGCCACTCTTATGTACAAGAGCCTGCTTTGTTTGAAATCTAACATCAACACTTCAGATGAATGGGCTGGATTCTTTTTTTTTTATCTGTTCAGTTTGAAGCTATGATCAAACTTAGTCTACAAAAGTTGAGAATAAACATTCAAACAACACATGCAATACAGTTATAAGATACAGTCACATAATGTCCATAAAATGATACAATTAGGCCTGAAGCTGAAGTATTCAGTGATGCAGTCATTTAGCAACATCCTGTGACTTGATTTAGTCTTGTGAGCAAGTGTTAGGACATGTAGCCACTATACTTCATCTAATGGATTTTTCCAGTGAACAATCTAACCATCTAACAAACAGGCTGTTTGTCAAAGAAGAGAGGAGCAACATTTAATAAAAACAACTGCTAGCTAGGCAAGGGATTGCCTAAGAAGCCAGTAAATTAGCAGACTACATTATAAAAAAGTTACTATGTGTTCTATGCACAGTTTACATTTTAAGAAAGAGGCCCTTAAGTAACATTTGTGGGATATAAGCTAATTCACTAAGTGTGATGCCATTCTCATGTCTGTCAGTAAAATATGTAGCTGCGGTCAGAAGACAATTAGTTTAGCTTAGCATAAAGACTAAAAGCAGGGGGATTAGCTAGCTTGGGTCTGTTTGCAGACAGTAAAATCCACCTACCTGCACCTCTAAAGCTCAATGTTCAATATATTCTAAGTTTGTTTTGTTGTCGCTTATCAAATCAGTAAATAAATAGTAAAGATGTAAGTTTGTGGCCAATAAATATCATTATTCTGCGCATGCCAGTTCCCCTAAAATGAAATATCAACGGGAGAAATAGCTGAGATGTCGTCGGTTGAAGTGCTGGGAAGTCTTACATGTTATCTGATTTGTCCATGTCCCACGCCCGTCTCCACTGGCCCTTGGCGTTTCTGTGGCGCGCCACCCTGTCCTTGTCGATCTGCTCGCGCTCCTTCTTCCACTGCACGTACTTCTCCTGCTCTTCTTTAGATGTGGGCACGTTAAGGTCGGTGCTGGCCTGCGGGCCCTCGGACTCCTTAAAAGACACAAAACAGTAAAATCTATCTTAGTGGGTTATACTTTTTTTTTTTTTTTAAAGAAGCCTTCTTAAATAAGTAGGTACGTAAGTAGCTTTCTAAAATAGTATTATATAAAAGTAGATTTATACCATGGTACTGTCCACTAATCAGTAATGGAGCACTGGTATTAGAAACATGCCTACATTAAACACACACTAGAGTCACATTATAATACATCTGAAGCAGCACTCTAAACACAATTTATAGCAGTGAAGGTAACAAGTTCAACAATAGCCTGGGTGGTCATAAACAAAAACTGCTTCTAATCTCTATACAAATCACTGAACAGCAACAGGCTGGTATTCACCGTTCAAAAAAAGGGAACAAACAAGGACATTTCTGGTATTTTCATGCATTCTACATTACTGTAAAATGCCCTTCACTGTCTCAGTGTTAATACTAATGATGGCCTCTGGGGGGGTCCATTCATCCAGTCAGCTCCACTTTGGTTACAAAAAGCCTATTGTTTGTCTGACCATGATGACTGCGAGGCAACACAATCAAATTGTTTGAGGCAATATTCAGGGAGAAGGGCTGTGTACAACAAATGGAATTTGGTCCACATCCTCCATTCCACCTTTAATCTGTTCATCGATTACTGCAATGAAAGCAGAAAGTATTGCTTGCTAATGTTATAGTGATGATCTGATGAAAGGCTTTTAACACATCAAAGGAGACGAGAGGCTGTGTGCTCGTCTTGTAACAAAGCCCTGGATTCGAAAACCAGCACTACAAATGCAGCTATGCTCTGAGGGTTATCACACAAAAGACCAGCAATCTCTTACAGAAAGGGCTCATCAGTGCTCTGCTTTTTATACTTCAGTTATAAACACACAACAGGAGGTAAATTGTGTTGTCATCTAGAAAAAAAATACAATTGTGTGCCATATCTTCGCAAAGGGGGCGGGGGGTGTCTACAAGCCGTCAGCACATTATGAGAGACAGACAGAATAACAACACAGTGCGGTAAGAAACTGTGATGTTTTCCCCTCAGGTGTGGACCAATCAGAACCAAGTAAACATGTTGCCTTCACCGTGTACAGTTATTGGATAACATGGCATCTGTGCTTTTTTTCCATCTCCTCTCCCCTCCCTCTCATCTATTCCCCCCCCCCCCTGGAGGACATCTAGGGGCCACAAGGGACGGCACTTCTTGCATGTTGCAACAGGCCGAGTCCTGCTGCCACAGCCAGCCGCCCTGCTAATTAGAACCAATTTCTCACCTTCGCGAGGCCTCGCAGGAAGGTTGCAGGGTTCCAAGGTAGGTGGGGTGTTAAGACACTGAGTCTGGCCCAGTGCTGACAAAGAGCAGGACTTTGGTTCAGACAGTGCACGTGCACATTTAGATAGATGATGAAATAAGACTGATTGTGCTCTTTTCCTGGACTTCTAAGCCTCTTCTTCTTATCATCAAAAGGAAACACATGAAAATGTCAGAAAAGGTTTACAGTTTATTTGTAAACCATAAATAGCTATCAACGCTAAGGCCTGTCTGACCTTCCACCTCTACACAACATATCAAAAACTAAAACTAAAATTCAGCATGGTCTTTCATTGAGCACACGCTTGGCTCATGTAGCCAAGTCAGAGAGAGGCATGAACAGCATCACTTGTCATGGCGTAGTCAGCAGGCCTTTGAAGCCTGTCTTCCCTGCCTCCCGAGTTCGCCTGTTTACCACAAGCCTGATCTGTGAGACAGCTCTGAGCCACTCCAGCACCATTAACATGTGAACCATCAGGAGGCAAACGGGGACAAGCGCTTTACAGACAGGAGGGTGGGGGCATTGCAACGTGTCGCACCTGTCTGCGTGCAAACGTCAGAGGTTAAGGTGAAGGTGTATTTGCATTTCTCAGTTTTTCTTGTGTGCTCGCGTTGTGGGTGCTGTCATCTGGACACTTTGTTTTTCACATTTCTTTGCATTTCTGTGAATCGTGTGAGTTACAACCCTGAGATTTTTCAGATTTCTGTAGAAGCTGGAGGTAGTTACAATATGCATGTTAATTATGTTATAGGCATTTATGTTGTTGTGTGTCTGCCTGTGTACCTGGCATTGTTCTGAAAGCCTTTGATGATCCTCAGTGTGCTTCTGCTCGTGTCTAACATCATCCTGTCAGAGATATGAGGGGGGAAAAGGACAATGAGCATAACAACAATAATGGTGACACAGCAACTTGTTTGCCAGCCAATTAAACACTGTTGTAAAGAGTCACATTACCAATGCCATGAACAGCAAAAAGCTAATCAAGTCCAGAGCAGAGACTCATCCATTAGAAGATCGGATTAGAAGGTCTACACTGCCACCGAGTGGACATACGGTGCTACAGTGTCATTTTGCACTTGACGGTTCAGTTTGCAAAACGGCCCCTCTGCAATGAGGTCATAAAAACGTGCAGGTAGTTGAAACTCAAAAGGTCTGAGGAATGTAACTCCTCTCACGGCAGGTAGAGAATAGTGTATTTCTGACAGCAGAGATGTGAGAACACCAGAGTGGATGAGTGACTCATGTTGCTATTAACAGCAACACTTGCACGAATGGGCGATGGGGGGAGAAAGACGATAAACACTGGACAGAGTGGTCTAGTGACACCCACATGAACACTCATGCACGCTCTCCTGCCCATAGGCCCACAGATGCAGTCAGGCTTCTGCACAAAGACAAAAGACCCCCCGACTACCATGTTTCTTTTCTTCCTTCTCCCCTCACTCCCTTCTTCCTCTGCCTCTCTGACCCTTTTGCTGGCACCTTGCCAGGCCCGTCTCTTTTGCAGCATAATGATCCTTTTCAGAGTGAGAAGGCAGTCGAATGTTAATTAGATCAAATCGTCCCTTTCAGGATGGTGGGAATGGGGAAACAATCAGTGCCAGAGGAGAGCAGACCAGACCACTCAAGGTTTCCAGAGAGGGGAAATGGAGGCTGCAAACAGATGGTGGGCTGCCAGGAGTATCTCCCATTGTCTACCCCGCTGGTTTTTCCTCACTCCCTATTCTACGTTTCCTTTCCTCCTGTCTCTCTCTTTCTCTCTCATGAGTGTGAACTGACAGTCTAGTAGTGGCCGTACTTCCAGGCATTACAATCTGACTGGAACGCGGCCAAATAAGAACACCCCTTTCTCAAGAGTCATTATTTATTTCCAGGGTGTCACGCACACTCACACAATATTTCAGAGGCAGGGCAAAAAAAACATAGCAATAATTCCCTAACATTTGCCAGATACATCCCTGACATTTTCTCCTCCCATCAACACCGCTTTGCAGTGTTTAACCCCTTGGCGCTGTCATAAACCATGTTAAATGACACCGGTTATGTAAACAGCGCCCACGTGGTTGAGATTCACAGATGACTGGTGCACTAGAGCGCTGGCGGCTGTTCAAGTGCTGATTCAGTCCACATGATAAATAAAGGGGGGACAGACTAAGCGGGCCAGAAATAAAGGCAAAGCAGGGAACACACTGTGCAGCACATAGATTTAGTGCACACATTAACTTCGGGGGGGCCTGTTAGCAGCTTTTAGTGCAGCAGCCAATCACATGGCATACGTATGTATACATATTTAGAAAAGAGGCTCAGAGACCCCTCCTGCCACCAGACTGTGTCTGTGTTTACAGTGGTGAGGAGCAGCTGTCTATGTTGTGCATAAGCTTATTGATTGGGCAGCTCATGTGCATCTGTGAGTGTGAGGATTTATGTGTGTGTGTCATAGCAGCTGTTTCAGACTTTCTGCACAGCCAGGCAGGGGGGCTAAGGTCAATGACAGTGTGGCATTTGATAGCCCAGTGGGCAGGTGGGACCTGCATGTACACGTGTGTCTGCCTATCTGCGTTAAACACGGGATCTAACACATACAGTATATAAACATAGACTGATGATCTCATTCTATTGATGGCAAGGCCTTTAGTGAGGACAGGCACTTTTAAAACATTGATCTTTCTTTCATGGCCCTAGAGGGACTTAACAGCATGTTCCACACATCCGTAGGAATCTACACATAGAGGTTTTTCTTATGCTAAAAATACATCCAGAGCTCCTCAGAAGGAAAATACATATAAAACATATCCATCGGACAAGAGAAGGATTACACAACAAAAGTTTGAAAAATTAAAACTATTAATCAATAAAAACAGACATTCAGGCCCTCTTTTCAAGATTCTACCTTTGTTAAGATTCTGTTCTACAGTGCATATACTCAACCAGCAGCTCTATTAGCAGCCCCCCCCCCCCCCTTCCATTGATCCCACACCAGTCAGTCACGGCTCCGGCCCACCTCCTGTCCACAAACCATTGTACTCAATCACTGGAGGGGTGTGTCCAGCCGACATGTCTGACATCTATGTAAAACATGTTGGTGGGTGCAGGCTGAAGAGTGTGAACAAAGGGGGGATGTGCGAGTGGGAGCAGACAGGAGGTTGAGGGCTGGGACTTATATGCTGAAGCGTATACTATGGTGGGAGTGTTCATATTCAAACCTGAGCTGCTGTGTCCCTCTTGGTGGAGTGAGGTGGCTGCTTCCCTCTCCCCGCTGACTCCACACGCCTCGCCTGTCCGTCATCCGTAGGGCTCTTGACGTCCACAGGGCCTGGCCTCTTCTCCAACCTCTCACTCACTACCCTCTTGCCCTGGAGAGACATGTTACTCATGTTACAGTGTCATAACTATAGCCTGTGTGCACTGCTGTTCTTATAATGTACAATGCATACACACCATTCAAGGCCAGAGGATTTTGAAAGCTATAAAGAGATCTAAGCTTTCTGATTGGACAAGATAACATAGCATAGCTCTCACATTTCTAGCAGTGCTAGCAGCATGTCTGCTTGGATAGCTATGTCGGTCTGTCGGTCAGCCCCACCAAACTTGGGATCCACCGGAATTAAATATCTATTAACAACTATTTGATGCATTGCCATGACATGTGGTACAGCTATTCATGGTGCCCTGAGACTTTATCTGGATGACTTCAGTGATTCACAGGCTTCTCATGTAGCACCACTAGCGAAGCTTCACGTAGCACAATATAGAATTGTCCAAATCATTACGTCAGATGAAATACCTGCAAAACTACCGGCCTTCCGACCAGTGCCAGCTGTATTTTGTGCTTGCATGCTAAAACACTCTACTAAGATGCTAAACACAGCAAACATATCTTGCACATGTTAGCTCAATGCCATGCTGTGGCTCACAGATGTTCCAGTGTAGATGTAGGCTTAAAGCTTTAAATGTATATTCAGCTAAATGTGCTGACGACACCTTGAGTTCTTCGATTAAACTGAAACTTGATGCACTGACTAAGTAACGGTCATCACAAATTGGCCAAATTCAAGCGCTGAAGAGTACACTGAAAACTAGAAACCTAAAGTCATAAAATATAAAGTAATCTTTATGGAAACATGAAGTAAAACACATATTATATATTTATATACACATAAAATATATTATGTTTCTTCTTCTTTTTCCTCACATTGAACAAAGCATTTTAGTATGAGATGCATAAGTTTTTTTTGTTGTCTCTGTGCTTCTTGTCCTGTGTGTCTGAACTTTGCTGCCTGACCAGGTATCTCTTGAGAATGAAACCCAGTGTCTCAATGAGATCACCTGTATGAAAAAAAGGTTAAATAAAAGAAAATAAATAAATAAAATCAGCTTATGGAATAAAATGTATGCGCCATATCAATCATTCCAAAGGGTGCTGCTGCTTTATTTGCAAGTTTTCATACTTGTTTTCTACCTAGTTAATACAATGCCTAATACAGTGCGTGGTGCACTTATTGATTTGAATAAGACTTTTATAAGACTTGCTTCGTTGTTTTACGTCTGATTATTACAGTAAAACCACAGCGGTTTTGGGTTCTCCTTTCTTTTTTCTTGCCATGTGAGGCAGAAATCGGCACTGCACGGTATTTACCTTTTTGCCTGCCATGGTGACCATTAGCTGCTTCCTGTGGCCTCGGCCAGCACCCTGCGGAGGGCCCTCTCCCCCCCTGTCGTTCCCGGCCTCTTGCTGTCCTTTCTCAGCTGGTGAACCACTGTTGAACGGCTTTGTCACCACCACTCGATTATCCTGCTAACCAAAGACAAGCATTTTTTTTTTTAAATATTCATGTAGTTAGTATAGCATCCTTTCCTCAGAAGCATCTGTGGTTATGTGCTGGCAGCAACAACTGCAGTGTTGTGAGGCATTAGTTAGTCATGGAGTACTTTAAGTCCATCACCTCGTGTGGAAAAACTCACACTGGTGGTGGACTTGCTGATTGTGATGGTAAGATCGTCGGCTTTGCCCTTGGAGCCCTGCAGCGCCATTCCTTCCTCTTCCGCCCTTTTCCTGTCCTCCTCCACCTCCTACGAGAAACACAACGAAAACAAGAAACTATTCAGGAAGCCTGATTGAGCTGCAGGCTTTTCACAGGCCCCAAGACCTGCATTTGTATACCTGATGACGGCCACCAGTCAGACACTACTCTGCCTGCGAGCACTTGTCCTTACCTTGTACCTCTTCATGAGCACTTCGTTCTTTCTGCGGAGAGCCTGGATCTTCTTGTCCAGCTCCAGGTCCCTCTCTTGATCCCTCTTGGGCAACATGTCACTGGGGGTCTGACAAGAGACACATCAGATCATTCATACAATTAAACAGTATATAGTCCAAACACAAAAAGCTGTACAATAACTTTTCCTTACGAAAACTGTATCAAACTCTCAACCCTCTGACTTACATAATTTACTATCTGATTCAAGAATAATAAAGCAATGATTACAAATATAAGCAGACATTGCATGCAAACGTTTGGTACGTGAGGGTTTTTAAATACTTGTTGTGATGGAGGCACTTTAGTCTGTAGGCTGTCAAAGCCCTGGGTGTGCAGCGATAACACACAACACTAACCCGCCCTCACACCCACCACAGATGGAGCATTCATTAGGGGAGGCTCGGTTACACAGGGAGAATGCATATGCAGAGCATCCTAAACTTCCCAATGCGGTGAGCACGGGCATGCCTCTTCACACGACAAGAGGCTCCATACCTAAAATCTCCATGTGCTCTCACGGAACAGCAACTAGGCGCGTTCTAAAACAGGCAGCATTTGGATAACATAACACGTACATCTCATTTCCTTAAACCCACATTGATTGAATGTTTCCTTTTCCAATTTGGTCCATCTTAGGATAGCTTTGATTTAAAGGTGGAATCAGCTATTCTGGAGAGCACTTGTTGTCAAAATCACTTTTTGACAAAATCAGCGACTATCTCGTCGAGATCCGCTATCTGTTCGTACTGTGTGTGCGCTGAAATAAATGGTGTTATATATAGCCTGGGCTCTGTAAACGGTTATGTAAACAAACAGGCCCACCGTAGCTAGCAACATACCCGTTTACAGAGCCTAAGCTGTGTATAAACACTGGATTTTACTTCAAGCGCACACACAGTACAGACAGGTAGCGGATCGTGAGGAGATTTGACCAGCTTTCTCCAGAATCGCAAACTGCACCTTTAAGCTACAGCTAGCAGCAGGTTATCTTAGATTCTTCTTCTTATAATAATCCACTTACTAAAAATGTGCTTGTAAGTGGAATCTGGAACACCTGTTCCTTTTGGATAGGGCAAGGCTAGCTGTCCCCCCCATTTCCCAGTCTTTATGCTAAGCTAGGCAAGGCAGCTGCTGGCTATAGCTTCATTTTTAACAAACAGACAAGACAGTGGTATCACCCTCTCATCTAACTCTTCTCTAACTTGGCAAGAAAGGGAACAAGCTTGTTTCCCAAGATGCTGAACTTTTCTACTTACTATTTAAATTGGTAAAGCAGTGTAAATGAAATGCTGGCACGAGGACTGGTCACAAGGCAGCTCAGTGTTTCAACGATACAAGCCCCAGGCAATGAGATGATACTAAAAGTTTTAACAGTAATCTGTGGGATTTATCACAGAAAGTGATGTGAAACATAAGTTATGAGTTTGGTTCTTGGCTTATTGCAAGCCTCACAGCTGTGGGATACATTTATCATATCATCAGAGGGATTTCATTCGGCACACAAATGAGACTATGGGACTCAAACTACTGACAATCACTGTCAAAGAATAAAGAGATCTCAACTCTATCAGTTAAAACAAGCGTTTCCAGCTTTGAATCAATGCTGGCGTCATCTGTTGTTACTCACAGATGAGCGGAAGTGACAACAACGCCGTCAAAAACAAAAAGTTGCCACTGCTGCTTGTTAAAGCTGTGAAAAAAACACAATTCACTTCCCACTCTCCACACTCTGCATACATTATTGGGAGAGGTCAACCCTTCTAGACACTCGCAGGAAGCAGATATGTCAAAGTTAGTCAGTCAACATCCATGGTTGCCCCAGTGACGACAAGAGTGTCAATTCTGCTTTAATGTGATACAGTATTACTAGCAACAGCATGATGAGTCACGGCTGGCGAACACCATAAACACCATCTCATTGGGACTGCAAGAAATATTTTGTGCATTTTACCCTTCGCCGCCGCCGACATTAACGCCTGCAAAGAATGGTTGAACAGTTTGAGTTAACAACCACACTTACAGTAGATCTTTATATCAGAAAGTTTGGACCATTTCTTTCTAAATGGTTATCAGCAAAGACTTTTCACACAACAACAAAAACCACACACCCTGAAGGCAGATGGTTCCAACCTGCCATCACACAGAGAGCATGAGAAAAAAAAAAGTTGGGACTCACTCCTAGACGCGGCCCGGCCCGCTGGAAAGTGGCTACCTCACAGCTTCTAGTTGTCAGGGTATCCAAACACAACAGACCATGAGGACATACCACCAAGAATAGGCGCAAGGGAGAGACACACTGCCTACTCCCCGATCTCAGTTAGGCCAAATGGCGGAGATTGTGAGTGATCCCCGCAGTCCGCGAAGTGGGGGAACAGTAGTAGTACCCATCTGGGTTTTCGGCTGGCCAGTTCTGTGCCTGCTCAGCTGCAAGGCTAACATACACACACACACATACACTAAACACACAAGAGACGTAGTGTGGGTCTGCCAACGGACAACGACCATGCCCGGACAGGCAGGCAGACTGCAGGAGGAAGAGGGGGGCCCTGCAGATAGAAAGCTGCCAAGGTTTCCCTCCCCAACCCACCTACGGGAGCTACAACAGGAGAGAGAAGGAGCCAGAGACATAACTGAAACGCTGCATGTAGCCACGGATAAATCTGCGACAGAGCAGGAGAAGATAAAGAAGGGGGTAACCTAATACCACAGAGGGAGAGAGAGAAAGCTGTGTGGGATGAGAAGACAGAGGGGAAAGAGAGAGAGAGAGAGGGGGGAGCAGGCACTCACAGGTCTTTCCATGTCAGCGGTGGGAGCCGGGCTGGGTCCAGACGCGAGGCAGCCAGGGCGGCAGAGAGGGCTGCCTGGAGTCGACGATCATGCCTCGATCACAATGAACCAAGTTGGGCAAGCAGCCAAGACGTCTGACGAATGCACAGAGCTCCCCTGTTAACCCGATTCCACAGCACCCATCCGCTGGTCCTCTCCCTCTCTCTCCAACCCTTCCACCCTCCTGCACATATGCTCTCTCACTCGCTCTCTAAAGCACTTGCTCTTTCCCCTCCTCACTTATCCTCAGCTCAAAGCATGCTGGTTAAATCCTGTGCCCCCTCCCCACGTTGTACGCACCCTGTGAATTTCAAATCAAATTGGGACAAGTGCTAAATTGAGAGCACACTGAAAGTTGTTTTCCTGTTTAAGTAAATATGAGGGACCACGTGCTTTGCAGCCTCAGAAAAAGAAGAAAAAAAAATGTTTCCTATTAAAATGCTGGAGTGTATCCATTATCTCATCTGATTAGTTTTTTCACTAAAGCCAAATGTTTACAGGTATAAATACATCTGTATTTGTGCTCATAATTTGTGGTGAATAAAAGTGTTTGATAAGCATATGAAAAGTTTGAGAATTAGTTTTTGTTTTTGATGAGAATGTTTGCAGATTTTTAAATATGCAGTTGGTGTTGTTCTGCCTGGGTGCTTTCACATCTCTATCATGTGAAATACAGGTGAAACTCGAAAAATTTGAATATCGTGCAAAAGTTCATTTATTTCAGTAATTCAACCTTAATGGTGAAACTAATATATTATATAGACTCATTACATTCAAAGTGAGATATTTCAAGCCTTTATTTGTTATAATTGTGATTATTATGGCTTACAGCTTATGAAAACCCCAAATTCAAAATCTCAGAAAATTTGAATATTACATAAAATCAATAAAAAAAGGGTTTTAAATACAGAAATGTCGGCCCTCTAGAAAGTATAATCATGCATATGTACTAAGTACTTGGTTTGGGCCCCTTTTGCACGAATTATTGCCTAAATGCGGCGTGGCATGGATGCTATCAGTCTGTGACACTGCTGATGTGTTATGGAAGCCCAGGTTGCTTTGATAGTGGCCTTCAGCTCGTCTGTATTGTTGGGTCTGGTGTGTATCATCTTCCTCTTGACAATAGTCCGTAGTTTCTCTATTGGGTTCAGGTCAGGAGAGTTGTCTGGCCAATCAACACAGTAATACCATGGTCAGTCAACCAGTTACTTGTGGTTTTGGCACTGTGGACAGGTGTCAAGTCTTGCTGGAAAAAGTAGTTCAGCATCTCTATAAAGCTTGTCAACAGACAGGAGCATTAAGTGCTCTAAAATCTCCTGGTAGACAGCTGTGGTGACTTTGGACTTGATAACACAGTGGACCAACGCCATCAGATGACATGGTGCCTCAGATCATCACTGACTGTTGAAACTTGACAGTGGTCTTCAAGCCCCTTGGATTTTGTGCCCCTCCACTCTTCCTCTAGACTCTGGGACCTTGATTTCCAAATGAAACGCAACATTTAATTTGGATCAGTGATGATTTGAGGTATCATGTCATCTGCTGCTGTTAGTCCACTGTTATCAAGTCCAAAGTCACCACAGCCATCTACCAGAAGATTTTAGAGCACTTCATGCTTCTGTCTGTTGACAAGCTTTATGGAGATGACAATTTCCATTTCCAGCTAGACTTGGCACCTGCCCACAGTACCATAAGCCACTGGTAACTGGTTGACTGACCATGGTATTACTGTGCATGAATGGCCAGACAACTCTCCTGACCTGAACTCCATAGAGAAACTATGGACTATTGTCAAGAGGAAGATGATACACACCAGAACCAACAATACAGATGAGCTGAAGGCCACATCTAAAAGCAACCTGGGCTTCCATAACACCTCAGCAGTGCCACAGGCTGATAGCATCCATGCCACGCCGCATTTAGGCAATAATTCATGCAATAATTCATGCAAAAGGAGCCCAAACCAAGTACTTAGTACATATGCATGATTATACTTTCTAGAGGGCCGACATTTCTGTATTTAAACCCCTTTTTTTATTGATTTTGTGTAATATTCTAATTTTCTGAGATTTTTAATTTGGGGTTTTTATAAACTGTAAGCCATAATAATCACAATTATAAAAATTAAAGGCTTCACATATCTCACTTTGCATGTAATGAGTTATTATTATTTTCACCTATAAAGTTGAATTACTGAAATAAATGAACTTTTGCACAATATTCTAATTTTTCGAGTTTCACCTGTATATCCTATTGAGATGGGGAGGAGCAGAATAGATCTTTAAAAAATCATCAACATGGCACTATATGAATCCAGACATCCTAAATGAGATGCAAGTAGGCTAGTTTTTGTTCTTACTGTGGTCTCAACAGCTGCGACTCCTCTACAGAGTACATGTTTGGAGTACTAAGGACGCTTCCTACAGACGGGGGGGGGGGGGGGGGGGGCCTTGCCTGTCGAAACTGCTGCCATTGCCAAAGCAAAGTGTGATCGCTAACGACATGCAGCAAACTGGCAGCCCTGCAGACAAATGCCACAGGCGTCCCAAGGAGAGCAGCAGACTCAGCGTCACTGCTCTGCGATTTCCAGAGCACTGTGGGAACAAACACATCTCTGATAGTTACCAGTCTGAGCTACGCTTTCAGCCACATAGTTGACATTCTGCTTGGATCAATCCTGCTAATGAGCAAAAGCTCTTTACCAAATATTTTAGAGTACAAGTATTTAGTTATTTTAGAGTTGTCAATGTAAGAAATAAAAATAAATGCGTCTGGTTGATGTGTTGGTGAAATATAGGCCTAGAAACTTTATCTCTACATCTATAGCTGTATATCTGGTGTAGTATTAATACCTGTAACTGACTGAACTTCATGGTGAGATACGAAAGTAATATATCGTGATTGTGTTTATGAAAGGCAGCTGCAGTGAAGGCGTCTTATTAGAATCAACCTTACATTTATTATTATAATTTTTTAAAAAATCAATCAACAAGTCTCTACAGGGATGCTAACTGCTCTGTGAGATTGTATACTGGCACAGTGGTGCTATGCATGTGTTAGGAGCAAATGAAGGCAGCATAATATAGAATGTATTTAAAATATGTTAAACATCCGGATGTTCATCTTAGTAGTTAGCTTGCTATTGCTAACATTTGCTTGCTAGTAAACAAAGAGCAGCTAGCATCAGGGCTGATAGGCTGTAATTAATAAATTGGGCAAATCTAAATGTTGACCGGATGTTAGGGTTACGTTTTTACAAATTGAATGTACAGAATTGTATGATTATCCCGTCAAATATTTGAGGTACCACTTCTCTCAACTAGCAAAACCCAAAAGTAGGCTAAGCTATGTATCGCTATAGCTATGGACCTATAAAGAAAGGTAGCAGGCGATACTGATTGTATCCTTCTCACAAATGAAGTTGACATTCACATATTTGTATATCATCGTTTTACAGTTAATTTGACTGTTTCATCTTTACCATAATACCAAATTAAGTGTCTGTTTCCATCCATCTTTAAGCTGTGTAACGTTACCCGCTTGTGAATTAGGCTCGAGCCCCATGGTCACAATGGTGCTTGCTTGAGCCAATCACGGGGGCCATGACTTCGACATTCAAGGTCCAGTAAACGGTCTTTCCCACATTTGATCCATGGACATGTAGAAAGATTTGACCCGCTGTAAAACAAACACAGCCATGATTTAGATATGATAGTTTATATATCAAAGTAGTAATGTGTGTGTGTGTGTGTGTGTGTGTGTGTGTGTGTGTGTGTGTGTGTGTGTGTGTGTGTGTGTGTGTGTGTGTGTGCGCGCGTGTGCGTGGGTGTGTGTAAACCACCACATTAGCTGGGTTCGAGAAAACTGCAACAGCAGGTAGCCTACAAACGGCTGTTTCACGCCATGTCCGCTGGGTGGCGCCAAACCCTTTGTCAACTGGAGCCTCCAACACATGAAGGACAGTGCATACTCCTGAGGTGAGGCCATTTCCCTAGCCTGCTGTAAATCCCTTTCTGCTGTCCGCCAGCTAACAAGCGAATGCTGATGTGACTGGTGCGCCCGAACAATATCCCGTAATGAAGAACAATATGGCCTACGCGGTCTACGTGTGGGACACACTGCTACAGATAAATCAAGACGCTTTGTTGTTGATACATTGTTGATGAGTGTGATATTCTGTGTCTCCAAGAGACCTGGCTTGCCAAACAGGATTTAGACAAGTTAAATACAATACACAAGGATTTTCATGGTGCTAGAGAATCCACCACTGACCTAAGCATGAAAATAGTTAAAGTTAGAATAGCAGGTGGAGTGGCCATCCTTTGGAACCGTAGATATGACCCAATGGTGAAAGTGATTAGATTAAATGTTGATTGGGCCATAGGGTTAGAAGTATACTTTAATGGCAAGAGGATTACCATTTTAAATACACCCTGTGAATCATATGAGGCTGAGGATGAATTTTGAACAGACTAGCTTTTATCCACTCCTTCATTGAGGACAATTATTCTACTTGTGTGTATGTCTATGGGGATTTTAATGCTGATTTATCAGATAGCAATTCTCTTTTTGCAAATAATCTGGTACATTTTTGTAATGACAATAATCGTATTTTATCTAGTAAAGTATTCTTACCTGATAATAGTTTTACCTATGTAAGTGAGGCATGGCACACAACCTCCTGGCTTGACTGTCTGTGCACAGCAGATGCTCATGCCTCTCTAGAAAATATGGAGATTTGCTATGGTCTGGCTACCTCTGACCAGGGGTAGAAAGTGGGAAAGCTTTCTAGGGCCCAGCCACTTGGGGGCCCTTGGTCTTTGGAGGCCAAGAACTTAGCTAAGCTAAACTTTATTATTAACCAAAATATTCACTTTAACCAATTCAAACTTGCATGACCATAACTAAAAAACAAACATTTAATTTATGGTTACTTGAGTGAAATGTCAATATCTGCTGACCATCAGCTACCTGTCAGCTATGTGTGCGAGCCGAAAAAAAGTCTGGTGTTTACACACAGCCGGCGCTCCCCTAAAGGCAATTTAAAATGCCTGGCTCAGAGCCAGCAGCTGGACATGTTTATACTAACCGCGGCCAAAACGTATTAAACATTAAGGTTAGTATAAACATAAACAAACGTTCACTAAGCGTTCTCTGGACATTACCTATAGGGGAGAACGGGGTAATGTGAGACACTTTTTACATTTGCTCCCCTCTAAGCGAGCTAAAATTATTTATCAGTCAAATTTACACATTTCCCATTAATTTAGGATGTTTCCTAGAAAAGGGCATTAGCAGAATTTATTCATGACAAAGGGCAGTGAAAATATGATTGTTTTAAAAGAAAGTTGTCTTGTGTCAGACCAGAGAAATCAAGGGGGTAACTGATCCACTTACTTTTTCCACTCTGAAACTACCATAACAACGCATATTGTAACAGTTAGAATCCTGACAGCTAGATTGAAAACCAAATATTCCAAAACTAATGTCGGACTAGCAACAGAATCATGGGGTTAAACACTTGAAAGTAACTCTGATCAAATACACCATATAATTCATATTCAATAATTAACATTCAAATGACAGATAGAACCAGTTAGATTAAGACTCAGTCCAGCTAGTGTCTGGGGGAAAAGAACAATCAGAACCAGCTAGAATAGCCTGGGACTCAACCCAGCTGTCATTTTCCATCTTTTGAGTCTTTGATTAATATTTTTCTGCATTTGTTTTATTGGGATCATTCATTGAATAAAGACGTATTACTTAGAGTCTATTGATTTTAAAGGTCACTCTCCTGTCCCCCACATACATACGTGCCAAACCATGCCCTTGCTGACGCCCCTTCAACCATCAACCCCCACCTCCAGCCCACATTGTATTTTGTCTTATTCAAACTAGTCTCCTTGCCACCTCAAATATATAATGGATTCATTAAAAGAGGGCACATACACTGTCTCACTTTACCCCACAGCATTTGTCTCACTTTATCCCACTGCCAATTTGAGAAAAAACGACCTCTCTCAGCAATTCAGGCTAATCTTCAGTTATCATCATCACATGGTTTCATATGTTGGTAGTTCATCAACATGTATGATAGAAGTTTTTCTACCTGAATCAATTTGCTTTGGCACAACAATCGATTAAGTTGACAGCAAGAAAATTTACTTTTACATGCAAAAAATAAATTTTTGTGAAAAAAACATGCTTACAACATCACCATGAGGTCCTCTCTTTCATGGCCAAGGGGAAATGAGAGGGGCTTGAAAACATATATCTCACATGACCAAAAATGTGTTCCATTGCCTAGATACAGGGGGTGTCTCACATTACCCGATGGCTCACATTCCCCCATTCTCCCCTATGCCTTTAAAACAACATAACTCAATGTATTTGCCTGGGCGCGGTGTGGAAAATCTGCTGATTGCAGGCCTTGAATCCGTTACGGGTTGGTCGACAGCCCAGAGATTGGCAGCAAATAGACAATGGACCACAAAATTAAAAACTTGAATGCCCAACGATCTAAATGAAGTACAATAAAGTACATTTTGTGCGGACTCTGGACTGGAGACCCATGTGTTTTGGTAGATCATTTTGATTTGGTCCAGTCTACCATTGATGGTATTCTGGACCATAATAAACAGTATACTGTATATGTTTTATCACTTCTGTTTCTTTGGTAATAGTGAAGATGAGTATTTGAATCTTGTGTGCCTGCTATTTGATTATCCGAGACGATACACCTATTTTGAGAAACATTTCCTCCCCCACCCTAACCCAGGGCAGGTGGACTGGGTACCACAGAACTGAGCTGAGGGGGAATGGAGGTTGGCCAGGGGACTTGTATAACTTGTAATTTGACCCCTTATACAGTATGCCTTTAAGGTTTTCCACCTAGTTGTGGCAGAGGTCTGGGATGTGTTAATCTAAAGATAAATATCAATTTGTTCTCCCAGAAATTTTAGAAACTTTGAGCCCAGCATACCTTTAATTTGAACTCTCAAAAAAGAAACTGCTAGAAGTCAGCTAAGGGAAAGACCTCTGCTCACCCCTGGAAATGCGTGGGAAATGAGGGTTGACCTGGGGAAGCTCTTAGTATTTCCACCTGAGATTATTCAAACAAATCTCAGACCAGACGTCCTGATGTGGTCCCCAGCCGTAAAGAAGGTCTTTGTCATCGAGCTCACTATTCCTTGGGAGCAAGGGATCCCAGCAGCAAACTAGCTCAAGCGGCTCAAATATTCGGAGTTGGCAGCCGAATGCAGGGAGGCTGGCTGGGCTTCAACTATCCACCCAGTTGAAGTTGGATGCCGGGGTTTCGTAGGGAAATCAACAGTGCAAATTCTGCGAGCAGTTGGGATGACTGGAGCAAAGCTACAGAGGGCAGTCAAAGAGCTGGCAGAGGAAGCGGAGAAGTCAAGCTACTGGTTGTGGCTACGGAGGAGGGATTGTGTGTGGGGGAAAACACCCCAATAAGGTCAGCTGCAGGGAGTGGAGGGGAGACGTCCCCATCTGGCCACTGCCCCCCCACCGGGAGATGCTGGCTAGGTTTGCGAAACATCAGTCAACGGTGGCTCCAGCTGACGACCCTGCAGCTGACCAGAAGGGCGCCGGAGGAGGTGCGGCAGGCAGACATGCCAAGCAGGAATAAGATCTTCTGTATTACACACTTACAATAGCTTTTTTAAGTAGTTTTGAGTAACAGTAACATTATTTATATGATGAATTCAGGCTTCTCCATATATCAGATACATTATTTAATCTTTAATAATAATGGGCGACTGTGGCTCAGTTGGTAGAGCGGGTCGGCCGATGATCAAAGGGTTGGAGGTTTCGATCCCCGCCCTGCCACCTGTGTCATGGTTGTTGTGTCCTTGGGCAAGACACTTCACCCACCTTGCCTCGTGTGAATGTCGATAGTTAGCCTGCTATCGGTGTATGAATTTGTGTGTGAATGGTAACGTGTAAATGGGAACAGGTCTCCCTTGCAAAAGAGTCTTCGGACTCAATGGGATATACCTGTATAAATAAAGGTTAAAAAAATCCAATTATGCATTACTTTCCTTTACCGTACTCGGACAATATCTGTGGAAGCCTTAAACTCAGATGATATTAGGGTGAGTTGCCCTAATGTGGGACACTGCCTAATGTGGGACACCTAAGGTTTAGAGCATTTATCTCTTATTTCTGACACATGTTAATAGATAATATTGTTGTCAAATCCAAGCAGGGGTTCCCTGTGATTGAAATCACATGAATTTACTATTTTGATTATATAGATAAGGGAGGGACAACAGTCAGACAGGAAGTAAACCATGTGAAGTCCAGAAAAAGGACAGTGACATAGGTTTGAGAGGAAATCAATGCTAAGGCTTTACATTTTTCGTTAACAAAACAATGTTGCCATTTGTTATCAGATTATGTTTATGATACAATTATGCATCAAAGTATGCAATAATATTTGGAAAATGTGTTTAAGTTTTTTTTTCTTCAATCAATCTTTAGCTGTCCCATATTCGGAAAGGTGTTTCCAAGAGTGGGACAGCATGATTTGCCTAATCTGGGACAGTCATTTAAATTGGGGAAATACACATGTAGGAAAATCAAATGTGCAATATTAATTGTATTCAAGGTATACAGGTCCAATACTTTTATAAAGAAAGCATCCCTGAAGCAAATAGAAATGAACTCAATCCTGTGCCTAGGAAATAGTCATTTTCTCATGTCCTATGTTAACTCAATGCAATGTATTACAGGTCAGGCTATAATGGCAAAGCGCAGAGTTGGGATATGAAGCCAGGGCAAAAAAAGTATTGTTCAAATTGAAACCATCAAACCTGAGTAATGTACCTAAGACCATGAGTGTTAATGAGCAGATAAGTTTGACTTGAATTAATTAAGGGGATATTGTTTTTTTATGCATAATACAAACTGTCCCAGATTAGAGCAACACACTGTCCCTGATTAGAGCAAACACATTTTCTTGAGAAATTTTGCACATGGACCACTAATATATGTGTAATTTCTTCTCTGAGTATGATATGTGAATTATTTCTTCTGTTTTAATTAGCTAACATTTTGGGGATTTCAGAATTGCATCATGTATGGGTCAAATGTATTGGCCTCATATGTTAATATCGTACAGAAATTGAAATTACAAAAACTGTCCCACATTAGGGCAACTCACCCTATTAGAAAATTTGAAATTTTCAAAATATTTTAGATTGAGCACAGCGGTGTGTAACTGTTTCAAACATCATCACATCCTATGAACCATTTGTGTGCCATATGGTTACAAAATTGGGTTTTGATAATTGTACAGTTTTGGCATATGGATTATTTTACCTGAGTCGTTCTGCTACTGGTGTCTGGGCGTCGTTCTATGAATTGTGAAAAGTAGTTGGACCTCATTGAAAAAACAAGTTGGCACCGTTTGTAGTTCTTATGAGGAAGACAGGTTAATTACTCTGACATGTTCCTGAGTTTAATGATCTCTCTCCATAGCGTACTCTTTGTTCACATTTCACATACTGAACATTCTGTATAGATCAGACCTCAAGGAGGTCTGACTAGTTTCTCACTGCACCGCTACGAGCCGCTTTATCCTGTTTGGTTTGATTATAGCCGTAGCCACCAAGGTCCTGAAAAATTTAAATAGACCTAACAAGTTGTTAAGTCATTAAAAAAAATACCAGGCTCGTCAGAAGTTGTGAATTAATGTAACAGATTTTAGTTCAAAGTTTAAGAATTTTTTTTGTAAGGATTTCAGTAAAGTTGCTGTATTTTAGCATTTTCTCAATAAACATTTTCATTGGTTTTGCAGTTTTTCTCCCCAGTAAAATTAACAAAATAAGTAGCATAATGAACAAAGACTACATTTTGCAACTAAACATAGGCCAACTTTGTAGTTTGGAAGGTAGGTTGGCTCGGTTATTCATGTGGAGAACCCCCTTTTTCATTTTTGTGTGAAGAATTTTGTTGATTTTGAAGTCTTCTTGGTAACACTTTACAATAAGGTACACAAAAAAAGAGTAGTTACCCTTTTAAAAAGGTTAGTTTACCTTTTAAAAAGGGTAGTTTACCATTCAAAAAAGAGTAGTTTACCTTTTAAAAAGGTTAGTTTACCTTTCAAAAAGGGTAGTTTACCTTTCAAAAAAGAGTAGTTTACCTTTCAAAAAAGAGTAGTTAACCTTAACCAACCCTATGATGGGCTATCGGTTCACATCCAGGCTTCGGAAGCATTGGCATGATAGCTTGCACCTATTTTAGTACAGTATTTTATTGAGTAATGTATTTTAATGTGTTATATGTGTGTGTGTGTGTGTGTATGTTGGATGTGAGTGGACCTTCTGAGTCTATAATAAAGATTATATAATAAATATTATAATCATGTGTATTTGTAATATTGCCATAGGCCTATAAATATGTTTTGTTGTGAAACGAAATACAAGTAGGCTAATCTAATTGTAAAACAGTTCTGATCAATTTTTCTGTGAGAAATCTATACAAACTAAATGTTATGAACTTGACTTGAAATTATTGCTGGTTTTGCTCGCACTGAAATGAATAGCAATGAATGCGACCAGGCAGGGTTTCTAAAGGTGAGGTTATTCGCATCTAAAGTAAAGTTTCACTACAATACAAAAACATAACTTTGTGCGTGTTAAGAAGAAATTGGGATGATAAGCTACATTGCCCGTGCCACGCCTATGTGCCTGTATTTAAGTTAAGCCTCACTGATTGAAATCCTAAATGTCTCTGTGATCACCAGGTTGGTACGACATAGAGCCACGTCTGCAGTTCACTAAACAAAATACAGATCATTAAAGGACATTATAATATGGGCGTTTATTCACTGAAAAATGATTTAACTCATTCGGTGTCTATTTTTGGTGGTGGCTGTTAAATGTGCACAGCATGGGGAAATCAATCATGGGACTGCTTATGGCTGTTGTTCTTTCTTCCTCATAGCCAACTCACTTTCTTTATTTTTTTTACTTATACTTAGTTACTATTTCAGAGGCACATATTGCACTTTCTAGATTTATTTGAGTTACTTTGAAGAAGAAGCAGATTTGTAATCATAATAAAATATGTATCGTTCCAAAATGTATTCAATAACATGGTGCTCAAAAGGAGGACAGTCTGTATTTTTTAATGTGGGTTTAGTCGCCTTTACAATTCCTGAACCATTCCTAATAATCTGAACTATAATAATAATGATATTGTAAAAAAGAAAACAATTATATATGTATAGATCTACTGTGTGTATATATACAGTATTGTGAAAAGGTTTGGTGATTCATATACAGTAAGTAGAACAAGAGTCTGCCCGTTTGTTTCACCACAGATATCGCTCTGGTTTACGCACCTGTTTAAGTGTCTGTGCCAAGCCTGAGGGGGAACTGTCAATAACATCCGAACTGCTCTCTGGAAAAAACCCAGCTAGTTGTTTCCCTGTGCCACACCCAAATCATACCTGCCTTGGCCCCTGCAATTATCAAACTGGCACATTTGACATGGGTTGTTTCCTTTCAGGGGGCGGTGGCACCTCAAAAATAGGCCTACGGACAGAGCAGGGCACGAGTCATTTGGATTGCTGTACCAGGTACGTAGTGCATATCTTTGGTTACTTGTAAGGACTGCTACAAGTAATGATTCGAATTTTAAGATCCTACCTATCTTTCTTTCTTTTTTTCTGATACAGTCAATAATACAAAATGAGTGAAGGTAAGTCTCTTTGATTGATTGTCATATTTTTGAACAATGCTTTGAAAGAATTTTCTGTGCTGAACTCAAGCACAATTGGAAAAACACAACATTATTTTAATGAGGAAAAAAGCATATTCTTCTTTGTCACTATAATCATGGCAGCAGAATATGATATTTCGATAATAAAGGGTGAAATTTGCAAAAATGTTGGCAACAATAAAATTATCAACATCTTTCCACAGTTTATATTATATATTATATGTAAATGCACAAAACCCAAATTAACATGAGCACGTTTTATTGTGTAATTGACAAAAAAAAACAGTTTGCATCTATGTCACTCTCATTTCCTCTTTTTTATTTTGTTATTTGACTTTCCATCAGAGGCTGCAAAGGGGGATCATGTTGGGTCAAGGTGCTTCCATTTAGACAGCATGGAAACATGTGTACTTAAGCAGTTGTTTCGCTCTTAGGAAAATGCAAGGGAAAGCCAAACAGTGGAGGGGAGAAGGAGAAAGAGAAGGAGGAGGATTGCTGCTCATCCGAGTCTGATGGAGTAAGACATCTTTAATTTCCCTAAACGTGTGCTTCGACATTCATAGCGCTTGTGTAATCATTTGACATTATCTTTTTCAGGAAGGAGGAAGACGTAAAAAGGTGGGCATTTTGCATCCTTTTTGAAAGAATACTATAACAGCCATGTATGTGTAGCCCTAATTAATTCAATTGTTTTTGTGGTTGTTTACAGGACAGAAAGGGAGGCGGAAAGGGAAAGGGAAAAGGAGACGAAATGAAAGACAAACATAGTGGTGGACGTGGTGGTGGTCATAAATGATGAATCGGCCTAATCCTTGAATCTAACGTTTGTGTGATAATGATTATACAGAGTTGAATACATCTCCAATAAATGAATCCATACAAAAAGCTGTTTGTTTTTGTTTCTTCACATAAATCACATGATGCCTGCAGACTTCTATATAATTCAGTGTCTGAAGCGTTTTGTTTACAGTCGGCTCATGACTGTGTAGGGGTGTGTTCCAAAGAGCAGAGAGGAATATGATGATGTGGGATTTTTCATAATTAGTTCAGCCATGACAGCAACATCATGTGGCAAATAACTATATGGAGAACTTCCGTGTAGGATGAAGCCATTAGAAGTCAGGATGATAGGCATTCAGTACAAATCAAACAACCCTTACATCAATATTACACTTAAATAATATGAAGAAAAAACTGATTGGGTTCATTTCAATAAAACCCGAATACTCAGTGAAACAAACGAATTAAACAAATAAGATATAAATGGTTAATTAGTGAGCTGTCTGTAGCTTCACTTTTGCCAGATACTGTAAACATGAAAGTGGTATAGGCAGCTATTTCCCAAACTGACAAACTTTATCACTTTACCGTTTTGTCAGTGTTGTATTTCAAGTTGCATGTTCCAAACTGTATGTGTGTTTAGTAAAATAATAACTACACTGAGGTTTAATTGTATCCCAAAACAGAAAAAAGCTGAACACATTGCCCAGACAATGGCAGGAATGGGAGGTTAATGGGGTGGCCAATTTGGTTCCCACAGATAAAATATTACAGATTAGCAAAAGGTAGGAAAGTATCACTTATGGAAAAAAAAAACTTACAAAGGTCAAAATACTACACAATAGGCATTTGATGAGGTGAGAACTCTCTCATCCCAGAGGCAAACATTAATCTTTTTCTTCACGATGAGCCGCTCAGTGTTATATTGCGATACAGATGGGCAGAGTTATACGGCATGTTTACCTTTAAACTGTTTCAGTGCCGATTTTATTGCAACATGTCTCTATGTGGAAAAAGCCCTCTTTCTCCAACTGCTGCCATCTTTAGCTCACGGTTGCTCTAATGACATAAAACCCCAATTAGATGCATCTATGTGTCAGTTCTGCACAATAGCAGCATAACCTGTTTTAGCCTGCTGGACTGGTATTTTGTTTTCCCATTGCATCAGGCCTAGGTCAGTCTCTGCAGCAGCATTATGGTGAATTGAGAATGAGTCACACTGTTGACTCTCACTGCTGCACCTTGTGTCGCAGTTCTCTTTGAGGGGATTTCTAGCATGAGGAAATTATCTACCAACACGTTTAAAACCTTTATGCTGACTGGGTTATGTTATTTAAAATTATATAAAAATTATACAAAATGTGATTTAGATTTCTTATTTATTTGTAATTAATTTATCTTTAACAAATAATTTAATACAAAATAAATAAATTGTATTCACATTATGTGACAGTTGCCAAATTATTCCATAAAATAGTACCACACAGGACACAAATTATACAACTCTTTAAATGGGATTTTGGGGAATATTAAATTTTTATTAACAATTTTATTGAAAATCCATGGGGTTTTCTTCAATAGTTTCCAGTTCATGAGACCCAGTGTCTAAAAAGTATTGACAATAACGTAACAAAAACTAAGCAACATTGTTAAAACCTCTGGGGACCCTCAACCACTTAAGAATACTTTTCCATGCAATTATTTTGTAAGAGGGATCATACTTCCCTCCTCTTTGTTATCAATGGCATTCAACTTTAGGCGCACCATCGCCGCCACCTGCTCAATAGAATTTCAGTCAACCTGAATCATTGTGCAATCCTGCATGACATTGCTCAAATTTTCTTTTATTAATTTCACCTGAAGAATCCCCTGACAATAATCAATTGTATTACATATCATTTCTTGTATTGCTTTGAAGTCAATGGATCACTTTAAGGGGAAGCTATTGAAGAAAAACACATTAGTTTTCCATAAAAAATTACGTTTTCAAAATAGAAAAAGCATTTGAATAAATAAAGTTTAAAAAAAATAACTCCCACATTGCAAAAATGTTGCTGTGTGTTTTATCACAGATGCTTTATTTGATATTTTTTAACGAACAGTGGAAAAAGACTGATTGACAATGTTTCACAGCAGTGTTTAGACAGCGCTAGAAGTCTTCAGTTAGAATACAGGACAGGAAAAAACAGGACATTTGAAGGGCAAGATTTATAAGATTGTTAAAAAATAATAATTAGAAAACTTTTTTGTAAGGCAGTATTATCTATATTTTCAGTCTTTTTATGTTCAATAAGACAATTATACAAAAGGCACAGCAGATTGCTTAAGAAAGTGGCCTGGAGAAGATGCTCTTGTTGTAGTGCACACAAACTAAACAGTTCATACAAGACTCCAGATCTGCCACTGTAACCGTCTAGGCTTATTATTGTCATTGGGGGAATACAAGTTTGGCTTGTGAATGTGCAACAAGAAATGTAACGGCAAGAATGGTCAAAATTACTCTTCAGACTGTTCTGTGATTCACTTTTTTTTTTCTGGAGCCACAAGCGCAAAGCAAATCAATTATTTACAGATGTCAGAGTCTGACTCAAATGCAACAAATAGCAACAGCAGACAATCTCAAGGCTCTTCCAGTTATTAGTCCATCACATTTCATTAAGGCTCAGTAATGTAAAGTTGCTGGACCGCGTCTATACAGTGGGGGGACAAAACACAAAGGCAAGATATTAACGGTTATCTGCGCCAGCCAACAATATGAGAATGGTATCTGAATGTCTTAAACACTCCTTACCAGCACACAGTAGAGCATCCCGCTTTAGAAGAGCCCGTTAACCTGCTCAGTCTCAGGGTCCAGGTCGATGTCATAGAAACAAGGTCTGGTGGGCAGACCAGGGATGGTGGGCATCTGAGAGGAACAGCAAGACAAAGTCGTCTTAATGACTGACAGATATTATATGCTGGCCGTTCATACACTAGCATACTGTGTACTGTCATGTACATACAGTACATAAATAACATTAAAGCAATTCTTGGGGTCTGAGTTATAAAGACAAACATTAAGCACATTTTTATATTAAATAATT
This sequence comes from Hyperoplus immaculatus, assembly GCA_949357725.1. Lineage (NCBI taxonomy): Eukaryota > Metazoa > Chordata > Actinopteri > Uranoscopiformes > Ammodytidae > Hyperoplus > Hyperoplus immaculatus. The sequence goes on along the minus strand of OX442363.1, from coordinate 13,985,978 downwards.
TCTGTACTTATTTATTAATAATGGTAATCTTAAATTGCATTCCTAGTTAGGAAACTCTTGGTTTTATCAGTAGAATTCCACTCCAGAAGGATGAAGAAAATGAATGTAGAAAATGTGGCCATTGTGACGCAGTTTAATGGTGCATCGTTTGTTTGAAACTTACCGTGCCGACCAGTGGGATCAGGAAGCCTGCGCCCACACTGGCTTTGATGTCCCTGATTGGTAGGATGAACCCTGTGGGCACGCCCTTCTTGTCTGCCTCGTGGGAGAGCGACAGGTGAGTCTTTGCCATGCACATAGGCAGATTGCCGAAACCCTGAGAGCAGAGGAGGGAACAAATGAAAAAAAAAATTCAAGCATTCTCTATTTCCATGTTGGGACGATTTTCTTTAGCAGCACTAGCCGGCTCAAAAAGACGGACACAAACACATAGGAGACACTAGGAGAAATGCTTACCTGTTTGGTGTACAGCTCCACCTTGTGTTGAGCCTCCGGGAGAAGCTCAATATCGTCCGCTCCGTAGATCTTCTGGGCGATTATTCGAATCTTATCAGTAATGGGAAGCTAGGGAGGGATCAAAAATATACATGCTGCCGTCAGTGTAGTCCTTATGTTCATTTAAGTTTCAGTTCAGGGAGGCTGTTTCTTAATTATTTTCCATGACAGAATGGATGCCTGTGCAACAAGATGGCATTTCTTAGCAAAAGATGAGAACAGCATTCTTATCTTCAGTTAACATGTTTATTACCCTTCACAGACAAAACAAAGATACATTTTTATTTTTATGGGAAATGTTCACATAATTAAACTGAACCTATTTTGGAATACCTAGTAAATTGAAGAAGAAGAAAAAAGAAAAAAAAAATGCGACCAAACATACCTCCAAATCATAGAGGAACTTGAAGTTGTTGGGGGCCTCTGAGGCCCTCTGCACAGCCTGCCCCAGGGCCACAGCACCGTTTCCCCCCTCGGCCCAGTGGGAGCAGCGCACGGCGTCGAAGGCTCCGGCAGTTTTGGCCACGCTGCAGACCAAGTCCAGCTCAGCCTCAGTGTCTGTCCTGCAAGATGGGTCAACAAAACGCATATAAGAGATAAAAAAAACACGCAAGAAGCTTCCATCCAAAAGGAAAGAAGGGGAAACTGGTATCTTTGTGTTTGCAGTCATATGCTTTATAGCCCATTTCAGTCACCCATCGCTTACTTGAAACCATTGACAGCCACCACCACTGGCACGCCAAAGTGCTGTGCGTTCTCGATCTGCTTCCTCATGTTGCTGCAGCCCTTCTCCAGCAGCTCCAGGTTCTACATACAGGGACACATGGACACACTTCTTTTGCTCAAGGTTTGTAAAGAAGCAAATCTGATGGGACTAAATATGGGTTTACAGTATGCCTTAACATAGATGAAGCTTTTGTTTGAAGTGCTGTCATGTGATGCACAGTTGGCAAGTGACTGTACTTGAAACTAATGTGTGGATTACCTGACATTAATCTACAGCTGCTAAACAGAACGTGGTCAGTTAACATAAATATTACATTATTGGTACGCTGCTGTTATGATTTACCTCCTCAATGTATTCCTTTTGCAGTGGCATCCCAGCAGTGACCTGAACCAAAAACAAACCAACAAACAATTAAGAAGCTGTGCGAATGATGACAACGTGAGAATGTGAATGAGTACTGCTTTTTTGACGTCTAACTCAGCGAGAAATGTAATTACTCTCCCATTAGTGTGAGGAAGAGTTTGGTACAGAGGAAACATTCATTGTGATTGTGTGGATGATTGATGCAGTTTCCAGAATTGTTGGAGAAATGCAAAACATTTTTATCAAAATAAAAACCACTGAAGTAATTATCTTGTTATATTAGGACGCTGAAGGAAAACTCACAGTTGGTCCTCCCCCGTGCATCTTCAGGGCTCGGACAGTGGCCACCAGCACCACCACATGGGGCCTCAGGCCTGAGTAGCGGCACTTAATGTTGAAGAACTTCTCCATGCCGATGTCAGCGCCAAAGCCAGCCTCCGTCACTGTTGGGGCACAGTTCCCAGGGTAGTAACAGAATCACAGCTGTGACATACACTTTCCCTGGTACTATCAACACTGCAGTACCAGAACAGGCGGAATAGTTAAATATTGTTTTTTTTTTTTAAGAGATCCGCTTACCTACAAAACCGTCGGGTCCGACCAGCTTCAAAGCTAATTTATCAGCCAGGATGGAGGAGTTGCCATGGGCGATGTTGGCGAACGGGCCGGCATGGACAAACACAGGGGTTCCCTGTGGATTCAGATGGGACTCACAGTGACACAAAGTCCATCAAATCAGTGGAAAAAGTGCAGGTATGTTTTACCCACCTCCAAGGTCTGCATCAGGTTTGGCTTGATGGCATCTTTCATTAGCACCGCCAGAGCGCCACTCACACCCTACGGAGAGAACACAATGACATTATAGGAGCATGGTCTGGTCTCCACAGCGCAAATACAGACGGAATATGGATGGATCCGTGTATAGGATAGAGACTGCAGTCCACTGACCAGGTCCTCTGTGGTGACGGGATCTCCGCTGCGGCTGGTGGCCACCACCATCTTGGCCAGACGCTGACGCATGTCCTGCAGGCTGCTGGTGAGGGCCAGCACCGCCATGATTTCACTGGCCACCGTGATGTCAAACTGGGCCTGGAAGATTTGAGAGGTGTGAGGGGTGTAGTGTGCGTCTCTTTATCATCAACATCAGTACAATATGCAAATTGGGAGAAGATGGAAGTGCAGAAATTTCCTTAAGGGACCTCATTTCTGTTGTCTAATGTACAATGATGCAGAATGACATGTGTACTATAGATGGGGCTTGAAAACAGATTGTATTTACAAAAAGGAAAATTTTTAAAATGTTGCTGTAAACTCCCAGAAACTTGAGGTTTGTTTTTGCTACAACCACTAGGTGGAGCCAAATACATTTTCTAAAACACAGCATCTTTAACTGAACATAATCTCATCTCTTTACCTCTCTGGTGTGTCCCTTTTCAGTCGGCGACTGGCCAATCGTGATCTTCCTCAGGAATCGATCATTGGTATCCAACACTGAATTGAAACACCAGGACCACATGCAAATTGTATTAATTGTACATTAAGCCTGATTACTTACACACATATGGCAGATTGAGAAGAGGCAGACAAGTCTTAAGGCCAGGACACACCGGTCCGACTACCGACCGTCGCCAGAAAATGGAGTCTGCCGATTCAGGCAGCTCCATGCTCCCCGACGCCGTCGAAAAAATGCGAAGAACACACCGAGCCGAAACCGACTTGCCGTATGTTCTCCGCTTGCGCCGGATGACACTAAGTAGCTGTTATCATAATGTATGGCTGTCATTATAACGGAGAGAATGCATGCTGCAGACACACACACACACACACCTGTGGCCGCTCCTCGCCCAAACTACCTTGACTATTTCTGAAAACATGTGAAAACGTCATGCACGGACAATCTAATGCTATGTGCTGATTGTGTTTAGCCTACATAACAATCCGAACATTCTCCAATTTTATCGATAGCTTCCTAAATCATATTTGACAAAAGTGAAACTAATATATGCTCGGCTGCCGTGGCAGAGCAGAGACGGGCAAACCCTCCACCAATCAGATTGCTCCAGCTGAAAGACTGCCGACGCCGATTGAACATGTTGAATCGGCTGAAAAGAAGCCTGACGACATCTATGACGGCCGACGTCACCGAACACACCAAACAGATTTGTGTCCCCGCCCCCTCCTGACTCTCCGACGATGTCCGACGCCCGATTATCGGGCCGGTGTGTCCTGGCCTTTAGGGTTTTCATACCTCTGTGCCAGGTGACAGAGCTAGGGTCCATGTCCAGGCGGGCGAAACGGGTGATTTCTTCTTCGGTCAGGGTGGAGGGATCGGTCTTTTCGATGCCTAGTCTCTTTAACAAACACACAACATTTGAAATGTCAGAAGCTGCTATACTCTGTGGTTCAAGTCCAAACCAACAAGTCTTTCGACGCCTTCACTTACTTTCAGTCGGTTGATCTGAATGGGGGAGAACTTCCTCTGCCCTCCACTGAGCGGGACCAAGCGGTTATACAGAGCCTACACACACATAAAACCATCCATTAACTTGCAAAATGTGTATTTTTATTTATAAACCACTGGCAAAATGAGGGCCACCCACCTTGTCAGTTTGTGTAGCCTCGTGGAACATGCGAGCGTCGACTGCAGCAGCCACCAAGTTGTTGGCAGCGGTGATGGCGTGAATGTCACCGGTGAGATGGAGGTTGAACTAAAACGAACAGGCTTGTTAATTTGACCCAAGTTTTGAGTTTGTATCTTCTACACAAGCAGCCTAGTACTCTTAACATTTAAACAGCATTGCAGTACCTCTTCCATTGGAATGACTTGGGAATATCCACCTCCTGCAGCACCACCTGCAGGCAGAAGACAAAACTACAGATTTAATATACCAGTTATAGGAATTGTATGTTGTGATGGTGCAGGTGTTTGTTTGCGTCTTGTGGAAAAAGGGTATGCAATCAATATATTGTGAAAAAGAAAGTGTGTTTTCTCAAAAGCTGTTCAACCTCTCATCGAGTGTTTATTATTCATAATCATTATTGCACCTTTAATGCCAAAGGTGGGCCCCTGGGAAGGCTGTCGTACACAGGCAAACACATTGAGCTTCATGTGGGCTCCCAGGGCCTGGACCAGACCTATGGTGGTGGTGCTCTTCCCTTCACCCAGAGGGGTGGGTGTAATGCTGCGGACACAAACACTTTATGTCAGCACGGGACATAGTAATAATCAGCAAGTCCAGAAATAAACAGGTAACAAATGATAACAGTATTTGTCTTTGCAAACTAGTATTCTACTTACTAATGGATGGTAAGTATGGTACCTTCTCGCATTTATTCATAAGTCATTAAGTTATTATAGTTTAGAAATTTGTAATTCTTACTAAATACTTTATTGTCACTTTTTCCAGTCTGTCACTATGGTACGCTGCTGGACCTGAGTCCCATGTTTTGTTCCATTCATGTGCTAACATGTATTGAATGACAATAAATGAACCTTGAACATTGATTCTTATGCGAGATGATACAGTGCTATTGCATTATTGCACAGAATTACTCATTGATCAAGCAGTAAATGATCATACAAAATATATTGATTAATGGCTAATTGACTTATTTGTGTGTTTTGTGAGAAAGTATTTCTTATAAAGTCAGTAGGGGAGAGTGGCCTAAGTTGTGCAACTTTTCACTCAAAGTGACTTTAAAGTAAGGCCTTGACAGTAAAGTCTCCAACTCAAATATGTACATATATTTCAGGGTGTTGTGCATCCCTGGCAATAAAAACTTTGGATCTGGAATAAACTGTTGAAGAAATATAGCTTTCGGAAAAAAAGTTGTCTTGATGCACAACTTGCCCCCGGTGTGGTGTAAGTTGTGCGGTTGGAGAGAATACCATGGGGTGAATTGTGCCATTGATATATATCTCATAAACTGTAATGCAAGACAAATCCATTAGACAATCACTTATTTATGGTGTATTTAAAGTAAATAAAGTAAATAGTTGACAAAGATTGAAGGAGAATTTTCTTAAACAAGGCCTAGCAGATCTAATGGTTTTACCTGCAAAGCTCACAATGACAAAGTCACCATCATCATCTTTCTGGCCATCTGAACTCTCATCAGTGGTGTCGTTAAGTGGAATTGAGATGTCACTCTCTTCTGAGCTACTGTAGACAATCACTTTCTTTTGGTGACCAGCGTATACAGCCATGCCACTGGCACAACTCTCAGAAATGTACTTTGCACTAGTTGCTCCGTGCTTGTGGAACCAACTGCCACCTGACAAATGTGATTCCCCTACATTTCTGCCTTTAAATCAAGGCTCAAAACCCATATGTACACCCTGGTGTTTCCTCCCCATTAACTATCTTACCTCTGCACTACTATCTGTGTTTATGTGGATGTATGGGCTTTATGTCTTTTATTTTGGTTATTGTTATTTTACCTTCATTGTTTACCTACTGAATGCACTATGTACAGCACTTTGGACAGTGCAAACTGTCATAAATGTGCTTTTATAAATACATTTTACTTACTTACTTACTTACTTATAACTCACCCAGGCCCTTTGGCACAAATCACCCCAATCCCAGAAATTTGGATAATAAGCATGATGCAGCAATTTAGGGCTGACATCGTGCTAACTGTATAGACTCAAAATGTAGCATACCAAAGCACTAAAACATGTGTCAAATGTTTTCAAACTTGTCTATAATTGTTCAGACACAATAATCAAAAAACCTTGATCATGGAAATTTTACTTTGAAAGGCAAAACACAGTTTTTTGAGCTTAAATGTGCTTATATCTTATTCCTTGTGTCTCCCTTCTTTACAGGATGAGTCAAATGGATGGCTCTTCTTAAATATGTGGTCACATTTCCAAATTCTTCCACGGTTTTCTAGAAACAAGGGGTGGCACAACTTCCAAAATGCACAACTTAGGCCACTCTCCCCTATATAATTTTGTAAAAACATTAAAAATTGTAATAAAATTTAAATAAATACATTTTCCGAGATAAAGTTATTATAAGTGTTGGGATCATACCCAGTGACCACCACGTATTTGCCGTCCGGCTGGGCCTGCAGGCGTTTGATGATATTCAGCTGCACCTTGGCCTTAGTCTTGCCGTAGAGCTCCACCTCATCTGACAGCAAGCCCACCTCTGCTGCCAGGTGGTCGATGGGTTTGGGCACACAGGAGCGAGAAATCACGATGTCACTGTTGGGAGTAAATAAAAATAAATAAAAATAAAAATTATTTGAAAAAAGGAGGAAACAGGAAAGGGACTAAAAGACAAGGAAGTATTCAGAGAGTTCTGACGTGAGGCAAGGACTTAAACCAGCTCGCCTTTATTATTGAAATTAATTTAGAATTTTACAATTTAACAGAGCAGACACCGAATAATGGGAGGGGGGGGGGGGGGGTAAGAAGACAAACCTAGGAACGGGCTTTTGGAGGTTGAGCTTGGTGTAAGAAATATTCCACTTTCCTGGCTGATGACTCTCCAGGAAACGCTTTGCACTCAGCACTGTGTTCTACACAAAACACACGGATGACCACTTTGACACAAATAGCACCAACGCACTTTTTTTTGGGACAAGCTCAATCAATGCCGACACACAGAGTTTATTTCAGAAGTCAATCCACGGATGGACCTTACCGCCATCAGCATGGCCACAGTCATGGGTCCCACACCACCGGGCACTGGGGTGATGTAGCCGGCCTGCTCCTTGGCTGAGGCGTAGTGGACGTCACCCACCACCCGCTTACCACTGGCTTTAGTCTCATCTGCAACGAGACAATAGAGAAAACATTGAGGTAAAACACCACACTGATGACCTCTAAACTCCACTGATTCACTTCTAAAAGTAGACTGGAAGCAGTGCAGACTCCCCAACCTGGAATGTGGTTGATGCCGCAGTCGATCACCACCGCTCCCTTCTTGATCCAATCCCCTTTCACCATCTCTGCTTTCCCGATGCCGACAACCAGGATGTCTGCTTGGCCCACCTGGACAAGAAACAGCGCTGGATGTTAAGTGAATATAACAATAGTGTGTGTAACAATGATTGCAAGCATTAGTAGATATTCACTGTATGAGAGCCAACAGATATCTTTTTTAATCTGGCCATTAAATATTCCATCAAAGAATTGCTTATGGAGTTTTAATGCAGCAATCAACAGGTTAGACAAGGCTAATTAGGGTGTGTGGGAGGGTGGGAAATGAACCCATACACAACAGCAACAACAACAAAAATAAATCACCCACAAGATGCACTGTGAATAGGATTGAGAGACTGTATTGCTGGAGGGGCGTGTCACTGCAGTACCTCTCCAGCCAGATCAGCGGTTTTAGAGTGGCAGGTGGTGACGGTGGCGTGGTTCCACAGCAGCAGGTCATGCATCGGCGCGCCCACAATCTTACTGCGACCGATCACTACCGCTCTCTTCCCCGCCACAGACACACCTGTAGAGAGGAGACGTCCATCCATTAAATATACATTTTTTGGGCAAGAATTATTTGTTGTTTATTTTCACAGAACATATGTATCAGGGTTCCCCGCACATTTTTAACCAATGTATCTTCAAAACTTTTCCATGACATTTTTACTCAATTTTTCCATCGCTTTATTTAAGAAGCTTAAAAGAAGGTCGGCCTGTTTAGTAATCAAATGGCTCAATAATGAGGCTCTTACTGCGCCGGTCAAAACTTGTGATATGTTTGTCGTTGCGAAAAATGACACTTCCCAGGCATTCTTGCAGATAAGCAAACTGCCAACGGTTAGTTTGGAAAAGAGTTTTTCTTAAAATGTCATTACTTTTCCAGGTATTTCATGACCATGATGTTACACAGTGTTAATTGTGGAGTTTACCAGTCTGTCTGATGAGCTCCATGCAGCCATTTGGTGTACAGGGGATGAAGCAGTCGCCCAGGTCCCCGCGAGACAGCTTCCCTGCATTTTTGCTGGTCAGACTGCAAACGGAACCAGAATGCATTGCCAGTCAAATATTTCAGAAAAATTAGAAGGAACACTTTGGTTTGAATCAAAAAGGAGGAGCATCCTGGCCCTTAGCTAGTGTATGTCTGTGCCTACCCGTCTACGTCCTTCTCTGCAGCCACTGCGTTGGTCACCTTCTCAGTGTCCATCTTGTGAATAGAGTCTAAGGGCAGCTGCACAATGAGGCCATGGACCGACGACTTCTCATTCACTTCTGTGATACTGTGAAGAACCTACAGACGGAAAACACACAGATTTCACACTTTCATGTTTGAACCATTTGCTGTGTTAACCTTTCAATCCTTAGTTTTGTCATAGTACCCCAAACTTTACTCCTATGTTTGCTGCACTTATATCAGCTTTGTTGTGTCTTAATGAGTTGTGTACAGATGAATAAAAAGGCTATGCTGAACAGTAATAACTCAAATCCATCCTCACCTCCTCCTCTGTTGCAGTCTTGGGAAGTCTCATATGTGTTGCATTAATTCCAATCTGTGAACACAGAGGTAGAGATCAGCACTGACGGCAAACAGTGCACAGTGAGTACTCCTATGTTGTTCGTAAAAAATATCTTTTTTACCTCAGCCGCCGCCTTCAACTTCATGCTGATATACAGATTTGAATCATCGCGGTCCCCAACCTGTAAAAGACACATAGCACATCACTTTGCCTGCCAGGATGAGCTAAATAGGTCTTCTACTGTACTATGAAAAATCAATGACATAAAGGTCACTATCTATGTTAAATAGGCATTTATACACTTTGTATCTACAATGGAGCAAAACAATCAAAAATACATTGTAGTCCCCTCCCCACAGTCTAACACCCACCTGTAAAACCACTAGACCAGGTCTGAAGTTGGGGTCCTGAAGCTTCATCTGCTCCACATCCTTCTTCAGACGCTCCCTCACCTGCCTGAGAACACCAGACAACAGAATAAAACGTCAATTGGATTTTGAATCTCAGCGTAGTGACACAGGTGTAACGTCATACAAATTACCATATAGTACACAATATAGTACACAAGCCTTCCAATTGAGTTACAGGTTTTTAGCCCAAACATATTCCAATTATGAAATTAGTGATGATTTATTTTTCTTCAAATCCACAGTCGTCAATCTCAGGTGCACCAGCATAGCAAGGTCATCCAGAGGGTCAGTTTAAGAGATTGAAAATCTTATTTTTGGTCTTTGCCTTATCTTTATTTATTCAATGGTTTAGCTATGGCAGATATGGTCCAACTGTTACCTCAACACAGAGCTTGGGCATAGTCAGCTGAACCGATCAAAGACAAGAGAGACAGCAGCCAGGACTCATGGGAAATTAAATTAAAGCTTATCTTAATTTCGTTATCTCGTCTCCGTCTAAACCAAGCTCAACCTGATGACATTTACATGCACAGCCAATCAGCAGCATTGATTTTGTCTACTGCAGATGACAAAGAGAACAGTTACTTTGATCAGCACGTCTTAGCGGATCACGTGACCTCAATTGGACCCATGTGAAAGGTCTTGATGATGGACGTACAACACAATTTGAGTGCTTTTGCCACGGATGAACTTGCAAATTGAATCAGTGTTTATCATTCAAGGAGGCTCATAAAACAATCCCTTGTGCTCTGATAGCCAAACTAGTAGAAACACTAAATGATCTTAATGTCTTCAAGCTCACATTTTTGCTTTTCTAAAGACTAGGGTGCAGGGGAATACAATGACACACAATACATATTTTAATAGATATAGTGTGAATAATATAAAACATAGAATTACTATTGCAAGTATCCACGCACAATATTTTACAAATGACCTGCTGTACTTTGTTACTTAGGGCTATCAAAAAAAAAATATATTACAATACCTAATAAAACCATTCATTAATATCACATTGCATAACAACAGTCCCCATCACAATGACGGCTCATAATACCACATGTTGGGATATCTTAATTCCTGGTGACTGATCAACTAGGGCCGTATTCCTGTAAACGAAAGGATACAATGCACACATTACTGTGTAATCAATCATTCACCTTTAAAAAGAAAAACACTCTTGGATAAGGGAGTTGTGGAAAACTACATTTCCTGAAAAGGCAAAGGCAATCTCATCATTAAACCTTCGTCCATATAGGTCACTTGTCAATGGTGTGTCAGCTTTTGTGGAGCCTCAGAGAGATAATGAATGTAAATCTTGCTGGCAGATCTGTGGAGAGAGGCTGTGCAGCCCCTTTGTGCTGCCTAAAATCATTTAACTAATGAGCACTGTGAGGTGCAGTTAACCGGGTGCAGGCTGTCATGTCTTGTGACAAGCACATGCAGTTAAACATCCTGCACTTTGTTAGTGAATGAAAAGTTGTCTCTCCATTTCCCCCACATACTTAGTTATAAGCAAGCATTGGCTTAAATTAAATGTTTGAATGATGGAAAACATATAAGGAATCCATTCCCAGTTTGCATTCCAATATTAATAAAGTTACACATGCACAATTGCATTGCGAAATTAAGTTTGAGTTTTCCCAGGTTCATGAGCAGTGTTTGTCAGTCTCGCCACTTGAGTTCACTAGACCTATGGTACAAAGATCATATCACACAACACAACTTATTATACAATGCATTTACAGCCATTCACTCCAAAGTTTTTGGGGAAATTAATAACCTCACCTTATGCAGTAGTGTACAAATGTAGAAGTCAGTGCATTTAGACTAATCTGCACAACTGTCAGGAGGAGACAAATTTCCCATGCAACTTGAAAAAAATCAATTGTGATACAGTTACAACAAGGAGCAAGGACAGTACAAAAATTGTTGGCTTGGCAGTGCACACTTCATTCACGTGGACAGCATAGTGACAGTGTATCATAGTGTACAATCAGTTCGAACTAAGTTGGGAACACTCTTCTGCTGCCATCAAGGACGAGACCAGCACACAAACACATGTAAAAAATTAAAATTAAAAATTAAAAGCTGCATGTACCATGTGCATGAGGCTGGGATCATGTGCAGAAGTTAACTTAAGCTATCAAGAGCATGTAACTTGGCTAGTTAGCTGCATAGTTAGCCAGTACCAGGCACATGTTTTAGCAATATATGTTTGCACCTAAAAAGTGTGTGTAGCACGTGGTATAAAGTGTGATACTCACGCTGAAACTTCTTTCCCACTTATGATTTGAGCTGACATCTTTTGGTCCTGAAGGTCGGTGTTATTAGGTGCTGGTAGTGGCTGGTGCGTCTCGTGCACACTCTCGCTGCCCGACTAGAAGAGAAGCGCGCGGTGAGGGTGAGTACTGTCAATAAAATGTTTATTCAGAAGGGGTCGAAGGTATCGACGCAGAATATGTTCACAAACCCAGCGCTAACCGCCGAAAATTAGCGTATTGACGTTCAGGAATCGCGTCAAAACGTAGGAAGTGGTCTCGCTAGTGGCCACAGCGCTGGAGAAGGGCGGGGCCATTGGCAAAGTGTCAATTCTGACAGCCAATCATATGCCTATTTCATCGAGTTAACAGAACCTCACGACCAATAGGGTTCCCAGTTCTGCTATGCCACCCACGAGGGGCGGGGAGATTCAGAGGACGTAATGACGCAGCGAATCAGCAGAGGGCAGCACTGTATTTACACACCAGCTTTGTTTTTCTGTAAAAAAAAAAAAAAATTGACAAAAAAGAAAACAGAACAGCAGTGTTTACATTGTCCATTTGATCCACCAGTAACTGCGAGAAATACTTTAATATATACACCCAGCTCGAAATCCGACGTAAGACATGAAGAAATCCAGAGAGCTATGGAGACTAGATTCTGCGTTTTGAGCGACACCGAAGACCTCCAGACGCTCATTTCAAACACTGAGAACAATCTCCACTTCGACAGTTAAGTTGATAGCAGCTGCTAATTTGTTGAGCTAGTTTTTGTAGTTGTTGGTTATGTACAAAAAATTATTTTTTATGTAAATGGACGTAACTTGTCATTGCATGGCTCGTTTTGTTATTAAAAGCTAACTTTCGTGCATTTGCATAGCTCCAGTTCAACGTAGCACTGAATCCTCCGTCTGTTAAAATAAGTGATGCAGTCCATATCCATCAGTGCGTGAAGGTATGACCTGTGTTCAGTCAGTGTTTTGCAAACTCATATGCACGTGCTTCTTTTAGGTCCAAGACACTGTTTGAGGAGATTCGAGCCTCCATCAACAACAATGACGAGGAGGACCGCTCCTTCTGGAGGCCTGTGCTGCCGTGGGGTGGCGTCTTCACCATTAGGGCAGGGCGGAAGGCCATATCGTGCACCCCACTGTACGTCAAAATCGACCTGAAAAACACCTGCACCATTGATGGCTTCCTCATGATCCTGTATGTGATTCTGCGGGACAACCACAGCTTCCCCAGGGAGCTGGCTGTCTTCCTGGGCAAGCACTTTGTGGAGCACTTCCTCTACCTAATGGACTCCTTCGACTACACCACGGTGAAGATGCTGTGGATCTGGGACCGCATGTCCAAAAGACAGTACCGCTCTGGCATCTACCGGGCGGCGCTGGAGATCGACCTGTTCGGCAACGAGCACGACAACTTCACCGAGAACCTGGAGAACCTCATGTCCACCATGCAGGAGAGCCTGTGCACCAGCTGGAGATGCCCACTCCGCTTCCAGGAGTTTGTCAAAACCACAATAATCATCAGGTATGTAGCATACATGCACACACAGCAGAATGATTAGACCCACGAAACTACAAAGTGAACTCGGCCCAGAGATTCTGTGTGTCAGGACTTAGGAGAGTTGCACTGAAAGATGCACCACCTGTCTGACTGAGGTCTTGTGAAAAGAGTGCATGCATTGACAGTTTCCACCCATAAGTGTCTATGTATGTTAATATCCATGTGTTCAGAGCACAGTATGTAATCTATAAATGTATTTTAGTTGGAGTCCGCGATACTGGCGAATGCTTGTTAAAATCACCTTTTGTCAATTCAGTGAATATCTTCTCATGATGCGCTACCTATCCATACTGTACACGCTGAAAAAAAATCTGATGTTTAGTCTAGGCTCTGTAAACTGGTATGCAAACAAAGGGCATGTAAAGAGGGCCCACTGTTGCTACCAACATGCCTGTTTACAGAGCCTTGGCTGTGTATTAACACAGGATCTTATTCGGCACTCACATAGCACGTACAGGTAGCAGACTTATTCACTGAATTTGATTAAAAAGTGATATTGACAATAAGCGTTCACCAGAATCACTGACTCCACCTTTTAATGTTATTGGATGGCATACGTGATTACCCTTCCCAATCATTTCCCTCCTATCTATCCAGCCCTCCTCACGAGTTGCCTGACAGAGACCCCGTTCAATCAGCTGTGGATGAGTACTTCTGTCCCAAACTCCTCCTCTGCTCAGAACTGGGGTAACAATGTTTCCATCTTTTTATTCAGTCACGTTTTATTCCACTTATTTGACAAATTGATATAAACATATACTGTATATACTGTATATATATTTATTTGCCAAACAGGTGTGATGGCCTAAGGGAGTTCTCTCAGAGGGTTTTCTGCCACGGTCCCCCGCCCTTTGTCATTCTCAACATGCAGCAGTGGAAGTCAGAGGAGCTGTCCTATGTTCCATACCATCTGGCTTTCTGCAAGCACAGGTATGAGGCTTCAACAGTGTGTTGTCTTCTTTGGGCTTTGGTATACAGTAGTAACATGCTTCAGCCACACCGTGGTGCAAAACTCAAGCCATCACAGCCTCATGAAGTAAATGAAGTTTTTCATTGTAATTTTAGAACATTAATTTTTTTTGTCTTTAAGCCTTGGTAGCGAAGACTTGCGTGTATGATTGTTATTCTATATTTTGAACAGCTACGATAAAAGCTACGATTTAAAAGCAGGATGACCTTTCTCTACATCAGTAAAAGAAAAGAAAGCACAATTCAAATAATTTTGTGAAAGATTTAAAAAAGCTGCCAATAAAAAATTTACAAAATATTTTCTTGCTTCAGGCATTGCACCTGCAGGATGTAGAAGTGGGTGTATATATACATTTCAAACACGCCTTTTACTTGTTTTCAAAATTAAATATGCTCTTACTGTTCTTTATGCCCCTGAACACTGAAAAGAACATTTTATTAAAGGTGCACTATGAAGTTTCAGAGGAGGGGGATTTGTTTACATTAGTGGGGCCTGCTGTTTAGTTTACAAAACAAAACATTTTCTCCACATGTTATTCTTAGTATTGAATACTTATTTCATCATAAATCAAAAACATTATATTTTGAGGAACCTGGAAACCAAACAGTAACTTTTCAGGAAGTTTTCTAACTTCAAACAGTATTCCAGGGATCGCATTTTCCTCTGAAGAAAGTTTGTTTATTCAGTTATGAGAA
>OX442363.1:13898530-13966030 GCA_949357725.1 Hyperoplus immaculatus | reverse complement strand
AAACAATGTCTGCTAATATAACAGAATTTTTTTCAAACAAAAATGACAAGTTTTCTCCCACAATCCTCTTGGAGATGGCTCAGAGTCCTCATTGTGGTCCAGCAGCAGTAGAGCGGTCGTCTCGTCTTGCCATTGACAACAGCCGTCCAAACATCTTATTTTTCTGCTCAACTTTGCAGCTCTCTCTCTCTCTTTCTCTCTCATCTCTAAAGCCATTGACTTGAGTCCCCCCCCCTCTCTCTCTCTCTCTTTAGCCAGCCAGCTAGCCAGGCACATCCATCCAGTCACCCAGCAGGCAGGCTCTCTCTCCTCTGGTGTTCACGTGGGTGTGCAGCACTCCTCTGCACCTGGACCATGAATGCGCGGGAGGAGGAAGAGACAACTGAAAAGAAAGGTCTTTGTGTGTCTAAGTTCTCTCATTGGGTCCTAGCCGGCTGGGCCATGGGTCAAAGGGCAGTCAGACCAAAGTTGCAACGGCAATACATCATGCCGCTTGAGTCCGACCAGCTGTCCGAGATAGGGTCGTAGCGCTGGACAGTGTTAAGGTAGGATGACCCGGAGTGACCTCCCACCACATAGAGGTAGTTGTCCACGATGGCAGAGCCCACACCTGTGAAGAAAACGGCACACATGTAACCAACAATGACGGCATTTCTCAATCCCTTTGGCCTTAGTTTAAATATGAGGTAAACTACTCACCAGTGCGAGGTTCATTCATTGGCCGGCAGGCTGTCCACTGATTCTGATGTGGGTCGTACCGCTCGATGCTTGACAGGTGCGACACTCCGTTGTGTCCACCCACCACAAATATGAAGCCGAGCATGACGCCTACTCCGAAGTTGATCCTCTTGTCTGCCATGGGGGCTACCATTTCCCAGGCATCCTTGCTGGGGTCATACCGTTCCACGCTGTGCAAAGAAGATGCAGCACAAATTGATTAAAAAAAAGAAAAGAAGAAAAAAAGCACAATGGTTTAAAAGCCTAAATGTTTCCTAATCCGATTTCCCAGCCTTGTGCAATACCCGATTGCTGCAATGATTAACCTATTGTCAGCAAGTTGTGGAACTTGAGTATTTTTATTTATTTTTTTACATTGCATAACTGAAACAGCCATCTGGAAAGACTAATGACATGTGGTATGCTTTGGAAAATGATCAGAAAAATTGTATATGCAATTTTTAGTCATTTGTCTACAACAAGCAAAAAGACTTACGCACACCTTGAAAAGATGCATTTCTTGAGTGGGGAACATACTTCACCTGCAAATGTTATTTGGACATAACAGACTTAATTGGACCGGTATTTATTTAGTCCAAGCTACTAAGAGTACAACAGTTCAGCTAGTCAGATGAAAACAACACACCCGGGGCAGGTAGTAATGAGGCCACCAATGGCGTTGGTGAATTACCAAATTTGGAGTCAAATTAACCACCTCACAGCAACTTGAACCCTGGCACTATGGGGTTGTTTTGCAGTATGCAAGGACATGTGAACCATAAGGGAAAGAAAAAAAAATAGTCCCAGAAGATTCTCTGTCCAAACACATTCTCCTGCGGGGTTTTGGGAGTCAAGGAAACAAGCAACAGAGACGCTGCTCTCTAGAGATCCACGGTAACAACAGAGGTCTAACCAGCAGCAGACAGTCGGGCAGCCCTTCAATGAAACTTCAGCAACCACTTCTGTGATGACTACTCCTCACTCATTAACAGGGCCCTGGCCATTTTCTCTGCAACACTTGACATCCTTCACTTGATTGCCAGTTATATAAAGTACCTAACAAGACCTTGAGAGAGAAAGCCCGGTCAGGAGATCTAAAAGAGCAGGAAGCTTTCCACCGCCATCAAAGTGTATTTTTAGAAGAAAGGCGTGGCAGAGTACTGCAGCAACCGCATGTTACTGATGTCAAAATGTCATATTTGGGAGCAAAGAAAGGCTAGTGGCATGTTTTGATCCTGATGTAGATCTGCACGTCATAAAGAAACTCAAAATGGGAATAATATATAGGAAGAAAAAAAAGCAGCTACAGAATGAACAATTCAGTGTCTTGTTAAAGACTGAAAAATTGGCATATCAAACGGTCTCCATGGGAACAGTCGTGGTTTTCTGGCAGAGAACTGCCGTGATTGGTTTGAAATACTTAATGTGTCATAAGAACCAAAGCATAGCCTGCCTCATCTAAACAACATTTCTGAAAATTTGATCAATCTTAAATGACAATAATTTTTATTTGAATGAATAAATATGCTTTTTCAGATGCTTACTATCATGCAACTAACTCCCCAAATAACAAAGTGAGAAGGATTTTGTGGATTTGGGTTTATATATTGGGTATCTACTGAAAAAGCTATATCAAATCACAGTGTAACCTACCAATGCTGCTATCCCAATTATACAGGGGTTTCGTGTTTTGTTGCCTAGAATATAAACTCACAAATAAGTGTCAGATTGTTTCGTTTTGGCACACTGGTTATTCAAAAATTCCTCTTTCCTAATGTTAAACATGAAAGTATATTTCTAAAAACAGGAAAACAAAAAAAATAAAAATTAGAACCACTCTGAGCAGCATGGTACCTATTCATGTGTGCTGGGCCGTAGCCTCCGATGGCGTACACCATGCCGTCCAGCACGGCTGTGGCGAAGCAGCTGCGGGACTTAGTCATGGGCGCCACGGGCTGCCACTCCTTCAGCTTGGGGACGTACTTCTCCACGGACTGGAGGTAGTACTGGCCGTCGTAGCCTCCCAGGGCATACAGCTCTCCTGCCAGCACCACCACTCCCAGTGTGCTGCGGCACTCAGCCATACGCTCCACGGTGGACCAGGTGTTGCTCTCGGGGTCCCAGCTCTCCACTGTGCTCTCGTGCCTCCGATAGCTGATGCCCTGTCTCATGTGCGTGGCGATGCCTCCCACTACGTACACCTTGTGGTCCAGCACCGCCACGCCAAACTCGTATCGGGGAACGCTGAGAGGGGCCAGTCCGATCCAGGAATCCGTCTGAGGAAAATACATTTCCATGCTGCAAGAAGGAAAAAAAGACACACATTGGTATTTTATTGGTATTAACACAAAACATAAAGAGGGCACAGCCACAACAGACTGAATAGCTTCTCTTGTATCCTTATCCATTGTCTTCCTGTGACTACAACTGAAACTGACGCACGACAACAACGTCATCGTTCTCAGACACTCCCTCTGTTCGCTGATTGGACCGGTAGAAATCTGTTCGAGCAGGAACGCATGAATATACCGCAGACCCAGACTGACTACTGAAGGGAAAATGAAATTTGAGCGAAAGTAGGTAGGTGGGTGGAGCCAGGCTAGGGGTCAATACTAATGTTGTAAAAATATTAAGAATTGCAGAATAGGTTAAAATGATTAACTTATTACCTTTCTAATGTTGCAAACAATCCAGCCTTGCCTCCTACTGCTAGCAACACCTTGGGGGCACACCTGGGCCGTGCCGACAACACAGTCTGATAGGAGAGCCGGTGCTCGGGCATAAAATGATATTTGAGGGCCTCGTTCAGCAGGTGCTTGCATGCGTGGTCATCTCGTATAAGGTGGTTGGCTTCGTATAGGCGAGTGAGAAACTTGACGCTGAGCAGCGGAAGGCGAACACAGTGCAGCAGTTGAGCCAGATGCTGCTGTCTCTCGGTCACATCATACTTGATCCATGACTCCAGGGCGTAGAATACAGTCTCCTCCGTGACCACCTTAAGGCAGTCGTTGGACACAATTTCATCCAACTCCGCCCTTGTCAGTTCAAAAAACTCCTCTGTCTGACACACCTCCTCAAAGTTCTCACATATGAACTTAGTCGCGGCCAGGCACAGGTCATGGCAGCCGTATGTCTCTGCAAAGCGGGAGATGCCGATACAGTTTCCGGCATCCAGCTGGCTCTCTAAGAAGGAGCAGCACTCCTTAAGTACTAGCTTAACCTGGAGTAGGTTGGCAGCCGGGAGCAGAGATTCCACCGTCTCCTGGGAGATGAACACAGTGCCAGTGTAGGCATACTCAACGATGGCCTAGGAGAGAAATAGTAAAAGCGTCACTCACATTAACAAATTCACAGCAGTGCATCGGTGTGGCTAATAATGAGGCGTCTGTTGTCTCCACACATACCTGCAAGGCGGTCTCGTCGATGCACTGGAACTCCACCTCAGAGGTCTCCTTCTCCGACAGGTTCCCCGTGAACATGGCCTTGAAGTAAGGGCTGATGCTGGCCAGCACTACTTTGTGGGCATGGATCTTGGCATCACCCACGCGCAGGACAATGTCACATAGTTCGTGGTCCTGCCGCAAGAGTTGCAGGCCTTGCAGCAGCTGCTCCGAGTGGGGCCGTTTCAGACTGGCAAACATATAGGACTGGTCGGGCTGGTCCATCTAAGAGCAGGGATCCACATGTCAGTGCAGTGTAGACATTGTGTAGCGACCCTTATAATAGAGTGATCGTTTTCTGATTGACTGACATGTGACACACAACCAGTGAAAATACTGTAAAATCCTAGGGATTAGCCATCTTGTGACTAAATGCCTGGAAAGCAAACCAAACCTAGGCCCGTGCAACAAGACGTAATTACATCACGCGTTATGGAAATATGCCTAGACAGAATGATGCTTTCAGGGATGTTTTGCTGTAATACAGTAGTTATTTCGACCCTGTGTTAGCGGTATGCTGTTCAGTAAGCGAAAGAAGCATGATGTTGGCTACTTAATCCAAAGCTACGCTGCTTTAAGTTGACCCAATGCACAGGTTTTCCGTATGTCACCCTATTGTTAACTGTCACGTTTGTTGACATGGGCCTTAATTGGCTTTATTTCTGAACGGAGGACAGGACATGGCCAACAAATACTCGGTCGCTAGCTCCGTCTTAGCTTTACATCAGCAGCTAACACACTGTAAAACCCCATCAACAGCCTGGATTTTTTTGAAAAAACTGTATCACGGCTTTTTATATAAACATCGACATCAATGTCCGCGTCGTATCATCAACAATTTCTGACTCCAGCAAATACACAGTGACCGTATCCCTGTTTCATTGCACTGCAGTAAGCGAAGGTTAGCTGCTAAAAATAAACACGGTTACTGTGGCTAGCTGCATCATTGACTGATATACAGTAACATGGCTGACAGATACAAAACGTGACGTTATAGCTAGCTGTCAGGTAAAATTTGCAGATCCTCATAGCGAGGAAAACAAACCTGTAACCTCTAGTCCGTGTGGTGTGCCGCCGTAATGACCGATTTTGCAGTGGCGGAGTTCAGCAGCGACGAGTAGGAACCCCGGGCGGCTATCAGCAAAACAATCTACTGCCAACCCCCTAGCCACAAAGCTACAGATGAGCTCTTTTAATATTGAGCTATCAGAGCAGCACTCCCACTTCCGCTGCTTTCAAAATAAAACCACATTCACGGTTATTTAAAAGGAAGTTCTGCGTTAAAGTCAGAAAGGCGACGGCCAGAGAAAATTCGTTGCATTCCAGTGCACTTTACTTTACACACATTTTTTATTAGAGGAAATAAATATAGGCTATTACATTATCCTGCAGACTTTTTCACATCAAGCACACACACATTGCAGCATCACTGTGTGTGTGTGTGTGTACTAGACTGTATCTCGTGCGCGCGCGCGCACACACACACACACATCACCACTACCAAATGTTATATTGCATTCAATTATTATTAAATGCATTCAGCATTTCACTGCTGTTGCTGGTCCAGGTGGGTTATTTTGTTATCCAACAACATCCTTTTTATAGCTAATTATTAGCCTAGTAAAAAACTTAATTTGCAAATATATGCTATGAAAAAATCTATAGTTGGGTAAAAAGGACAATGGTTTTCATATTATCCTTATTACATAATAATATAACATTGCCTTTAATTATAGCCTATTATATAGGCTAATTGTCCTTCTATAAGTAATTAGGTATAAAGTTGTATATTTAACGTAGGCTAGGCTCCATCAAAAGTGTGCTCGAGTAGGCTAGGCATAGCCTACGTTCTAAAATAGTAAACCACCGTATACTATTTTAAATGTTCATTTAATTTTCAAATAAATTATTTTGCATAGGGCTCAATAACGAGGCCTATAGTTTATATACAATTAAATTAAACTCACTCGTGGGTGCAACATTTTGTAGCCTAGCCTATATCATCATGACCTATTTTTTCAAAGTATTAATAAAAAGTGGAAGTGTAAATGCCTATTCAAATATACTATTTAAAAATAAAGAACTCTCTTATGATAATAGCCTACATATAGGCTATAGTCTAAATAGGAACAAACATTATAGGCTATTATTGTTGAGGCCCTGTTATAGGCCTAACATCAATATTATACATACATATTATGTCCCTCCTGTGAGTAGTGCTAAATGCTCCAGTCGAACATTAAGTCTGTGCATGTTGTTGCACGTTTGAATCCTATTATATTTTAAGTTTTGAACTGTTTGATCCTCCACTTCTTCTCACCACAACCGCCGCTGCAGCTCTGATGAAACGATGCCGCCTGGAGGATCCTGGAACTCGCGTCACCATGGAAGCGCACAGTTTGCGACAATGTATTCGCCATTTTGCTGCCTCGGTGTGTGTGTGTGTGTGTGTTGTGTGTGTTAGAGACTGAGTGAGTGTGAGCTCCTCTCTCTGTGTGTGAATACCTCCGAAGCTTCCAAACATTCAACACTCCAGATACCAGCTAAAACTAAAACCAGGGAAGAAAAAATGTCCGCACCTAAGAAATCTGTAGCTGCCGCAGCGTGACATGAACATTTGGACGACGTAACATTTGGATACTCTTGTCGAGCGTCATCGAAGAGGATCGGAGGACATGAAAGGTCTATTTTCGTGCTGTTTTTCTAACTTTGCTAGCCCAGCCAGCCAACATTAACCACCAACGCAATTAGTGTGGTAACGAGTTTGCTTAGCGCCGTTTGAACACTGTTGTGGTTAGCTACGGTTCTGTGTGACTTTAGCTAACTAATTAGGCTGCTTAACGGTAACGTGTAGTCAGGGGTTGATTGTAAGCCCGTTATAGCCACGAATAAGTGCCGTACAGCTGGTTAAGAGTCCAGTTGACTCACTAGACAGTATTGTATTTTAACAGTTGCAGTGAATAACGTTACGTGCAGCAGGAAATGTTATCTGCGGGTAACTAGGCTACCGAGCTTGACCGCAGCCACAAGTGGTTGAGTCCATTCGCTCTAATCTAACGCAGTTCATGGTAATCGATCACGATGCTGATGAGCTGAAGACACTTCATCTGCTAAAAATACGTGCAGTGAGGTTTATGTGTGTTAATATACATTATAAACGAGGTTCATTTTGTCATCTCTTGTTCTATGTTGTGCCTTCACAGCGTGACGAACAGGAGAGTGGTTGTCTCCATCACCAAACCACTCAAGATGAAAGCGCAAAGTGAGGAAGAGGAATGTCATTGTCCTCGCGGGATTGTGTTGTTGGCCGCTTTGGATTCTCAAATTTGACCCCATCATCAACTAGACCGTCAATAATGATCCCTGGGCTGATCTCCCAGGAGTTACACGGGCAGCTTCTGGACCTGAAGAATTACCAGAATCGCACCAATGGGGTGGAAGAGCTCAAACGCATCCTCTCAGAGGTGGACATGAAATCAGTCCCCTCTGGTAGTATTGTGGAGTTCATCAACTTTCTCCCGCGGCTTCTGGATGACAGTAACTTTAAAGTGTTGTATGGCACCTTGCAAGCTTTAAACTTACTCATTCAGAGGCTAGATGCAGGTGTAGACAGATATGTCAAACAGATAGTCTTGGTGGCTCTGAAGGCCCTGGGGGACACCCGCACCCTCACTAGGAACGAATACATGAATGTGTATCGACAGCTGATGAAAACTGTCGCGCCGCAGCTAATACTGGATCTCGTCATGGGCAACTTGAAGCACAAGAATTCAAGGGTCCGGGAAGATGTCCTCAACATCATTATGGCAGCTATGCTCACTCATCCTAGGAAAGATTTCAACATCCCCAAGCTTTGTTTTGAGGTTGCACCCTACCTGGCAGACAGCAAAAGGAAGGTGCGTCACGCCGCCCTTGAGCTGTTTGCCGTTTTTGACTATTGCCTTGACACAGGGAAAAGGCAGCCTCTGATGAAGGCTGTGGACATGGTGGAACTCAATGAAGACGCAGAGGGTCTTATGGCAGCTGTACAGGCCAGACGAGCGAGGCACGTCCTTCCCAAGCTCTCCTCCGAGGGGATAGTGGAGTATGGCCTGGTGGTGCCCAAACCGGGACAGAGGTTATCGCCGCAGTACGGTTCGGGAGCAGACCTGGACTGGGTGATGAATGGAGGGCGAGTCAGCAGCGCCAGGAGCCACAGGACCGAGTCGGACTGTGAGCGGTTGTCCGGCTACGGCAGCCTGGGCTCCCTTACAGACGACTTTCCCCTTCAGAGGAGGATCGTCAGCGCGGGCAAAGGAAAGAACAAACTCCCCTGGGAGATGTCCAGTTTGTCAGCCTCTGAGAACGACCGGCAATCCACTATTACCACCCCCAATGGAAAGGGCTCTGAACAGGTGGGCTCCGTCGTCACAGTCTGGGTTTGCCAATACTCTCATTTATCTGTTGTGTTACTGAAGTAATCTTGGACCATTCACAGATATAGCTGCAATATTATTTTACTAACTCTGATAGAGTGGTATATTGTAAGTCAGTTTACACTGACAACAGAGATAAGTTTTGTCCTTTCAGTTCTCATTGATCAACATTAATTAAGCAGCTATGGAATCAACAAGCAGTGTTCACTTTTTTGTTTTTATCAAAACACTCTCTGAAATCCAAAGCAATTAAGGGCTTAATCAGTCAGTCATTTGTGGACGGCCCTTGTAGGACCACCAAAGTGTTTCTCATTTTGACTTTGAAACGACAGAGCACTTCAATGGCCAGGCAGTTATGTTGATTTGTTCCCAATCAGTAGGCAAGTGCATTCACTGCAACAACAATCATTGAAAGAGTGTCTATGACCCTGTTTCCACCTGGGATTAACATCTGACTTTTTGAATCTGGTTACAAGTGGCCAGCTCTCAGTCTGTGTGTTCCCACTTGTATTTTCAAATGTGACTTCTTTGTCCACTTGTGATCCGATTCCATTTAGCCTACCCGCGCTGTATTTAAATCAACACGCACATCATTTCCGTTTGCATTGCTGTTTTTAACCGGTGGGGTTCAAACAAGTAAACATACAGGGCTGTACAGTGCCACAGTTTTAATCGCATTTGCTACTAAAGGCCAGGACACACCAGCCCGATAATCGCCGTCGTCAAAAAAAATGGAGTCGGCCGTTTCAGGAAGCTCCAGCTTCCCGTCGCTGCTAAAGAACACACCGAGACGACTGTTTATTTTCCGTACGCTCGCGGGACGTAATGTCTCCACAACAGCAGGCGGCGCTAATCTGTATTGTGGCCCGAAAAAATACGAAAGCCGGAAATGATTGGACATCTCTTTAGAGCATAAACATAGATAGAAATACGTATTTATATTTATGGACCATAAGAGCACAATTTTTAGCAGAGAGTGTCGAGCATGGTGTCGAGCAGTCAACAAGGGTTGATGCATGTGAGTACTCTCAAAACGAAACGAACAAACACATTAAAACGATGGCTAGCTGTTGTTAGCTGTTTGTGCTACCCGCCTCACTTCCGGGCTTCACTGATTCGCTAGCCCTCCACCAATCAAATTGCTCCAAATGAAAGACGGTCGGCCGCCGATTGAACATGTTCAATCGGCGGCCGACAGGCTCAAAACAAGCCCGACGACCTCTACGTCGGCCGACGTCACGGCACACACCAAACAGATTCGTCTTTTTTTTTGACGACGGCGATTATCGGGCTGGTGTGTCCTGGCCTTAATGCATTTTAAGGCCAGGACACACCAGCCCGATAATCGCCGTCGTCAAAAAAAAAGACGAATCTGTTTGGTGTGTGCCGTGACGTCGGCCGACGTAGAGGTCGTCGGGCTTGTTTTGAGCCTGTCGGCCGCCGATTGAACATGTTCAATCGGCGGCCGACCGTCTTTCATTTGGAGCAATTTGATTGGTGGAGGGCTAGCGAATCAGTGAAGCCCGGAAGTGAGGCGGGTAGCACAAACAGCTAACAACAGCTAGCCATCGTTTTAATGTGTTTGTTCGTTTCGTTTTGAGAGTACTCACATGCATCAACCCTTGTTGACTGCTCGACACCATGCTCGACACTCTCTGCTAAAAATTGTGCTCTTATGGTCCATAAATATAAATACGTATTTCTATCTATGTTTATGCTCTAGAGAGATGTCCAATCATTTCCGGCTTTCGTATTTTTTCGGGCCACAATACAGATTAGCGCCGCCTGCTGTTGTGGAGACATTACGTCCCGCGAGCGTACGGAAAATAAACAGTCGTCTCGGTGTGTTCTTTAGCAGCGACGGGAAGCTGGAGCTTCCTGAAACGGCCGACTCCATTTTTTTTGACGACGGCGATTATCGGGCTGGTGTGTCCTGGCCTTTACATGCGAAGATAATTACAAGTCTAGGTTGAAGAGATAGGCTACTGTCTCATTTAGACAAGGAGGAGCGATGCACAACACTGCTTAGAGGGCTCTACATTAACACTCGCCAAATGCGGGAAATATTATAGATAGTAGGCCTATATAAAAGTAAAAACTCTTAGGCGAGTGAGTTATTACGCCACTTTGGCTGGTGAAAGATGTGTGTTTGCCGGGCGGCCTTTCTAACGTCTGCTACACTCTTGTCACCACCACCAGTACACGGCTTTATGCAGTTAAGTTACTTTACGTGCGAACGGAATATTTCCTGTGCGCCTTCACATTAAAAGCCTGTTGCTAGCCAAACGCGAGTTGACTTTTATTTTTAAGCGGATAAAAACAGGAAGTCGTTGCCTTGCAGCTCTCCGTGTTTTCAGATTTACGCAGTGAAATGAAACCAGAGACAGAAAGCTTGTCTTTTGCAATACTGGCGACGTTCATGAGGCTTCTATAAAAGTTGCATGAACGCCAGTGATGCACTTTTAACGTATTTCCGCTCAGGCAGGGGGCAGTAGTTGAGTAGGAGGTCCCTAAAGTGGACAAGAGTCACATTGGTGTTTCCACTACCAAAAGAATGCAGACACAACGGTCACAACGGACGTAAACCACCTCCGAATGTGGTTTTTGTGATCCGATCTCAATGCGTCTTGAGAGTGTTTTCACCTGTAGTTAAAGCTTTATTCATGTGATCCGATTACAAAAGTCAGATGTTAATGCCAAGTGGAAACGGGGTCTCTTTTGTGTGCTTCCCTTTTTCTGCCTTATTTTAGATAACGGATAAACACTAGTCCTCTGCAAGAATGAATTAAATCTAAAAAAATCTGTGCTCTTTACTGTTTATCATAATGGTACCTTTGTTGTTAGAGCAACCTGAGTCACCGCCAAAGGCAGTAGTCCAGAAAGACTGAGTACATCTTGGAGATAGAGCTTAGGGGTAAAACAAAAAACTAAATAGAGTTACATTTTCTCATGATGCAATTTGGATAGTGCAGACTTAAATAGTTCTGCAGTGTCCTCTTCAAACAAAATCTGCTTATTTTCGTGAATGACACCTTAGATAGACACGTCCTTCGGAACATATAATCTTCTGAGCTTTAGATAGTTATTTATATAAAATAAATTAATCTCCTTCTGGTTACAATAGGCTGCATTGTATTGTTAAATATGCCGTTTTCAAAAAATAAAAGAGATAGAGAGAGAGAGACATGACTCCAGGAACAGACACTATTCCTGGAGGAACTACAGCTGTGATTCATTCCCACTTCACAGTGAAACTTGCTGCCAAGATGATCATCCATTGTCTTGAGAATAAACCTTTGTAAAATCAGGGTTGACCTACCACTTAAATTTGTGTTTAAGCAAAGAATGTGGAATACACTACATTGTAATTAACTAGTTAACCTTGACTAAGCACCCATCAACTCCAGTACAGGACTGTCCTTTGGTAGAGATGAGTGGCTTTGTTTCATGAGGTATTAATTGACCATATTTTGTTCTGGAAACTATTGTCCAGCTTAGAGCCTCCTTTTGAAAGTGGAAAAAACCCTGTGTTTACATCAGTGCCTGTTTCCCAGCAACGCTATTACCACACAGCACACTTACCAAATGGGGAGTTAAACATAATTGGTAATATCAGGAGGTTAGCCTGTAAAACAAGGCGTATTTACAGCTCTAGTGTTGATTGCAATCGCACCAAGTGCTTCACGGTGAGTGCTGATCAGATTGTAGGCAGTGGGTCTAACCTCAGCCACTGTCTCTCTCTTTCTCTCTGAATGGCTGAGATGAATGCACTGATGTAAACAATTCTCTCTCCACCTGATTTAATTACCGTTGACAAAGATTTCACAGATTGCAGTTTGACATTTAGAAGTTTAGTCTGTTTACAGTAGCAGGAGTTCCATCCTAACGTCAGTGTCTATTGTCAGAGCTGGCAATGTATCTGCCACATCCCTTTGTTCAGGCCGGAGGATGGAATTACACAGACTCCTGTTTGTTGACGTTAGTTATCTGATTTTCTTCCTCTGTTGTTGCTATTAAAGGTACTAACTGTCTGCCTCCTAATAGGTGGCCAGTGATGATTTCCCTCCCCTGTCCAGGAGGCTGAGTCCAGAGTCATACATACCAAGTTTCAGTATGTGTCAATAATCTCTTCCCTCCACGCTACACTCACATTAATTCAATATGAAGTGAACAGTCAACTGGTTTGTCATGGTCAGCTTCAGCCGGCCCGTAATCAAATTAGAGCGGCCGTAAAGTGGATTAGCATGCTGAGTCAGAGGAGTCAGCACACCACACAGCACCAAATGCTCTGTCACAAGGAGACCATTACACTATGCCATTGACCAACTGTTTAATTTTGTTTAACTCTAGCATGCTAATAGGTTATGTACACAATAATAATAATAATAATAATAAAAATATATTCGATTTTTCTCGCACTCAAAGCGCTTGAATCTTGACAGAAAATAGTCATCAAACTCTTATCACTTCACCCCATCACATTGTCAGATGTTGTAAAATGTAATCTACTACAAAAGATTTATACTCAAGCCAAATGTCAGTGGCAAGAAATTCTTGCAATAGAAAATCAAGCTTAGCAACTGTGCTGGTGTTAATGTATGGTTGTAGGTTTATAGCAACGTGTCAAATTAAAAATGAAAACACCCCATGACCTACCACATGTTGTTCCTCACCTCCAAACAGACTCTTGGTAATTCATTAATAAATACAAATTTGCTTTTGCTTTGCAAAATGCTTCCACTATTGTGTAGTTGTCCAGTTCTTTCTATGGCTGCAGCTGTGTGAGACCCTCTCTGCCTACTAGCCTCCCATCTGTTCTCCCACGCAAGTCTGGACTTGAAACCCTTTGAATTTATGGCTGCAAAGTTTGCTAGCTGTATTTACCACGCTGTTAAGCGAACAATCTAATTATCATCATCAGTCTAATCCCTCCAATTCTTTCAATCTTTAGTGAAGGTTTTTCATATCATATTCAAATCATATTATTAATCGAAGGATTTCTCATAAAAATACTTTTCAACCAAAAGTTAGGAATATTCGGAAACGTTGTTGGAATCGAGGCACAGACATTAAATTAAGTTTAAATAAGGTTTTAGAGGAGGACAATGGAAAGAGTAGAAATGAATACTAGACATTGTTCAACAATGCTAATGCTTTTTCATGATACAACCAGTAGTAGTTCATAATGTATTGTGCAACCCTGTCAGGTGTATAGCGTGAATCGCAAATTATACTTTCCATCTAGGTTCTGCAGAGTCTGAGAAGCCACAATCTTCCCGAAGGAGGGCGTCCCCTGCACGCCTCAGAAGAAGTGGGAGCCTCAACCTAGACCCCGACATCTTCAAAACCACCAACTTCTCTGAACCAGATTTTGGTAAGGATTAATTAACTCAAAATGATGTGTTTATATTTATAAAAATGTCCACCCCTGCCAAATTCCTTTTGACGTTTTTACATAAAGATAAGGTAGAGAATAATAAAACAGGAAATAACAAAGAACTTTAGTCCTTTTAAATGGACCAACAGGCATGAACCATGTTTCCACCTCCATTTTTTGCATGGTTCCTGACGTGTATGAATAACCTGTCTCACAGTGACACCCAAGAGTCGCATGCTCTCAAGGAACCCCAGTGTTGAGCGCACATTTTCCCTTCCCTCCAACCCCACCACATCTGGCTCCTTCCTTCTCCCCTCCTACCCGCTGGCTTCACTCCCAGGAGGCGTGCTCACGCCAACACTGTCCCGCCGTCATGCAGAGTCTGCCCTCTCTATGTCCAACACCTGGCCCAACAAGAGAGAGAACAGCCCTCGCAACAGAGACACCGGCCCCTGGGGAGACACAAGTGCAGCAAAGGGTAAACAAATATGATATATGGGCTGTTAGCTGAATATAAAAATGATTGGCCTCTTTATGTCAACTTTTTTTTTTAATTCTCTCTGTCCTTAGGTGACCACCCTCTCTCTAGCAGATGCTCTCCCCGGCCTCTTTGTGCGTCCCTTGTGAGTTCTTGCTCCACTTCGTCGTTTCGTCGAGCTCTAAGCAGCACCAGGACGGCTCTTTCTATCTCGCCGGTTGTCCCTACAGGAGAACAGGTCCAGTCTCATAATGGCCAGAGGTCCAATGCTCCAGGCAGCCCTCAGAGTCAACACCTAGAAAGGGACCTTCATCTGAGCCCTGATAGTATCAATGCGCTGAACGATCCTCAAGAGGATGATCTTATGGACATGCAAGAGGTCAGAAAACTCTTTGTCTTTCATTTAAAAAATACTCTAAATATGGGGCTGGCATCTGAGAGTTACCTGAGAGATACCGCTTTTCCACCAATGTGAACCAGGATCCAGTTCCGGACCGCTGCTAGTGCCAGCTCGCAGCTGGTTCAACTTGCGATCTTGTTAAGAACCAGTTTGCTTTCACAAAGGCTAAATACTAATTCTCTCCATGCTCATATGTGCCAATTTGTGTGTTCCAAACAGATGCTCCACTCCCTGCGCTCATTGCGCAACAGTGCTGCCAAGAAACGGGCCAAAGTGAGCCTTAGTGGTTCTGATCCAGACAGCCCTGACTCAGCTGTGAGGCTGGACTTTGGTCTTGATTCACAATCACAGACCTCTCCCAAGCTTACCACCTCAACCAGTGAGAGTGGTCTGTCCAGCCTGAGCTCAGTTGCCAACTCCAGCTTCAATGGCATCAAAAGCAGGTAAAGCATCCACAGGGTTCTGCATTTTGTTTAAATTGCTATTGAATTCCCTCCACCACTGCACATGGTGTCTGCCCTTGGTTAGACTCATATTTAAGCTGAACATTGTGATCAATAATGTTATGCTTACACTTGCAGACTAGATCTGATTGGGCGTTGATGCATCTGTAGCAATCATAAGTAATATTAAAGAGGACCTATGATACTTTTCGACTTTTATGACCTATAAACGTTGTTATAATGATTTATAGTCATGTTTAACCATACTAGCGTATCAAATAATTACGTACATGCATTTAGACGTATTCCCTGCTTACCGTCTGGAGTGGTTATGCAGAGCACTAAACACTATGGCAGCCGGTCGAGAATTCACTTGTTCAAATTTCCGGGTATTGTGTCGTCACGTCCCCGGATGTTTCCATGTATGGTAATGCTGCTCAGGCAAGCTCCGGCCATGCCCCCACCTTCCTCTCTCAGAAATCTCCCTGCGCGCTGCTGGAAATGTTCCGGAAGGAAGGTAACCAATCACAACGGAGTGGGGTTTGCAGGAGAGGGGGAGGGGGTGGGGAGGCGGAGAAGCTCAAGGCAGTGTGTGGAGCAGACTGCTGTGCTCGCTAGTGTGAGAGGAAGAGTGTCCCGAAAATCTACATGGTTTTTTGTGATGTGATTCGTGTCAGGTTGCTCTATAGCAGTTTTTTTTTTTTTTTTTAAGTTTTTTTTTTAAGTTTCTTTTTTAAGAAATTAAGACCAGAAAAGTAGAAAATAGGAGATCTTTTAGGAGATCTTTTAATCTCTGCATTGTTTATCATGTGGAAGTGGCATTTATTCATGACCTATGTAAACACAGGCATAAGATACATTATGACATGTTTTTGAATAATGCACTCTTGTACAAGTTTATTATGGGTTATGTTTCATTTGTAATGAGCTGTGATGTTGAAACACTTTGGTACCTTAGTTGACAATGTGTTGAACAGTGCTAAGCAGTTTTCCAGCATAATTTCTCACTTGTCACATCTGTCAACAGCTCTGGAAACTCCTCTCCAGGAATTAAACTGTGCATTGGAGGATTGCCTCCTGCAAAACCGCGGACATCTGTGTCCATGGATTTCTGCAGCCTACAAGGTATATAAGGGAATAAAACGGTATCGCCCAATCTGTTTTATTGTTTAGCTCCTTTTATTAAGGTTTCTGTTTCCTTCAAGGACTGTCTCAGAGAAACGAACTATCGTCTGAAGTGGGTGTTGTTGGGCAGAGAGTGGCCTACTCCAACGGGACAATCAGAACTGAAGAAGAGACGAGAGGAGTGTCCCCTCCGTTGGTCAAACCAGCCTACCGTGAATCAGTCAGGACTTTAAAGCCTGCTAAAGGTCGGTCCACTTAAATGGCAAACAGAATAGAGATTTGAACTGTTAATAATAGCAGTAAAAGTATTAATATTAATACTGCTACTAATGTTATTGATGATATCTATGATTCTCAGGATCTCAGAGCCACATCAGCAGGACCTCACCAGCTACAGACATGCCTGAAGGAGTCATTGGAAGAGGTCAGTTTTTTAAGAAATTCATTCTTGATTGTGGTATCTTAGAAGCATAGTCAACATTTGGAGTGTGGATTGTTTTCCCATAGTCCTCTCCCCGAATGCAAACACAGAACGTCCCACTGTCCCTTGTCGCAATTTAATTGAATTAGACCCTAATTTCTGCTGTTGTTAGGAATGGAGAAGGTTTGGTTTCCATCTCTCTTTGCATACATTTTAAGTTCTCTGCACACATCCCCTTCATGTCTCTTAGGTATGTTTGGCACTGGAGTGTCCTCAAGCCGTCCAGGAGTCTCCTCGTCACCTGAGCAGGGCGATTCTGTGGCCGTCTACAGCCACACTCTGTCTGGCGTTCACCTAGACAGTGATGCCAGCCCTCGTCCAGATGAGGTTAAGGTTAGTCCCGCTTGGTAAATCATAGTAACTAAATCATACAAAGTTTTCAGTTACCAAAGTCCCACCTGGTGTGTTCTCTTCCAAATGTGTGTGCCGCAGAAGGTGAAGAATGCCAGGCATGGACGGGACAGGGTGAGATTGCAGGGTCAGGATCAGCAGGAGGGGCAGTTGAGTCAAGGGGACCACACACGAGACAAGATCCGCCACAGAGTCAGACAGATGCTCTCTGACTCCCCCACAGAAGAGAATAGAGCATTAATCATCAAAGGTAAGATAAATACCGTTTTGATTCTGCTTGAATGTATTTCGTTTTTCACATGGCTTCTAAGTCTGATTTAAATTCTAGTTAGTTTAACTTTTTCTGAAATGTTGGTTAAAAAATACACTTGTCTTAGTTTATCATCTGCCTTAAAATATGTGTATTATATTTTTCTATTTGTGATGACATCTCGTCATTCCCCTGATGCTCAAATAAATAAGTTCTATGTAAAACTCCAATTTGTAGAAAAATGTCTATCTACGCAATAACACAATACATAATAAGGTATTGATTTGTATCACTTTTGTTCTCATATCACACATCTCATGTAGATCTGCATCTGAACGGCAGCACACTGGCCTCCACCAAAGCAGACCTTCTCTCCGATGAGTCGACTATCAGCCCCACCAGTCCTGTGAGCCCACCGGGACCCCGAAGCCCCATCAAGTGCTTCACTCCGCCCCACCAGCCCAGCCCCCCCACGGTGCCCCCCAACCCTAAAAACACATCCCGACTTAGGAGGGCCCCCAGCCTCAGCAGAACCCGACCATCGCTGTCCCACAGCTCAGGTCTGCTCTTTACAACAACCAGAAAATGTCACTTTGTATCTTTTATTATTTAGTTATATGTGTTATGATATTAAATTTAGTTTTATATGTATGGTCTGACACTGGCTTGACATTTAGCAGTATTTCCAACACTTTATAAATAGATGTACTGGTGCGTTAACAGATATTTGTTCACATTAAATGTTGGAACGTTAATTAGACCGTCAGAGCCATCAGAGCATGGTTCAATAAGATGTTTGCTTTGGGTAATAATGTGCCACAATGCTTTGTTTTGACAACCTACCATTAATGCACCGCCGCCCACACCCACACACGGCTTGTTTTCAGACTGATAGAGATGTAACATGAGACCGAATCTATGTTTTGTGCTGTGTTTGATGGGCCGTTTTAGATGAGCTTTCCCCCAGCACTACGGGCAACAAGAAAAATCTCTCAGAGCCTCCGGAGCTGTGTCCCTTCTCCAAGCCGGACCTGGCTCTGACACAGAGCTTTAACCTGCTGAGCTCCGAAGACTGGTGAGAAACACTACAACGCGTGTTACAGTATCCTGCCTCAGTGCTTTGGAGGAGAATAGTTTTCAAACTGAAACTCAAATCCAGGGGCCTCATTTATAAAGCTTGCGGCGCACAAAAACCTTGCGTAGACGGCCAGAAATGTGCGGGAAAATGTGCGGTGGCAAACGTTGGTATTTATAAAAACATTCTTTGCGGAGAATTGTGCGTATTCCTACGCCAACTTTCGACCATGCGTAGAGCTACCGCAAGGTTTTCCTGACTCGGGGAATCAGCGACACTCAATGGCAACACCACGAAAATAAAGCTCAGTCATATGAGTCAAACACAGACAAATGACTGTGAAATGCTTAGCACCCAATATATTTAGTCAATAAAATATTTAAGCTTACCTATAGTTGCGAATATATGGCTACTGTAGTCTATGGCATGCAGTTGTGATGTAGGTTGAATTACTTATCAAGTAGCCTAGTTCTAGGCTACATGTTTATATTTTATAAGTTGAATCTTAAAGCGCTACTCTATAATAATATCCTATACGTCGGGAGGTGTTTCCGTGAGTGGCCAGCGGGAGAGCAAATTTTAAGAGGTGTGTAAAAAGTAATTTTGTACAATGTTAAGCCAAACAGATATTAATTAAAACTGTAGGCCTATATTTCGTTAGATAAAATCATGTTATGAATTTAGCAAATCATTACACGCATCTCTTTCCCATAACAATTCACACTGGAAGATATAACTATAATCTGACGTTGTTGGAAATTTGTGGATCTCACGGGAGATACACAATGCTCTCGAATAGACTATAGGCATTATTTCACTAGTCACACCATATTTTATATAGGCCTACATATAGTAGCCTACTACATGTACGCTAATATGTGATATTGCATACAGTACAAAGTTGGGCGAAACTGCTTTACAAAGACTATAACGACTGTGCCAATCATATGTGATAAGCGCGCGTGTGTGTGTTTGTGTGCCAGTTACTGAAGCACATGCACGTCACAGGCTTTCTTCCTTCCCAGTCGCTGTCTTTGCGGCCAGTTGCCTCCCTTTTTTCCTCATGTCAGTCACAATTCCGTGCTTATTAAGTGCGTCATCATATTCAGGAGCTATTTAGCATTCGCCATTTATGGTATATTGTGGGATGAAACTGGGAGGTGAAGTGGGAGGACACGGGGTGGAGATCGTCTGCGCACAATTCACCGCAGGTGGGCATTTATAAAGGGAAGATTGCGCGGAACTGTGCACCGCACAGTTTTATAAATCTGAATTTTTTTTTGCGCAGCACATTTTTGGCTTTGTGCGGACGCAAAGTTTTAGGATGGTTTCTACGCACACCGTTATAAATGAGGCCCCAGGGGTCCTACAGAAAAATATATTATGCCATAAAAAGTGCATTTATAGGTATCAATTACCTAAGGAATTACATAAATAGAAAAACAGTTTACATTACAGTAATTTCAAATATTGTGATATTTGTAGGGCAGCAAAATCCTTAGCTATACATCTATATACCTTCAGTAAAGAAACCGACACAGCAGCATATTTATGTTTGGACAAGACAATCTACAGAAAATGGCAGCCAGCCGTCTTTTTTTTATTATTTTCAGGGAGAAGAAGATAGAGGGTCTGACGTTCCTGCGCAGTCTGGCTCACTACCACTCAGACACACTCCAGGCCAGGCTTCACGATGTCTGCCTGTCTCTCATTCAAGAGGTAATTGTCACAATAGTCACATTATTTAGACTCCATCTGAATTTGAACTGCTTCGCCCCTGATTCATATGTAGATTGATATAGATTGTTTTCTCATTGTCTTTAGTAATCTACCAGTATTCATACCCTCGGCATTGACTGCTGGGTGCTTTTGTCGGTTGTTTTTGTCGGTTAGATACCTTTTTATGTCAATCTCTGTTTTTCCTGTTTGGTGCTACAGTGTATCCTGTTAAAAATGTCCATCTAATTCAGGTGAAGAACCTGCGGTCGAGCGTGTCGAGGGTGGCAGTGTGTACGCTGGCAGACCTGTACACACACCTGCAGAAGGCAATGGACCAGGAGCTGGAGGGAACAGTGAAAGCTTTACTGCAGAAGGCTGGGGAGTGTAACGCTTTCATCAGGCAGGATGTGGATGCTGCTCTGGAGTGCATGGTGCAGCACTGCACGCCCACTCGTAGCATCAATGCTCTACTCTCCGGAGGGCTCAGGTCAGTCTGTCTGAATGAGTGGAAAAACTGTAAAGTCTTTTATTGGTTTAGGTAGAAAAGGGCCATAAATATACCAGACCTTCTTAACACCAGATATATATTTTTTTTAAGTGATTTGTTTTCCCCTTTTCTGACAGTCACCTAAATGCAGTGGTCAGAAAATGCTCCGCCCATCATCTGGCTAATGTGGTAGAGAAGATTGGTGCTGCCCGTCTTCTGTCTGGAGGTAAAGATCTAACCGACAGAATCTTACCCGCTGTCACCAAACTCGCACAAGACTCCTCACAGGAAGCCAGGTATGGAGAGACTCCTTTTTATTGTTGCTGCATGCATTTTCAGACAAAGCCTCATTCATAATAATTAAAATAAACTCGTGGTTGTTGTTTACGGTGGTTGCTGTAGGATTAAAGGATTTCTAACATTTTGTTGCCCCATCTATGTTGATGGGAATAATAAACAAATTCCAAAAAAAAAATCAATATAATATACTACAATACTGTTAATAAGTAATAAGTAGGCCTATGATATATTGATAATACCTTCACTTTCATTTATGCATTTCATAAACCAGAATGTAGATGTATTTTATATTTGAAACCGGTATCTAAAAATAAAATGTACTTTTCTAGCTCATCACCCGATAAGCCATTGTTATTACTGTATATGCAAATGCTGTCTGATTTCTCACTATTATCCTGGTTCCACCCACAGGTACTTTGGGCGCAAAATGCTGCTGTTTATGTCATCTCACCCTGACTTTGACAAGATCCTGGAGAAATACATCCCCACCAAAGACCTGCCGACGGTCAGAGACACTGTCTTCACTCTCAAGACAAAGGTACAGTGTTTCCTCCTGTGTGTGTTAATAACATTGCTGTTTGTGCTGTGGGTCACTCACTGTTCTGTGTGTTATTTTAGGGTCTTGGTGAGATGCCCCAGGACACCCAGTCAGCCCGGGGCAGGCGCTCCCATCCAGGCAGCGGTACAGTCAGAGCCTCATCTCTCACAAGAGAGCCGCTCAACCAGACCAACAGGTGTGTGTTTAAACAGCAGTGTAGAAACTAAATTCAGCCTGTAATGCAGAGTAGTGGCTTACACACAAACTGCATCATAAATCTGGACAGAGGTCTAAAGGTTAACCATTTGATGTGTTTTGCACCATCTACAGGGATCCTAATAGCAATTACAGCTGTAGATCTCAGACACAGAGTATTGCTGACAAGACCGAATACATCACGCAGATCTCAGGTCTGCTGGGTTCAAAGGACTTCAGAGAGAGGATCAAGGGTATTGACCAGCTTGCTGCTGACTGCCAGCACAACCCCAACATGGTCATCAATAGTTTATATCCGGTCAGTACTATTTCTTTTTTAATCCTATTGATACATCACATAGTGTATGTCATTTATGTTATGTGCTTTGTCATGGTTCTCAATTACCATCATACGATTCTGTTTCATTGAAAACACGACCAAAAGGCCTCTATTTCACCTTCTGTTCTTCTCCCTCCTCTTTCCCTTCCTTGAAGGTGATTGATGCCTTTAAGGCCAGGCTGCAGGAGTCCAACAGCAAGGTCAACCTGCACGCCCTCGAGTGTCTACAGAAAATCACCCACTCGTTGAAGAACCACCTGTCCCAAGTGATCAACATCCTGGTCCCAGCAATCGTGGACAATCACCTCAACTCAAAGAACAACGCCATCTACTCTGCTGCTATCGGAGCTATTAATGCACTTATCTCAAACCTTGGTACTGATTTGGAGCATTCACATATTCCTGGTCTTATTAGGTGAATTGTCTTTGTTTTATGGTGTGATTTTCTTTTTTTTCCCCATGACAGATAACATACTTCTTCTTCAGCCTTTCTGTACCAAGGCTCAGTTTTTAAACGGCAAAGCAAAGGTGGATCTGATAGAGAAGGTCGCAGGTATGTTTTCTTTGTAATAACTCCTAATGCTGTAGCTGGTTTTCTCCTCAGCCATCGAAAAATTGGTTTCTATGTCCGACCCACCTCCTGTGTCTCATCACGTTTCAATTTCCAGTTCTGGTGACAGAGCTCTACCCTCGCAAGCCCCAGATGGTGGAACAGAAAGTGCTGCCCTTGCTCTGGCACCTCCTGGGCACCTCTACCCACAGCGGCACCATTCATGGCCGGGGCGGCAGTGTGAGGGGTGCTACCGCCAACCTGTGCCAAGCCCTTCACGCCCAGATGGGGTCCAGCCTGAGTGAGTGTGCTGCCTCCTCCCAGCCTGCCAATATCCATAAAGGTTTAAATGAGGTCCTGAGGACTTTATCCTAAAATGTCAAATAGAATCCAACCACATCCAGACAATGGAAGAGAACATTAACACTGGCCTTACTTGAAGACAGAGATGTTCTACATTTCTTACAGTGCCTGCACTTTTATATCAATAAAGAGAAAGTCCTTTATGAAATTAGGAGCTCTTCTTCTTATCTCAGTGAGATTTCCTCTGGTACACAAGCAAGGACAATTGTAACATAGTGACATCAGATCTTACACATACTCAACCTGCTCTCTTTGCACTTTGAAAAGGTAGCTCATTATCATGATCGGCTTCATGAGTTTGACATTTCCCCCATCCTAAGATTGTTGTTGCTTTTCTTTATAATCGAAACATGTACTGTAGACAAATCAGACACTATTGCAGAATGTAAAATTGAAATGCACAAAAAGACAGGGAAGAAAGCAGGGACCTGAAAGATGTATATTTTTGCTGTTTCATCAAATGTGATGTGATATTTTTAAGAATGTTGTATGTAGTTGTTTTGAAGACTTGTGAATTGAGATTAACAAGAATAGTACAAACTACTTTTGTACAGCTCAAATGTGTATTTGCACAGTATTATCTTAATCTGTAAACATATGCTGTTTGATGGTACAGTTTATAATTTATCTATTGTGTAATGGTATAAAAAGTCCTGTTAATGATGTGCTGAGTTAGTACCGTTTCATTTAATTTTGTTCTTTTTTTGGTCTTTTTTTTTGTTTGTTTTTTGCATGACCAAAATTTACTGGCAGGATCAAAATTGTGTATATTTTTCTTAAGGACTTATGAATATATATGTACACTGATGCCTAGATCAAGGTTGGGTTTGCACCGATTCTCCTGGATGGGGAGAGCGTGTAAGGAAGAGGAGTTGAGCTTAAGGCCCAGCTCTGATTCTGTCTCAGTTTAGTGCCAGTCTTGAAGTAGCCTTTTAACCTATTGTTAAATTATATCGAACTTGTTTGTGAACAAGAGCAAAAACAGATTGCTATATAAATAAAGTTTTATTTCTGTAAAACTAACTTCCTGGTGCCTCATTCAAAGTTGAATGGAAATGGGTTAGAGGGGAATCAACCACAGCTATTGGCTAAACCTGACAGTTACATTTGACTGCTTTTTGAAAATGTAAGGTGAATTAAATTATGTCCAAGAAACACACATATTCCTTTTAAGTTACCTAATTTAAATTTAATAAGAGGTACAAATACTTAATACACAAGATTCTTCAGTTTTCCTGTTTAGATGTGAAGCTTATGGTAACAGGTCTTCAGGTCAATTGGAGGAAAATAATCGCCAGATGAATCGATTATGATAATAAGTGTCTGTTGCAGCTCTACTGTGAAGGATGTTTGACTGAGTAACCATAATTAGAAATGCATTATATCACTCCAGAGAAGATTCAGGCCAAGGCCTTAGAAATGACGTAGGCGCTTAGCAACCAGGAAAAAAGAAAGACTTCTATCACATCTTTAATGACCAAATGCACCAATGCTTCGCCATGCTTTGATATTTCAGAGTGATAGCAAATAATCACTTTAATTGGCTATATAAGGAAATTCAATAAAATGGCGAGGGTGCATCACTGCCAACTTCGTAATTAAACTCAAGCCAAATCATAATCTCACCCCTTTAATATTTTACTATGAAAGTAGCTGCCATTTTGAAATTGTACTGCAGAGATTTATGCAGGCTGCATTTCTCTTTGAACATGCTGTCCAACACAGTGTAATCAGTCCCGGTCGGAGATTTTACAGCAATTCAGTAGCCCTCTGGACTTGCTTGTGCTTGGGAGGGATGCATCTAACTGTAGCTTTACTGCACATTGGCAAAACATATACATCCATTCTAAATACAAGTTAACCAAACTTTCATTTTGTACAATAGGTCTCCTCACATAGTCCCTTAAGAATGGAATATAACAAAAGTTCACCCTGCTTTTATCATTTCCAGTCTGTTCTCCAGGATTAAAGTTTAAAGGCAAAGCTATAAAAATGAGGGAGCGTTTCTCAGGAGAAAAAAACACTTAAAAGTTCTAAGCTAACCACAGTGGTGTTGTCAACTTGGGCCAAGTATGTTTGCTACTTAAGTATTGCTCCAGTTTCTTTCTGAAAACTACACACACACTACATTTATCCTCCAACACAAATGTTCAGTTAACGCCCTCAATGATTGCTTGTGCCATAATTGAGGGATTTAGGATTTTGGTTGAGTGTTCATTTAACGAACCGCTGCTTCCAGTCACTAGTGTGTTCCCTCGGCTTCACTGACCAAATGGAAAAAAGTCATCTCTCCTCCTCCTGGATCTTTCCATTCTGTTACTAAGCTGGATCAATGCCATGGCAACCCGACTGCTTACATGTTGGGAGAAGATGAATGTGTGGTCGCCGTCCATCGTGTCCACACCTTGTCAAGGGCCAGATGTCTTGGGCAGGTCCTGGTTCTCAGCCAAGTGGAGCTTCTGTCTGAACACGGACACATTGAGGATTCACAACCGAAGGACTTTGAACTGAAAACATTATTTAAATCCTCCATCTATGCCCTGCAGTGCTGGGTCATTTTCATAAATACACATCCATTCAATCAGGAAAAAAGGATACATGGAGGTGCTGAGCTCCTCCAGCTGCAGAGGAAAATAAATAAAAATAAATGAGAGGAAAACGGACACAGCCAGACATAGAAAAATCACGCGGTGAGAGTGACTAATCAGTAAATAGGATCGTATTACACAACAGGCTCTTTGTGTCCGGTCAATATATGAATTATCGATCGACTATGTTGTTTACTAAAGCAAACGGCCAACTTCCTTTCTTGTCCACGCAAAGGAAAGTCACTTCACAGCCCTGCTAATCTGTGAGCACAGTTATCCACCAAGTAGCAAGTATTACTGGCAGCGGAATCTGTCATGAGCCGACGGCTTGTTCTCACCTCCCTCACACATAGCGCTGCAGCATACCATGCTGGGGGGCTGGTAACTAGGAGCTACGCAACATGCTAACAATAGAAACTCTTTCAAGGCATTCTTGGAGCGTCATGTCACTGCTAGTGCTGGACGATACTTGCAACATGCTGGACACATGCTAAAGACTATTGTGTTGTATGGCCTATTTGCTCTATAAGGAAGTTCAAAGCAAAAAGAAGAGGATGAAAAAAGGTTCGGGGCATATGGCATACTGTGTGACATGAGCACAACTCAGTAGCACTGCACACAGTTATTATGAAAACTGTGGACATTCATTTATTTCATAAATTGCACTGAAATTATTTAAGTCTGTGCTGAGGAACTGCTAGTTGTAGTGCCACATGATGCTGTTTCAGAAGCTTCTCCACCAAGCCAGAGACAATAGTGAAACACATTGATCTCTTGTAATGTAAGCGGGCAGTCTTAGAAGGCAAAACGTGCTTTTAAAAAGGGTACTGATTTATCAAACGTTCAGATAGGGTTGTGACAGTGGTTTTGTGCGCTTACGTTACAGAGCAGGTGCTCCAGGTTGCCGTCCGAGGCACACTTCCTCTGGTCCTCTGAAAGTTCCTCCACGTGGCTGTCCAGGCTGAAATGCAGTCGGGCAAGCTTCTCCTGCATCTCGCGCACATGCTCCAGCTGCTCAAAGGAGCACACCTTACCTACAAAAATCAGACCGTTGTGTCATCTCGTCTGCTTTGCAAGGGTGGATATTTACAGCAAAGTCAAAAAGTGTTTCCATGTGTAAAAATAGCACCCACAGCTATTTGATTTCAATCGCATTGATGTAACAGAACAAAGCAGCTCTCTTAACTGGCTTTTATTCTCAGGCCCCGTAACAGAATATTCCCTCGGTGGCCACTCTAATAAAGGTTATCTTACCGAAAGCCTGTAGTTTGCCTGAGTGGAAGTCATTGAGGAGGTTGAGCAGGCCTCCCTCCATCTCCCTCACGTCTGAGACATCCGTGAGGAAGGAGTGCTGCAGGGGGGAAGACTGGACCACTTTGCTGGGCCCTGCTGGCTGTGGGGCCCTGGGCTTCTCCTTGTGCGGCCTGAGGGGGGGAAAAAAGACAGGAAAACATCCCAGTCATCATACCTTATCTGCTGTAATTCATTAACAACATTTAATCGTCTCATCACTTGCATTCGGCACAACGTAACTTTTGTAAGTGCTTATTTATTTCTTCGTTAGGGGCGTTTCAGACGGAACGCGTTTGTCGCCCCTGGCAATGCACTGTCAATGGAGAGGCGAGCGGGCAGAGAGAAGGCGCGGCGTTCTGTCAGGCGGCACGACAAGCGGGCGCACTCCCGCGGAACTGTCGCTTCCGTGCTCGTCGAACGCTTGCGCGCGCTCGTAGGTGCCGTTGGAAAAGTTGAGAACTGTTTATCTTTTTGTCGCGGCAGTTGAAAAATCACAATCGCGCTCCTCCGCCCGTCACTTCACACGGGGAGCGCAAAGTGAAGCCGCGGTGCCAGGCGACAACGCAAGCGGAATGTCGCCTACCGTCTGAAACGGTCTTTACATTTTAAGGTGAAATGCAACCTGCCTCGTCTTTCTGCTATTCCCATAGTGGCTTTAAACTAACTAATCGAAGTTTGACAATATAGCTTACAGTGATAATAAACACTAAAATACCAAAATCTTCCTTTTACA
The DNA here is from genome assembly GCA_949357725.1 of Hyperoplus immaculatus. Taxonomy (NCBI): domain Eukaryota; kingdom Metazoa; phylum Chordata; class Actinopteri; order Uranoscopiformes; family Ammodytidae; genus Hyperoplus; species Hyperoplus immaculatus. The sequence continues at coordinate 13,938,372 of OX442363.1, read as the reverse complement.
AATAAAAAGTTGAGGTCATAGGCAATAAAACCAAACCATGCTCAATTCAACTCACTTTGCGTGTTTGCTGCTGCAGCCTGAATGGGTGACCAGAATAGCTAATAGAGGATAATATTAGAGAACGCTATGTTTCTTTATGGTTCAATGACTTTCTGACTGATGGTTATAGATGCCTAATTAACATTTTAGCTAAATGCTTAACAGGGGTTTTGCATTGACACTTATCCAATTAATGTCAGTTGTTCAGCAAAAGTGACATAGCCACGCTTTAAGTTCCAAACATCTGGCAGCTGCTGACTCAATGAGAATGATATACACGTTTTCTACTATCGCTCAGACGTGGCCCTGGAGGAGATACTGCACACTGTGTACGTGGCCTGACATGATAAAATGCATCTGCATTGCAGTTATCCGTTTGAAAATAAATGAGATGATGAGACTTGGAAAAAAAGCGACAGTTTTGCTGTTATGTTAAGAGCACAAACCTGGTGGTCTTTGGTGGAGCTACTACGACGGCTGTGAACACCTCTTTGGGCTGTCCCGGTGCTCCTATGGACCTCTTGAACTTGCCTCTGTTCTTGGGGGAGGGGGGCTGCGGCAGGCCGAGGGAGAAGGTGGCACTCTTGCTGGCGGGCAGGACGGGGAGTTTGCGGGGGTTTATGGGGGGAGGAGGGGGCTGGGGGAGCGACACCTTTGGACTCCGCTTCTTTCGTTTGTCCTCCATATTTATTTGTTTTATTGATTTATTCAGGCGAAGCTCTCTTGGGGGCTCATATGAGGAGGCACCGCTTGGCTGCTTTTCAGGACGTCCTGAAACGACAAAGGTAGGAAGTTTAAAATCGGCAGCCTTCCCCCTCCCCGACTGAGAGAAAAAAAAGGATCACGACTGTGCCAAAATTAGTGCTGCAGTTTAGGATTTTCCACTCTGCAAAAAAGCAAGGATGCTGTCATTTGTTAACCAGGATTCCCAAATAATCTGTCCTAGAGCAACCTAATCCAACAATGACAGGGAGGAAGAGTTTACCACTTACCTTACAAGGACTGCATTCAGATAGTTTTTTTTAAAATGGAGGCAATTTTTGTAGCTTTTCTCGCCCTTCACAAAGCTTCCCCTGGTGCAAACAGTAGCCTAGAAAGATATTTTTAGACCAAGCCTCAAAGTGGAAAGAAAATGTGTGTGACCTCCTTTGCTGTCTTGAGGATATTTTTCAGCCAAACGAATCAATTAAATGCCACACAAATTATCCACGAAATCCCCCATTCTAAATAAGGCTACTCTGTATCATACTATGTTTTTATATTTCCCTACCTGATTGACTGAAAAGCAAAGACAGTTCAATAACTAACTAAATAGTGTACCGTGATGGACCACATGAGTCCATAGAGGAGCCTAATGGGTATTATATGAATGGAACTCATTTGCAGAGCTTTTAGACAAATGGCTGAAGGAGAAAATCAATACTCTGCATTAGTGCATTATACTAGGCTATGGCAGGATAGTGGAACTTACCTTGATCGATTCACATTTAGTGAGGGGCCTTTTAAAATCACCTTCACAGTGTGAAGAGATCCTCTTAGAATAAAAACAAAGTCCTGTGATAAATGTAAAAAATATTCTATACATTAAAGGTAGAATTAGGCTACTTGACCTGCGTTGCCTTGTGTGTGGTGTCTTGTTCGTTGTTCCCTTGTGATGTTTTACATTAGGGTGTAAGCAGTTTTGCAGCGATTAGGCATCATTCAGCCCATTAAAGCAGTACAGTGGGTTTTATTGTAGCATGAACAGTCATCAACGTCATTATTTTTCTCGACACTGGGCCTAAATGTCGCTTTATCTCAATACAACAGACTAGATTAAATCTGTTATCATCGCTGTTATCTCCTAAACACTGCGCGAGCCACGGTTCAAAGTGGAATCCAAAGATGGCCACTACAGTAGCCTTATACACAACAATGGCAACTTTATACGCTGAAATTCTTTTTTCAGTTCAATTAAAAATCATTACCGTAGAGACTCTGGGTTAATAACAACATTACGCGTTAGTTTGTTACGCCATGTTGTTCAATAGAGTGCAGGAGATGATGTGTGAACATATGCTATTTAATCTGCTACAAATGTCACAAACAGGACTCACCGAATCAATTACGCACCAGAGAGCAAGATATCGGTTTGGCAACACCAGACGAATAGCGTCACATCTCTCCTCCCTCCGGTTCAAAACATTTAGGTTCACTTCATGGGAATGTTCCGTGACAAACCGGTATAATGTGGAATTATCCCCGCCGCAGCACCCGGTGGATATCACGGACGAAATGTTAGCGCGCGACAGCGATGCGCTCGGCTCGTGCGGACGTCTTTATTCTTCTTAAAGGGCCAGTCCGCCCCGCTGCTGCGTGTCACTGTTTACACTTAGGTCTGTCACACAGGCGCAGTGAGCAGGAAACTGTGCACATCCCCCGTCACAGCCTTATAGCCTAGTGATTTCATTAAAGGGGATTTTACAGATGAGGAGCCTTGAAGTTTGCCCTTCAAATGCTTACACTGCCTGTCACGTCAATTTGATATAACCTAAAATTACACATTTGCCTGTACAGCACACACACACCACCCTCCGTCCTTAAACTCTCAGATCAGATTTGGGAAACTCCTTTTTCTTCGCCTCTTTTTCTGTGGTTGTCTAGAGCTTTCTGAAGAGGAGCTCCAGTTAATGGTGTCCAGATGCCACTTGTTTTGTAGTTTTATAAATCTTAAAATTAACTGAATTTGAAAAATATACCACTTACATTCATTTAGATGGTAAGTGGTATGGTACATTTGTGCCATCAATTCAGTGATTTGAATTTCAGCATTTATTACTCAGTGGGGATTAAATAGGCAATCAGTTATCAATACATAAGTTAAATCAATACTAAATAGCTTGAAAGCTCCATTGATTATTGTACTTCAGCATTTGTTCAACATTAAAAAGTTCCATACAATGTTCCTTTGTGTGCATTCTCTAAAAAATAAATATATAATAAAAGTTCCATACAATGAAGAACCAATAAGTGCACCATTAAAACATTTAATTTGCAGAAATAGTAACTTTTTGTGTTTCCTTTCTGAAACACAGAGGCCTCTTGTGGTCATAATGTAAAACATATTTAGGAACCAAGAAAAAACAAAAGCAAACCTTTGAGGTAATACAAAAATATTTATTTTTATTATGGCAGATCAGAACAAAAACGTGACACAAAATGCAGTTTGTAGAAAAAATACAGAGCTCTTAGGCATGTTTGTGTTGTTCCAAAGTAAATGCGACCCGATAATAACTTAAAAGTCTAACTGACTTTCTGGTCCGAGGAGCTGTTTGAGTATGAGTATGCCTTTCCTAGGACTATTCTGTCTCTGAGAAGCTTGAAGAAGGCGTAGTAGTTGCTGAAGAGAATCAGAGCCAGTGATATCGTCTGATGCCACTTTTCTGAGCATATCAACGAGTAGAGCTGGTAGAATATCATGGCGCCTTCCAGGATGATGAGTATGTTCAGTATTCGTAAAGGCTTGTTGAAGAAGAACTGAAGGGAGGGAAAGAGATGAGATGCAGTCAGTCATTAAATACATTCAAATAGTTGCCTTTTTAAAATACAAAAAATATTTTGCAAATATCTACAGGACCTGTTTATTTAAAAATACTCACATAAAAGCGATAATGGGACACATCTGATGGAACTGCAACGTTGTAGTGACCCATGGCCTTATAAACGTTCTTATTATGTTTGACCAGGACTCCCTGTGGCCACATGTACTCTTCAGTCCATCTGTGAAAAGCAGGACGACAGAGTGGGATAGGGGTTTGACCAAAGCTGGTCCAAAGGGACCTAAAGTCCAGTTATAAAGTTGTGAGTCATACATACATGTGCTGGAGAACATTGGAGCAGAGCGAGGGGTCTACTTTCTGCCAGCAGCCCAGATGAGCTGCAGCTTTGTGAAGCAGGTCGCAGTATCGTGGTGGCAACAAGTGCCTCATGAGGATGACTGACGTACTGACGGACACCAGGATAAACAGCTCACAAGACCAGCGCTTGTCCACATACTGTGTGCTCTGAGGGGAAATATACATGTTCAGACCTTACTTAAGCATTTTCAAATGACGAACATTTAATAAGTCGGACATAAAGGTGGAGTCAGCGATTCTGGAGAACGGTTGTTGTCAAAATCACTTTGTCAATATCAGTGAACGTCTCACTCTCATCGCAATCGGCTACCTGACCAAACTGTGTGCGCACTGAACAATGATCCAGTGTTAATACACAGTCTAGGCTTTGTAAATGGGTATGCAAACAATGGTGCTTGGACTGAACCACCGTTGCTAGCAACATGACAGTTCACAGAGCCTAGTCTGTGAATTAACACTTAAGACAATTTTTTTTCTTTCAACAAACACACAGTAGACAGGTAACAAATCCTGAGGAGAAGATATTCACTGATTTTGACAAAAAGATTTTGACAACAATTGTCTCCAGAATTGCTGACTCCACCTTTTAAAAGAAGTCCATGGGTGTCTTACCTTGACAAACCAGACAGGCACAAAGGCCACATAGTAAGCACTGAGCATGGAGCTGACCAGCACCTCCTTCATCCTCCAGTTGAAGTCCATCTTCAGGTACTCCACCTCCTTGCGGATGAGGTCTGGTGAGAGGCAGCAGGCGTGTGTCGGCATGGCCTGGACGCCGTACAGCTGGCTGGTGTGCTGCTTCCACGTCTCCTTGAGCACAGTGAAGTAGTCCCGGCCCCGGCCCATGCTGCCCACCTCTTTGGAGCCAATGCTGGCGATGGGGGAGAGCGGACCCGCTCGCCGGAAGTCACAGCTCAGCCGGAAGAATGGAATATACATCCCGAATCTGCAGGAAAACGACACTTACTAAATCCATTTTACAAGACCTAAAGGCCCTGCATCGACCCTGCCAAGGTGGCTGAGAAGCTGTATGTAATCTAGCCGATAAGACGGAGACAGTATGAAGGCAAAGGCACGGGCAGTAACCAAAACAACTGAGGCGGGCTAACTACTACTAAAACTTTGAAAAACAAGCAGTAGATATTTGATATATCAGTGGAAGTAGGCCTGTGACTGCCCTTAAGCCTTAAGGTAAAACAGGTGGTATGACACAAACATTTTTTGTTATTCCTGTAGGTACTTACGGGTAGCAGAGGAAGAGCAGGCTGAGGACAGAGTAGGTTCTGAACAGGTAAATGAGGGAGCGGCACAGGCTCCAGCCGGTAAGCGTCAACACTGCAAACCGAGCCATCACTAGAAAGATTGAGTGGGGAAAGGATAGTTTCCCACTCTGTGAGGCCTAGGGGAGAGAAGACATACAGTCAAAAGCACAACACAAATTAACAGAGAATCAGAAGACTTTTTTTTAGTGCAGGTGTAAATGTGAGGCTTGTAAAAACAGTGTGGGTCCATGTTTTGATGTCCAGTATCTGTAGCAGTTTAAATCCTGCCTTAATATGGACCCTGGCATCAAATACAAAAGTAATGTGACACATGCCTATTTCAATGCCTTGAAAAACAGACCAGGAACAAAAGCTGCTAATGCCAAATTTTCAATTCTTACCTCTTTAACAATTGCTGCAATTAACCTCCTTGCCAGTATGATGACTGTGAACACCAGCATGTTATAATCAATAAGGTGAAAGTTCTGTAAAACAAACACACACACACACACACACACACAGACACACACACACACACACAGGAGTATTGCTTACACATCCACCAAAACTATTTTGTCAACATAAAAGAGTGCAGCCCTACAGGCCCAGTTTACCAAAAACACCACCGAGTGCTCACCAGTGATGTGTGTGAGGGAGGGTGTGACGGGGGGTACCACCACACGGTCTTGTAGATGTTGACATAATGGACAAAGAGGGCGATGAGGTGGCAGAAGAAAAGATGGAGCTCGAACAGCACGTTGCGATCAACGGATAACTCAGGGATCTTACAGTGCTTCAGAGGAACCACTGTCTGCGCAGCCAATGGGGGGCTTGACATGCACGTCCCAGAACCATTCCTGAAGAGAAAGGGGAAAAAAGCCTCCTGTTAGGATGTATATCATACTGTCATAACATGGGAGAACTTGACACAGGCCAGGTCAGAGGCAAACCGCCCCTGAGTCTCAGGCTGCAACGATCCAGTTATTTACTCTGGTTTTAGAAAAAGGGGCACATCGGACTAACCTAGTACGAGATCGCACCCCTGTGACCGGAGAGCTGGTGGAGTGGTTGCCACCATTGGCGACAGAGCCGGGCTCGCTGCCGAGTGGAGGGGGTCTGCAGTATGTGGTACGGTTCGCCCCTCTCCTTCCACCAGCCATGGCAGACACACCCAGGGCTCACCTCTCCCGGCTGTGGTGGGAGTGGTTTATAAGGTTTCTCTGCTCGTTCTTACACCTGTTTACAACAAGAGAGGCTGTCAGACAAACTGTGATTAGGAGCAAACATTTAAAAAAGGCACTTGATGTCAAAATCACCCTTTGTCCAAATCAGTGAATGTCTTCACAGTGTGCTACCTGTTTGTACACAGAAAACAAATCTGCTGTTAATACACCGCCTATATGCAACATGTAGGCCTAGAAGGGAGCTAAATGCCTGTTTAAAGAGACTAGACTGTGTATTCACACTGAGCTAGTCACTGATTATGACAAATTGATTCTGACAACAACCATTCTCCAGAATAGCAGACTCCACCTTTAATGACATTTGGGTGTAAATGGTTTAAATACGTCTGTGATGTGTAGGGTGTAATTTACTGGACTGAATGGATTAGACACAGGGCTGATAAGTACCGGGGTGGTGCATGGCAATTAACAAACAACATAAATACTTTGCAGTCTGAAGCTTTTATGGCCATCCCAAGCACGTGCATGGCCGGACGAGCAGCCAAAAAACTCCCTCGTGAATATGCATCCCAAACCACTGGCGTTAAACTAATTTTGTTACTAGCTGTATAGCACCTATTCATTTGGTGTAAGCTTTTTTTGCGGAAGCTGACATTACGCGCTAGCTTAGCAGCTACATCATCAGCTCTCTTCCATGGTCAAATATATCATGATAGCCGCTTCAATTTAAGACATGAGGCTGGGGGGGCTGATACAACGTGGACCCACACAATGAGCCACGGACTCCAAGCTGTCCGCCAACACCATGCTTGATTAAATACAAAGATTGAGGCCTAGGCTAACAGTGTCTGACTAGCCAGCTAGCTTCCGTACAACCCACCAAACAGGCTAGACAAGAAAATGTAAGCTCACCAGCGGCAGGGTATGTCGTCTCTTTTATCCCTGTTGCAGAGCAAACAAGCTAAATGGAGTATATATTTTCAGAATGTTTATTAAAATGCTGCCGTGTTTTTTACTGAAATCAGCGAAGACAGTCATTGTTGATGTGAAGCTACTCGATGATAGGTGGGGGCGCGGCAACGTGAGCGACCTGTGGGAGGAGAGTCATTTAAAGGCACAGTTCCCTCCAGGCCAAAAGGGAGGGAAACATGTAGGGAAAGTCAAAGCAATTTGTTTTTATAACAAATAAAAGCTATAGGGCGTAACTTCAGTTGCCCCCATGAGGAATTATGGATAATAACAAAATTGAATTTGCCAACATGAGGTAAGCGTTGTTAACGTGCAAAGATTTTAATGCATTCAATTGCTCCTTGGGATTTTTCTGAGCTCCTGTGTCAGTGGCAGGGGCTGACACGAGTTATTATTAACGCTGCCAAATACAGTTTTTGTGGAGCCTACAGGTTTAATACACTACAGGGTTCTCAACGCTCACGCAATGAGAGTGAGACACGCATTTCAGGCAATTCACACGCTCCACGCCACACCTTGCATTTCTCAGGCAAATTAGCCTATAACTCTGCCAAACTTTTTTTTTATATATAGCTTCGATAAATCCTAACCGTCACCACCATCACCATACAGTTCCGTTAACTATGCATGCACGTATTAGGCAAAGACTGAAGAGAGGCTGTGTGTGTTTATGTGTGTGTGTTTGTGTTTATGTGCGGACTGCGGAGTGACCATAGTGACTGACTATGAGTGACAGATGGAAACTCCTATCATATGTGCGTTGACGGTCTTTTGGCCAATCAGAACCTGTATTTGTCTTTGAGGGGCGGTGACATCAGACAGTCAGAGCCTCTGCAGGGAAGTTGACTCTCTTTCCTCTCTCCATATTATCGGAGCGTGCAAGAAGCCGCTGTATTAGTATTTTAACGTATTCATGTGCCTACTTAGGCTACTTTATGTGAATCAATTTTATAAATAAATACGCAGTTTGCTTTGTTGTTTTATTCGGCCGTTTGCATTGATATGCACGTTAATTAACAGCCGCGACTCGCGGACAGTCACTGCACATTATCGTGTGTATCTGTGTCTGTGTACACGAGAGAAACTAAGTGTAACTGGAGAGTAGTGTTAGCTATTTCTATGTGTTTGAATGATGGTCATTGTGGCTATGATAATGAAAATCCTTTTTGCCACAACCTTAATAGTTTATTGTAAGGGACTTTGGTGTGATTAAGTTGAGGCTCCATGTTATTATTGGTGCCTGTTTTCCCTCACTCGTTTTCTAAAAATGTTTTTATCAACAAGCTGGTTTTTGCAATTTCACAATTTTCTGAGTAGTTTATTACCATTTTTCTTGGTAAATAACCACACACTTTTTATGGCTGACTAACTTGTTTTGCTCATTTAGTACTCATCTGAACTGAAATAAATGTTGTCTTTTCCTTTAGTCTCTCCACAAAAAATACACCAAAATGGCTTCTATTACATGTTCAAATCACAAAAAAATCTTCTGAGGAGTTTAGTTAACAGATGTCATGTCACCTTTTTCATGGCTTATGACTTTGCATCCCTCCTCACAATAATTGTAATTTTCAAGTGCAAAATGTGTTTGTATTTGTTCAAATGGTTTTAATGGTTTTAAGTTGTACTTTCATCATACAATTACTACAATAGGCTATATTTTAACTAAAACAAAGAAATTATACTGAACTGAACTTGTGTTAAAAACCATTATTATGCTTTAAATTAATAAATAAACACAAAAATGTGCGCGCTTGCATGGGAAATCCGCTTCTGTCTCACTCTAAACAATTTCCAAAAGTTGAGAACCCTGACACTAGTGTTTACTCGTTTGGCGATGGCTTGAATGTAACCAACATTCATTTATCTGAAAAGGTTGTGCACTGTAGTTTTATACAAAAATTGTTTGTACATTCCTTTTTCATGTACCTGCAGGATCATACACGTGACTTCTTAACTAATGGAGGCAGCCATGTATGTACTGTTTTGCTTGTAATAGTTTGGTGCAACCTCTGAGCGCATTATACAAAGTGTTATCTATTATTTAGGAAATTGTATAATGACCATGGCCTACAAACGAAAAGGGCATGTGAAATATGTGTTTAGGGACACATTTTTTTTTGTATCTGCTCTTCTTCCTCTCATTGGTGCTAGTTGTGCCCCCACCAGAAGCTTCCACTGACGCCACAGCAGTGGACCAGCTTTTCAAATCCTAACCTCACCACAGACTCTGCTCTTATAGCAGAGTTGCAGAAACAAGTCCAGCAATATACATGTAATCCCCTGAGGACATAAAGTCTGCAGTGTGACTGCAGACTTAAAAGTCTCTTATACCAAACAAATGTTTGCAATTCTGTGTGAACAAGATTTTGCATGGAATATAAACCGCTTAATTAGTCTTCAAATGGCATTTACAGTTGAAAATCAGAAATCCAAATATGAGCTATGTGTATAATAATAATGTAGGAAAAGACAAGTTGTATTTAAATGGATCCTTTACTCATTGAAACCCTAGACATTACAGCTAACACTTTTGATCGCATCACTTTTAAAGACAGGCTTCTTCTGACTTAAAGAATAAAGACACAAAGTGTACATAATAAAAACTTTATTTTTTTGTTATAAAAAAGGCATTTTCCCATGTATAAAATATTGTAAAACTGGACACAATCAAGGAATTAAAAAACAACAATAAAACTTGTGCTTTCATTGGTATTCTACAGCATTTTTCACAGTAGTAAAAAAATTAAAATAAACTTCCCCCATCCAGACAAATCCCTCAAGGGACTAAAATTGATAAAGAAGCAATCAGTCTGGGACACTGCCAGGCCTCCATCCAGGGATTTTCACTGGACCTGTGAGAGATACAATTTAATTTATTATAAACAGTAACATTCAAAGATAAGGCTTCTGTGCACTTTGTTTTTAACTCACCTTAAAAATGCCTGGTAAGCCGTAGTTCAATGAGTTTACTGCATCTACAGTTTCCTGACAACCTAAGAGGAGAAACAGAAATGAGATTGTGCACCTACCACTGCCTACATGCAAACAGTGGACAACACACATGCAGAACTAACTTTATATTACAAAAGTAGCATGCAACTCAAGCTGAAGAGTTTTTGTCCACCAATGGGATGTTTTAACGATTTGAGTGTAACTAGTAATTTTTCATTTATCTACATTCTACAGAAATTATCAAGATGGAAATTGGGAAGTATTAAGTGAAATGAATAGACAATTTTTGGTTTTAAATTTTGAGCAAGAGTTGCATCACAACCATTTCTGATTGTTTTTGTACGACTTATTTTGCTCGGAATAACTACAGATAGCATAATTTTGTATTTCAATGTTTTGGATGACTTTCATTACTTGATGTTTTGCACATATAAAAGAAAAAAAAAAATCTATCAAATGAGTGTTGGGGGTTAGTTTTACCTTCATGTGTCGATCTTTAGGCTTTTAGAATCCTCTCCTCTGCGATTTTTTTCTTTTATAAAAACCAGCCAGCATGACTTTGCATCAAAGTCAAGTAAGATCCCTGCAAGCTTGATTTGAAATACTGGTTGAAATTCAGTTATTTCAAGTGGCTGAAGATACATTGACCTCTTGAGAGCTTGGGTAGATAACACTAACTAATGGTTAATAACAATATAAGCACTATATCACTCTCAATTCAAACATGTATTTGGCAGCACATCACCTCAAGGAATGATAAGCTTTTATTTATTTTTTTTGAAGGTGACATTACAAGCGTCATTTAGATAAGTTTTGAAAACAGACGAAGAGGATAAGTTCATTGTCAAAACACCGCTTTTTGTTTTTTTTTGTCAGGCTGACATGTATACATACAGCTTACGTTGTTGATTCCACTGATGACCACTTTCACAAACTGAAGGCATTCCTTTGGTACAACAAAGGCAAAATACCATTTAGATTGATTAAAAAGAAACTAGAAACTTTATTGAAACACGCACTGCAGAAAAACATTTTGGGATATATTTAGTATCCTATTTAGCCAAAGGTACACAAGCATTATGCATTTTGGAGACGGCACGGCTTATAGCATACACAGTTGTCCTAAGGTTATGTACAAAATATTGAGTTGGCTGCAGTCTAACACACAGTAAGGATCGTTTTTCCGTCAAACTTTACAAAAATTAGGCGATCATCAGCGAGAATTTTGCAAGTAATACTGCGACATGTATACCAATTGTAAAGTGTGGCAAAAATAGCATTTTTCTTTTTCAAATGGATTTCAATAGTATTTTAGGAGATTCTATAATTTCACACAAGACTAGATTTGTATTGCAGTACAAACAGATGTATAATAAGACTTGTTTTAATCAAAATGGCAAGGGGCTGTATTGGGATTGCAACTGAATCTTTCTAGTTATAGTAAAGTTACATTGAGGCATTATGCATAATTTTTGTCCATTCAAGGACTTTTAAAAATGCAGCCTACGTGAGGAGTTTATCGCCACAATCACATTTTGTTCACTAACAGTTAACTGAAACAATAACCATCAAGTTTCACTAAAACGTTGATTGTTAGGTTTATGTCACAAGGACCTTAACTGCCGACTACGCAACTTAAACAATATTTAAAAAACAGGTAAACAATAAAAGACCCATGTGTTCATATTTCTCCCTTATCACTATGATACATAAAAAAAAAAAAAACCTCTATCGAGTTTAAAATTTAAAAAAAAATAAACCATAAAAAAAAAGGAGATAACGACGGGGAAATTACTTTTGAAAAAGTTCAGCGAGTTACAATCTGAGACAGTTGCCAAAGCAACTCTCTACCAGTATCCGTTCAGTATCTGCCATAGGGATGCTCTCTGTACGATCCCTTTGGCTGCCTGGCCATGGGGGCTTTGCCTCCAGCCCCAGAGTTGGACCATGAGTTGTCCCAATCGTCTTGAGCTACAGGGACAGAAAGCAGAAATACAAAGAAAAAAAAAAACTTTGAGTTAACCTGAGTGGGAGAGACAGGAGCGCAGTGGGAATGTGTGCTACACGGAAAGACAAATGGATAATCATAGAAATTCATAATCATACCATAAGGCTCATATGCGGGTGGTTCCTGGGCCTCTCCGTGTCCATAGTCATAATATTCAGTGTCCCTGTGGGCAGAAAGTATTTTATTTGAGCACTTGTTCAACTTGAAATAATGATAATTAGGCTGAAAAAGTCACTCAAATAAACTATTAACTTACGCAGGTGCAGATTGTTGATTATAATAACCGTCATATCCCTCATAGGCAGGCTCTGCATAGGATTCTTCATATTGAGGCTAGAACGAAAACAAATAGTTAGGTAATGTGCAACCAGCAAGCGATAACTACCATTCATTAAAAAAGGGGGCGGGGGGGGGGGATATGACACTAGGGGTTGAGCGACTTACATATTCTTCATAGCCATCAGCTTTAGGCTGTGATGCAGAAGCAGGACCCTGCTGGTGGGACATGGCTGCAGAGGGGAGCATCCTTGGAGCCCCAGCTGTAGGGGGTCTAGAGCGGGGAGCTGAGCCTCCTCTAGTAGGAGCAGAGGGTGGTCCACCCCGACCAGATGGTGCCCCTCTGGGGGCGCTGCCTCCCCGGCCTAGTCCCCCTCCTCCTCCTCCCCGTGGAGCTCCACCACGCATCGCTCCCCGAGGGCCTCCGCGTGGCATTCCTCGTCCCCTGTGGAAAATAAGCCAAGATGAAAAAATGTGATCCACCATAGAAATCTCAAAAGCAGAACCAGATCCATTGGAGTAACTGCATGTGCAATTACATAAATTGAACCCGCCAATGCAGAAAGTTACCAGATGATGCTACAATGTACTGTTGTTGCAATTACGGATAGAATCAAAATTAATTCAGCTCCTACCTTGGTCCTCCAGCACCAGGTGGTCCACCTCTGCCCATTCCTCTGTGTCCACCGCGCCCCCTATCCTGTGATCCATTCAGGAAGTGAGGATCCATGTAGGGGTCATGCTCACCGGGTTCCTACAGATGGGACAAAATCATTCCAAGTCAGTTGCATGACATTTCTGGCACACATGGAGTGCAAATGATAAAATTTGAAGTCCATAAAAATGTTTCTGTAATCGGGATGGCAAGAGATTCTCTTGGACACATACCGGGATAAGGAATTTCTTGACTTCTTCCATGGCATGAGCCATGCGCATATAAGCTTCAGGTATGGGTGCCATCACCTCGATGAACACATGCAGCTCCATGGACAAGTGAGCGTATTTGGCCTCACCGCCTTTCCTCAGCTCTTCCTCCTGATAATCATTAACACACAAATTAAGATTTAAAAATAAAAAAAGGCACGCACACACCGTTAACTTACTATGTGCGAAACTTAACAGTGGCGCAAGGGAAACATTGTACACATACCTTGCTTTTATCCCTCATGGAACCTTTGCCCAAAACGGAAATCTTTGCACCGGTCTCTTCCTGGAGTCTCTTGATTGTGCTGCCCTGAGGCCCCAAAAGCTTACCGACAAAGTTGACCTGTAGAAAAGCATTTACGCAAAATGAACACATTGTAATACTGTGTTACCGTGCCATTAGGACAAGCAGAGTGCAGGGATCAAGTACAGTCTGCTCAACATTACAGTTGTCACCCTCAACACAAATCCTCATCAACTCCAAAGCCATTGCCACCTCTTCACAACATGCATTTATAGACTACTGCAAAATTGTTCATGCGTACAAGCTTAGTAGGGCACTAGGCAGGCACATGACTAAATCTGGGACATCAACGCTGGCAGAAGAGAGGATGTATCAATCAGATATACAGGATTAGTCAGACATGGATCCCTCTCTCTCACACACACACACTGTATTTACAACTTAAAGCTGGGGTGGAGAATTTAGGGAGAAAATAGCATTTTTTTTTTTTTTTGTCAAAATTAACATGATTGAGCGGTACACTTTGACCAATCAAAAATCACATACCCCAGCTTTAAGGTTCAACACTAAGGGATATACATTTCAAAATGTTAATTTTAAAGTCCCCTACAGAGGAGACCCATTGAGCATCACCAGACTCAGTGTGACCAAGCACCCTAGGGACCCTAGACAGTCAAGCGGAAAAGAAAGGAAATGCTCACCCTTGGGTACTGCTTGGTGGGAATGAGTACTCTCTCCTTGAGTTTATGATTCTTAGTTGCAAATAGGTCCAGATACGTCTCCTTTTCGACCTCCTTCTTGGTATCTCCCTTCTCGATTTTATCAATCTCTGCAGGCGGGACATAAAAAAAATGTTTCAAGCATGTGGCAATCACAGGTGTAGGCCATCTAGCTATACACAAAGCAGCATACACACACACATATATAGTCGAAAACCAGACACATAAAATGAGCTTCCATGAACAAACGTGCCGCCCAAAAACGAGACTGAGTTGATTCAATTGCACCAAATCAATGAATTATACTGTTAACGTTTGCTTAAATAAAACTTGTTTATAGCAACATAAATGTTGAAACATTTCGTCGAATTAGTTGAAAGCCTAGGGAGTTTTACAAAACCATTTGCTCATTTTCGACCAAGAGGGTTTGACCCACATCGCTAACAACCACGTGTTTTATTGCACCATTGTTTAGGCCTCTGTAGACTCCTGCGACTGAATGGAAAAGAGAAACTAGGCCTCACACCGTTAGCTAGCCGCCGTTAGCCTCGATACAACAAAGAGCAACCATTACCTGCAGAAATAAGTTTCATTGCGTGTGTGAACGAGGAATCCAAGCTGTCCTTTTCAGCCAAGAGCTCCGGGAGATATTTGGTGTCCTCCATGTTGGATTTCTTCTGTGCTGGGCTTGAAACTACGGCGGACGCAGACGTGCTCTTCAAAGCACTCGATTCGATCATACTATGGTAGACGGCCGAGAAAACGGACGAACCTTTCTTGGGTTCGTTGGCTTCGCCTTTGACGAAACTGCAGCTCAGTGGATAAATGGCGTATCAACAGGCAAATCCCGGTCTTTAGCTGCTGCTGGTCGTTCTAGCTCTCCTCAATGGACAAAGGAGAAATGGCGCAGCCGAATTTGAGCGTGATGGGCGGAGAAAGAAAGAAACACAGGAGGCGACGGTGACGTCACCGCCAGAAAGCTGCAAGGAGGAGACAACATCCGCCCTCCTCTCTGATCTGGTTGTTTTAATATAATATAATTTCTTTATTTCAGACACAAAAGTAGGTCCATAGTTATACAAAAAGGAAATGCATAGAAATATACAAAATTATTCTGTGTATTCAGTTGCTTTTATATTAATACTCATAAGTATTAACGGTGTATTTATTTATCCATGTATTTATTTATTAATATATTTATTTATGTCTGTGCTATTTTCCCTTTGCATTTTCCCCCGTTAATTTGTCTAACTTGTTTATTTTTCTATTTGCTCTGCTTTTTCTTTATGCATTTCTGCATCATTATGCATTCTGAGTGGGCCGTTGGCTAAGCTTTGTGCCTATTGCTCGGAAATATAATTGTATGCCCTTTTGTCATTTAATAGAAACTACATTTATTAATTTTTTATAAATATCTTTTTATATTAGGATATGTAGAACAACCAGGATAACCGTTAATATGTTAATGTCAACTATTGTTTCTCAATCCAGGCTAAACGTGAAAACCCAGATATAAAATGCACCAAGACAAAGCAAACTGTTTCACTCAGAATAGATCATAATTTTAAGATGGATTTCTAGATAGTAAACCTGTTGGATAAATTAGAAATGTGTTTATTTCATTTTGGCATTCAGCCAAAGTCCTACAAAAGAAAATCCTTCCGCTATGCATTTGTGTAGACTCATTTGAGCTTTTAAGATCAAATCGCCTTACTCAATATGAGCCCTGGTTATTTTCTTTCTTTAATATGTTTGCACTGAAATTCTCAGTTTAAAGCTTTTGTCCATCAGAATGTCAACACATCCACAAAGCATACAGAAATCATTGTATCAATCACACAGAAGAAAAATAAACATCTGTTGGTTTATTTACAATGATTATTAAGGCATTCTCACATTCATTAAAAATGTGTGATAAATAAAAAGCATTGTTTGCAAAACCATTTCAAATAAAACTGGGTTGACAAAACATTACACAGTGTTAAAAAGAGTTTTTCTTTTCAAAAATGTGGTTTAGTAATTTCTGAAATAATAGAATCTATGAGATATGACATATCACTGCTCTGTTATCTGTCATGGTCCGGAGCTCTTCCATTGTACTGTGTGCACCCATAATCACGAGTAGAAAAACAGAAATTACAGGCCCATAATCAGGGCCTTAGATAAAAGGCCACTTAAAATTGGCCATGTGGATACGCCCCCTTCATTGGAACAAGGAGTGTGGTCTGTCTCTGGAGGCGTCGTCAGATATCGATAATGGTGAATATCTCTGGTTTTTCTATGTCGTGGATCTGCATTGCAGAGTATGTGATTGCCTTCACCTCAGTGCCCTGGATTGACAACACAGGAAAAAAAGAGTAAATGACAAATCTTATGTAGAGCAGTGTGAGCTTCTATCCCATCGTTTTACTATATACACCAGTGGTTCTCAAAGTGTGGCCCGCGGGCCACCTAGCGGCCCGCATTGAATTATGAATTATTAAAAAAAAAATTTTTTTTAATTGAAACAGACGGAGGGGATGAGTCCTCGTAACAATAAAAACAGTATTGTTTATATTCATTCCCCAATTATTAATAATAACACCCCTACAGTGGACCGTACCATCTTAAACTTGCGAAGTTCGGCTGGCCTCTGCCTCTCGTTGCAGACGGCTGGTCAGCCTCCCGCAGTGCAGCAGGCAGTGTAGTGGTCCCAATGTAAGATAGTGAGCTTTTCAAGCCCAATACGATGCACTTTCTCACCTTCAAGGTGAATTAGATTAGGTCAAGTGTCTAAGGATGGATGCTAACATTATCTGGTTTCTAACTCTTTTGCCTAAAGTTTAGCTAACAAGCTAACGTTAGCTAGCTGCTGATAGCCATGGAACTATATGCCTAGTTGACTGCTGATAGCCCACCCGGTTTATTTCCAATGCATAGTGTCATAATAGTTAACACTGCTGCTGCTGCATCATGAGTAGTGAGTCCCACAAAAAAACACTCCGAAACGTGATACGTTTTCAATGTACAGAAAGTTTTGAACAATAAAGTAGAATAAATATTTGAATGCAATACAGAATGCCTCAGTACCTTACTGATTTATATTCCATTAGATGTGTGTCTATGGGAGCCAGTTGTCTTTTCCTTAACTAGTCCACCATAAATAAATACAGAAGACACAAATTACTGCAAAAAAATTAACCAAAATGCACAAAATTAAGTGTTCGGACCTCAAATTTTTCTGGGGGACAGCCCCCAGACCCCCGCTTTTAATGTGTCCCCCCCCAATGTTGAAATGAAACCTAGCCTTTCATTTATTAATTAAAATGTGTTAATTACACATTATTGGATGCAAACCAATACATGTAAACTTTAAAAATGCAAAGACGCTGGCCATTCGGCAGCCCCCGGTCCAATGTTGGGTTCCTAAATTGGCACTCAGCTATCAAAAGTTTGAGAACCCCTGATATACACAGATTCAATTATTAAGAAAACAACCTTCCCATGATATTCTCCAGTATTATTTACAAAATGTCCTATGTTTGTTTACCTGTGGATGCTTTTCCAGAGAGAATTCTTCACCCCAACTTTAATAAACAACAAAAAATTACCATATGAGATTACAGGGAACAGGAATATCAGTACAATAGGAAAACTGAACCTCAAACACATCCACCTCACATAGTAGTTTTAGTACACTTAACTCAACATTTAATCATCTCTGTTCATCGTTAATGTTCAAGCTATTGTATAAAAATTAAAAAAGGTGTCATCACTTACCCAATGGAGCGTATCTTGAAGTGCATTCTGTCAATGTGCAGTACTTTGATCTCCTAGTGGACAGATGTCAATCAGATATCCATCAAGCAAGAATCAAAAACACGTTATATAAATTATGGACAGCAGTTTAAATGACATTATTAAACATGCAACTGCAGCACAAGTTATGATAACCTTCCCTTTTTCCAGCCCACAGTGGTGTACAGGATATCCCAGCATGCAGTAGGCAAAGGCCTTAACATGCCCCAAGTCCATTGTAGGACAAGCCCAGATAAATGAAGCACTCACAGTTGCACATATGGTGATGTAACAGTGACTCTCTGATCTGTGTGACCTGCATGCTGTTGTGGGGCCACTTAAAAACTCTACAAAGAAAATACCAGGGTCCAAATAAAACTCTGGCTCTTCTTGCTGCAACAACACACAACCCTTACCCTGGCTGTTTCTTTCAAAACTAGATGCGGAAAAAAAATCTCTACTGACCAAAATACTCACCCTGGGAACAAAGAAGAGATCTGCACTAAATTTGAACAACCAGTCGTCTAGGAAGTGGAAAAGAAGAGACTCCATGTCATCACCTTTTGAGAAAAGAAGGAAAATTCGTAGAGTAATCGGCATGCATGGCTGATGTGGGTATAGGAAATGCTGACTAAGGATGTTACTGCGCTCTCACCCTTCGATTCCACATCAACAGTATCAATGGGCTCAACCGTCTCTGTGTCCGTCATGTAGCCGAACATGCCCATGGCACACTGCTCGAAGGCTTCCTCCAGAGAATCTCCCCAGGAGTGAATTCTGGAAAGAGAGAGAGAGAGAGCAGAATGTATTATGCTGATGACAGGTGAGCAACAGTGAAACGTGAAATCCGACACACATTTTATCAAAATACACTTACTGTACATCCGCTGTATGATCCAGGTCTGTAACAGTAAAACACAAGGTGACATGGTGAGTCAGGGGGAGCTAGGTAGACAATGACTTGATGACTACAGTCCTTTTAAAAAATAAAAGAGAGTTTATGGCAGATGTCACTTCACTAAAGATGAACAGTTTAATTGAATTACATCGTCAATATAACGTTGGGCACAATAAGGTGGCGCTGGAGACTGACAAAGAGGTTGTTCTACCACTGTTTACAAAGGTAAAGTTAAAGTAAACAAGCTAAGCTAGCTAGCTACATAACCTATCACAATTCAGTCTTACATTCATATTTCTTGTTGATTGGCGGGTATTTTGCCTTGGTAGCTTGCATCGCCGGTGTCAGATCTAGCTCACGGTCGTCCATTGTAGCTGTGAGGACGCTGTTTAAGGTTTTAAATGATAGTCACACTTGATGTTTAGCATGTCGCCCTGTTACACCCGCTGACTGCATGTAATATGAGGAAGGAGTTCCTGAAGTAGTGATGTAATGACGCTGTCCGCTTTGAGGAGTGCTGATTGGTCAGTCCAGTTTTACGCAGTTGGCGCCATTGCAAGCCTCCGCGCTGTTTCCGGAGACTTCTCCCTCACGAACTGCTGCTCTTCGCCGGTAATTAGGGGTTTAAATCACCACGCAATGGCTGATAAAGAGGGTAAGGACGTTCATTTTCATGAATTAGACGATTAAAATGTGTGTGTAGGTTGTCCAGAATTATATAAACCACGCGTAACGATGTACAGGTGCCTTCCTTTGTATACCGTCTATGGTGCCATCCAGCATTTCCCGTCATTGCTATGCAGGGTTTTGTTCTGAAAAGGTTTCTGTAGCCAATGCATGTAGCTAAGTATAGCAACATCAACATGTGTTTAATTATGCCCATCAAAATAAACCGTAGTACTTGGACAAAGGGAAGTATTGGCTTCAATTTTAAAGGTGGAGTCAGCGATTCTGGAGAATGCTAGTTGTCAAAAAAATTTTTTTGTCGAAATCAGTGAACATCTCCTCACGCCCTGGTGCCTTTCCGTAGGCCGACTGTGTTTGTGTGCGCTGGAAAAAAATCCAGTGTCTCTGTAAACTGGTATATTGTTAGCTACAATGGGCCCCCTTTGTTTACATAGGTCTACCCTTTGTTTGCATATGGGCTTACAGAGCCTAGGCTGTGTATAAATACCAGTATTTTCAGGACATATACAGTACGTACAGTTAGAGGATTGTGAGAAGATGTTCACTCATTTTGACAAAAAAGTGATTCTGACAACAAGCGTTCTCCAGAATCACTGATTCCACCTTTACTGTCACCCCAGTATTCTTTCTTCTGTCCAAGTAAATTTGAGGATGTATATGATGACCTTGTTTTGGACTATGAGTTACATCAATGACATCATGGCTTTTAGGGGTGTAATGGTACACAAAAGTCACGGTTCAGTACGTATCTCGGTTTTTAAGTCACAGTTCGGTTCTGTACGGTACAGTTCTCAGTTAACAGGAAAAATGCACAAAAAAAACTGCGCGCATCATTAATTACAATTGCAGCCTATAGGTATTTTTCAGTATGGAAAAGAAAATACTGCTGCAAACAACCAAGGTCTCCAATATATAAAATACTTCTCAAATAAAAGTGCAAGTTCGGCACTGCAATCAAAACAAGCCTGTACATTTGGCATATTTCCGCCATCTTGATGCTATTTATGGCGCATAGTTACGTATTGCGGTGCAGTTCGGTAGGGTAGGGCCTCTGCGGTTCGGTACAAATACATGTATTGTTACACCCCTAATGGCTTTATGTCTGTTAATGTCTCTCTCACAGCAGCGTTTGATGATGCGGTGGAGGAGAGGGTTATCAACGAGGAGTACAAGGTGTGGAAGAAGAACACCCCGTTCCTCTACGACCTGGTGATGACTCATGCCCTGGAGTGGCCCAGCCTTACTGCCCAATGGCTGCCCGATGTCACCAGGTAAGAGAGGACATCTTTGGCACCCTGAAAGCCACCCGAGACATGACCTACGAGAGGGATGACATTTGAATACTTAATGAATATACATTACACCCACTTTTAAGTTTTTATTTTTTTAATTGGTTTGCTCCTTATTTATCTGAGCTTTTCCATATTCACACTCCAGTCAAAACAATAAAGTTGTCTAATCAAACTGTCCTGGATGTTCCCGGACCGCTGAAACTTTCAAGTCCTTGCTAAAAGACCCATTTGTTTTCGTTGACTTTCAGTTCGAGTGGAGTTTTTTTTGACACCTTGGCCTCTTTCTACTGTTTTTATCCTTTTTATTCTTTTGTTTTTGTTGCTGTAAAGCACTTTGGTCAACTATGATCGTTTTTAAATGTGCTTCATAAATACATTTAAACTTGAACATGTATGTTATCTATTTGTTCACAGACCAGAAGGGAAAGACTACAGCGTGCACAGGCTGGTTCTAGGAACACACACCTCCGATGAGCAGAATCACCTGGTAATCGCAAGTGTTCAGCTGCCAAATGACGATGCCCAGGTGGATGCCTCCAACTACGACAGTGAGAAAGGAGGTGAGGGACAGTGTGCACACGGGAAGCTTTGTTTGTTGTGTTAAAGTCTAAATTACACTATGTTTTGCATAGCTGCTCATTCCACAAGACAGATGATTGAGCTGTACAATAGGTTTCCTAAATTGCAATGCCATATACAATCATCGATATTAGTCCCTGCAGCTAGGATTGTGTGATATTTCGATATTAACAATGTTGTATTTAGTGTAATCAATTTGTCTACAACAAATATTTTGATATTATAGCTTCTGGTTCCTTTTCAGTTAATGAATCAAGTTTCACCTTGCCGAAACTGTGAACGCTTCAGGAAATATAAAGCATGTATTTTTTTGTTTCTGATATCATTTTAGTTAGTTAAAACATACTACAGTAGAGCAGAATTTGGTCTTACACATGGTCATTTGCAACAACCTATCTCGTGTGTCTGTTGTCCTTTTTCCCATGTCAGAGTTCGGAGGCTTCGGCTCTGTAAGTGGGAAGATCGAGATTGAGATCAAGATCAACCACGAGGGAGAAGTGAACAGAGCCCGCTACATGCCTCAGAACCCCTGCATCATTGGCACCAAGACCCCCACCAGTGACGTGCTGGTCTTTGACTACACAAAGCACCCCTCCAAGCCTGGTAAGGATTACAGCCACAATGCATTTAATGAGGAGAATTCAACTTTGTTTCTGCGCATTTTTGTTTGTTTGTTATAACGTTTGATCTTGTTTGTATTCCAGACCCTTCTGGAGAATGCACCCCCGATCTGCGTTTGAGGGGCCACCAGAAGGAGGGTTACGGTCTCTCCTGGAACCCCAACGTCAGCGGCTGCCTCCTCAGTGCTTCTGATGACCATGTGAGCAGTAACCTGTAGCAACATACCTAATTATTGTGTCTAGTGTTGTCTCCCTTACCCCGTTTTAACCAAGAAAGTGTGGTTTTTCTTTTGGCTCATGCTGAGTTTTTGAGGCCGATTCCGTTTTTTAGGAAGTACCAACAGATTTATCTGCAGATTAAGTTTTTGAAATATTTAGTTATGAATATTTTTTATTATATCCTTTTTAAATGTAGTTCAAACAATTGTGACAAAGCTGGATTGAAATCAGCACATTTTACTGTCACAAAATGGTGCAGGAATTTTTCTTTATTGTAATATGCTTTGGTTTAAAAAAAAAAGAAGTGTTACAAATATGTCCAAAGTCACATTGTGCATGTTGAAACAAGGACGTTAAGCATTTTCTTACTTCAATGCATATCTACATGAAAATAGCTTATATTTACAAATGATGAATGACACAATTAAAGTAAAACCAAGACACGTTACTTGCACTTCATTAGGAAAAACAAATTGTTAACATGGGCAACATCTATCGTGTTCTAAGTACGGCTTTAAACGAATAATCAGTTGGGCTCTAGTTGTTAATAGATTTTCTTCCCAACCTGTGCTGTCATTTACAGACCATCTGCCTGTGGGACATCAGCGCTGTGCCCAAGGAGGGAAAGGTTGTAGATGCTAAAACCATCTTCACGGGCCACACGGCCGTGGTGGAGGATGTCTCCTGGCACCTGCTCCACGAGTCGCTCTTTGGATCTGTGGCCGACGACCAGAAACTCTTGATGTGAGCGACCCTCAAGCTGAAAACAAACTGCTGTCTGTTATGAATCACCATAAGCAAAAGTTTGTTGTTCAGTTACATTTTTTTTTCTTTTTAACAATTCTGCTTTATTATCTGTTTTTTGGCACAGCTGGGACACACGCTCCAACAACACCTCCAAGCCCAGCCATGCAGTGGACGCCCACGCTGCTGAGGTCAACTGCCTGTCCTTCAATCCCTACAGCGAGTTCATCCTTGCCACTGGCTCTGCAGATAAGGTGGGTGGTTGGCCTGTGATGCAAACCCTATTTTTTTTTTATCATTATTAGTTGAATCAGTTGAAGCTGACTACTTTTTATTTCATTTTTTAGACTGTGGCTCTTTGGGATCTGAGGAACCTGAAGCTGAAGCTGCACTCATTTGAGTCTCACAAGGACGAGATCTTCCAGGTAAGAAGAGACCGTCTTATCAGTTAAATAGTTTTACAATTTTTTTTTGTTGCTGGTTTGGTTGGGAGTTATGTTGGCAAACAACGTTTTAGCTACAGCTACAGACGGCCAGTGGAGCTTTAGAGAGCCTTAGAACACAGCAGTTATGTATGTTACTCATGTGCATGCGCCATGTGGCATATCAAGCACACATACTGTTGACTGTATGACGTTACGCATGTTGCAGTTTATTATCCATCCTTTTTGTGAACACTCAGAAAATAACACCAGGCAAATGTTAGAACAGTTTTATATATCTGATTTATCGTAGTGAGTTCAATGACTGGTAAGTATCTTGTCACAGAAGTGAAACATCTGGCCCCTCTCCACCCAACAGGTTCAGTGGTCTCCTCATAACGAAACCATCCTGGCCTCCAGCGGCACAGACAGGAGGCTCAACGTGTGGGACCTCAGCAAGATCGGAGAGGAGCAGTCGCCAGAGGATGCTGAGGACGGCCCTCCGGAGCTGCTGGTCAGTTGGGGACTGTGTGTGTGTGTGTGTGTGTGTGGGTGAATGGGTGGGTGAATGGGTGGGTGATTGTTTAATTGCGTTTTCAAGGGGCTGTTGTAATCCATCCTGCTCTTGTTATCTCCCATTTTTAGTTCATCCACGGCGGACACACAGCCAAGATCTCCGACTTCTCCTGGAACCCCAATGAGCCGTGGGTCATCTGTTCCGTGTCCGAGGACAACATCATGGAAGTCTGGCAGATGGTAAGAGCTTTGTTTTTGTTTTGTGCATGTGGAATCTTAAAGAACAGTAAAAAAATAAATAAAAATTGACACAGCAAGGGAGAGAAATTTTGAGGAGTGTTTATTAACATTGAATACCAGTTACAGTAGAGTTAATCTACTTTTTGAATTGTTGCACAGGCTGAAAATATCTACAATGACGAGGACCCGGCAGGTGCTGCAGATTCTGAAGTCCAGCCTCCACGTCTCCTCATTTGACCTGCTTCGTAAGAATGGACACCTTTTTGGCAACGCTGTAATGTCTTTTCTTAACACATTTTGGAGCAGCAGTGATTTTTATTTTAGTAAAATGCTGTGTTGGTGTCATTGTGCAGTAAGTTATGTAAAGTAAGAATGTATCCGTCAGATTTTTAATCTAGTGTTAGAAGACTCCACTACTTGACTCTGGCTTCACCACAGACGTGTCCCATCAAAATTCAAGCCTGCTTTTTGACCTTTTTTTGACTTCTTTCAATCTTGATTAGTTAGTTAGTATGAAAACATTTCTACAAAGATCCATTTGAATAAAATTGTACATACTGTAGTTTATTGTCATGTATTTGCTTAGTGTTTGTAGTATGACTTTTTTCAGATTGTGTTGTGCCACTTGTATGTTTTTTTTTCTCTCTGCATTTTTGTTTTTCTGTGCTGCATTTAAACTCTTGTGTACATAAGTATATTCACAATAAAATATTTACATTAAATGTGTTTGCTTTGTTTCCTTGCACAGCATGACTGATGTTAGGTTGAATAATTGAAAGTAATTTCCTGTAAAATATGAGTAAGCAGAGGCAAATAAATACCCATTTTGGAATATGCTTCATATTAATCCGTTTGAATCTTTTTGCCATTAAATGCAATGGTGTGGTTTGGTCTTTTGTAGACCTATTTAAGAATATTCACTTGAGACAAAGTCAGGGATCCTCCCCTGCAGTGGTTTCTCTGGGTTCATCACATCCTCTGTGAAAGAAGGTACTAGTCAGTCAACCCTGATGCCCCCAATTTATACTATTAGGGTTCACAGTAAACTCACCTGAGAAATGTCAGCTCTTTTAAAAGGCTGTCCTTGCGATCCTTCAAATCCTTCTCAGATCTTCTCTGTACCTCAAACTCCACCTGTAGTTCTCTCAGAGTCTCTTTCATCGTCTCCACAGTCTCCTGTGCAGAGTGGAGGAACATTTTACTTGCCCAAGTCTAACCAAACATCCTTAAAGGTGAACAATGTAAAGTTGGCTGTGTCATAGAAGTGAACCTTTTGGATTGGATCACTGGAACACGGTTTTAAGTAAAAAAGTTAAAAAAGTTAGTTTCACTGAGTTTTTTTTTACAGCGGCAGGGCCCACAGTTTTATTTACAAACATATTCTAGTCTTATGTTTGGTTCCAGGGGACTCAAAATTATTTTGATCATGATCTATGATAATATAATTAATTATTCAAAACTATAGAATTACATGTAGAGAAAATATGTTTTGTAAACTAACTGCAGGCCCTGCAAATGTAAACAAATCCCCCTCTTCAAAACTGAATAGTGTACCTTTAAATATCCTTTAAGTCCTCTTTGACTTTGTTGGCCGTACCTTTTGTTGTGCGATGCTCTCCTCCCTGTCTCTCTCCATCAGAGTGATCCTCTGCTCCAGACAGGCTCTCTGGACCTCCAGCCTCTCTATTTCCTGTGTGAGAGGCCCCAGGCTGGCCCTCAGCTCTGTGGCCTTGTCCCTGCTCTGCCACAAAGCCTCCTCACTGATCTGCCTTCTCTTTAGCAGGACCTTAAGCCGAGGCTCGTACCAGCCCTCCAGTGCCTTCATGCTGCCGCTGAGCCTCCGCTGTAGTCTGGCAGAGGACTGTCGACACAGGCTGGCTTCACTGCTGGCCCTGGGTCTGCTGCAGGGCTTGGTGGCCTGGTCCCTCAGGGAGTTGAGCTGGTTCCTGTAGGCCTCCTGGTGTTGAGACAACTCCTCCGTTAGACTCTGGATGTGGGCCTTGAGCTCCTCCTATGGATGAATGGATTAATTGATAAATTATACATAATGCATGACGGCATTACTGGCCTAGAGGTAACTAAAGAAACGATTTGGCGAAAATGGGGCCAACTACTATTATGGACAATAATAAAAGAACAGCTTTAACAATTTTTGAGTAAGAAGATGAAGGTGCAGCTTTTATTGTGCAAACACTTTCTACAAAACACCACCTAGTTCACTTCAAAATGTTCTGCACTGTTTAAAGAGCTACCAACTTTTAACAAACTGAAATGTAATGAATACACACAGTAAGTCAAGTATAAGGATTATAATTATGTTTGCCGGGATTATTTTACAGTAGATGGGAAATGAATCACCTGTCAAACTGCAGAACAAATCACAACACTTATCTTCTCCAACCTGCCCAAAGTAAAGCAATTTCAATTCCTCATTCATCATGGACCCTCGAGCTGCCCCCGTATACCTGTGTAACAGCAGACTGGGCCACCTCGTACTCGTGTGCGGCTAGCGTCACCTGGCTCTGGATGCAGTCTCTGGCCGTGGCAAACAGTTTCCTGTTGGCCTGCCGCACATCCTCGTGAACGGCGATGTAATCTAGTTGAGCCATGGTGAGCAGCCTCTGTGTCTCCCCCAGCTTCACCCTAAGGTGCTCCACCACCCGCAGCATGGGCTCCTGCAGGCGCAGCAGCTCTGAGATCAGCCTGTCCCTTTGAGTCTCCAGATGTGACACCTGCTGCAGGCATTGGTCGAAAAGCTGACCCAAGTCTTCCATTAGGACCGCCTGGGCCATTTCCATCATGGGATGTGGTGGTGGTGGACACTGGTTTGTCTCTGTTTCTTCAGAGTCAATGTGGGTGTGGGTGCTGCTGTCTGTTGCATCCTCAACAAATCTACATTCCCTGTGTGAGTCCTCTGTCGATGTTTGAGTGTCCATGGCCTGCTGAGAGGCAAGAAGAAAAAATATCATTAAGGTGGAGTCAGCGATTCTGGAGAACGCTTGATGTCAAAATCACTTTTTGTCCAAATCAGTGAACATATCCCCACGATCCGCTACCTGTCTGTACCATGTGTGAGCTGGAAAAATATCTGGTGTTAATTTAATTACCAATTTACAGCCTAGTGTCTGTAAACTGGTAATTAAACAGAGAGGCCCACTGTAGCTTGTAACATGCCCGTTTACGGAGCCTAGGCTGTGTATTTACACATGGAATTTTTTTTAGTGCACACACAGTACGGACAGCTAGCAGATCTTGAGGAGATATTTACTGATTTTGACAAAACATTTTTTGAAAACAAGCATTCTCCAGATTAGCAGACTCCACCTTTAATCAAATGCCCCTCAACAATAATTGATGGGATTGTGGTTTTAATCTCCCTCTGTTCTGGTCATTTGCATGACAGTGATTTGTGAAAATGAAATCATGATTAAGATTGTGGTAGCTGTAAACCTTATTAAAAACATCAAAAGATAGCACACAAAAATACTTTAAAAACCGATTCCTAAAAATGTATATAACTTATATTTGTACTTACTTTCTTCAGGAAGTGACAGTCCAGACAGCTGTGATCACAGTTTGCCTTTAACTCTAAGGGCAGTGCTGCATTGCGTCTGTCTCTAGGAAAACAGAGGCACACTTTGTGTTTATTAATAACAGTGGAGTCATGGAGGGAAACTCTAGCCTATCCAAGACTCTCTCTTCTATCCCCCACATGGGAACCCAAACTGTTTCAGTGCTGGGGGCAGACTGGGCAACATGCCCTGGATTCAGGGGGTCGCGCATAGTTATATTTATACAGCTTTAGAGCCTGTTTTTATGTGCATTTAAAAGTGACACCACTAAAAAGCTGTTTGAGCGACAACTTTCCTCAACTGTCTACCTAGTTGACTAACTGTTGAGTAGCTATTTTCATTACTTCCCTTTAGAAGCCCATTGAACTTAGCTGCCTGTACAGTTTGCATGGTTCATCATACCATTTTATATACTCTCTATGGTTCATTGTAAGTATTTGTTTGCAGTGTAGTGCTTCCCTCACACACACACACACACACACACACACACACACACACACACACACACACACACACACACACACACACACACACACACACACACACACACACACACACACACACACACAGTGGCCCATACAGATTAGGCATTTCTAATATGTCAAAAGTGCATCATCACATAAACTGAGAACAGGACTGTTGTGTTTTGGAAATTGGTTTTCACAGGACGTCATGTGTCTTTTATTGTTTAACACATTTTTGCTGTTCTGGATGATAAAAAAGATTTAACAGACAAAAGGAAATATGTATATGCAGGGCCAGCCCAGGCCTTCATGGGGCCCTACAAATCATTTGATTGGGGGGGCCCTCCCACCTAAGCATGGCAAAAATTATTGACTTTTTTCAATGATTGATCATTCACACCTACTGAAAATCTAACACACCCATTATCAATTGTATTAGTTGTCCCTGTGTAATTTAAATTATACAATTGACTGCCATGCATTTTTTTAACCTTCTATGGTTTTTCTATGTTAAAGGGAGCTTACTCACAAAGTCGTCTCGTGTTCATTTACAGTAAATATTCAAAGTGATCAGTACTGAATGTGGTGCACTAAATAAACCAATAATAGAATAACCAGTAGCCACTGTCTTTACTGTAAGCAGGTAGACCACTTTATTGGGTTAAGGTATAAAAAAAATATCTAAAAGTACAAACAAGGCAACAATAATTAAGGCTAAACATAATATCAAATGACTTCAACAGTGGGCCTACCTCCTTCAGAAAGGGTTCTTCCTCTCTAGGCTATAGCCTATAACAAATGCAAATGTCAGAAACAGAAAATATTTCCTAAATAATGAAACAGAATAACATTATAATATTCTCTGACAAATTATAGACAGAGCATATGCTTGCACAGACAAACGTGAGAATTTGTTTCAACAGTTCAACATTAAAAATGGTTGCCTATATGCAAAAAGCGATGCCATGTATTTTTGCCTAAACTGTCAATATAAAATGTAATTTATTATCACTCGTCGTGTGTAGTTCATATCTAGAAGGGAAAGAGTTTGAGGATGTTGATTGGCAACTTTCAAAATAAATCCCAAAACATTTCTTAAGGCGAAATGTTCTTGGCATAATAATATTTGCTCGACAGTAAAAGCTGAACAAACTAAACAAACTAAAGCCTCTTGAAAAAGGAGTCTTCTTCCTTGTCCTCGCTTGCTCTCAGTTACTTGTAGTTCCACTGTCTCGCCGCTAGATGTCCTCGCAGCGCCGGTCCGCAGCCTGCCTCGCTCTCACTCTCACCTGAGCGCGTCCAGCCTCCTCCAGGTGGGAGCTGCCGCAGGTCCAACTCAACGCCGCTAGTTCCTCATTTGGTCCCTCCCGTGCACAGACCGGTGGGGCCACACACACACACACAGACTGCGCTTGATATAGGCTGGCAGGTCAGTTTTTGCCGACAGACATATCCCACACCGACGGACCTGAAGTGCCCGCGGCGGGTGCAAATTGCAAAACAAACCCCCAGACTCCTCCGGTCGCTTCCTGAAGTGCTTCACGCGGAAATGGTTCACCTGAAGTTTTCCCTCGGACGGTGAACGTTTGGAGTTTTGGGGACAGAGGAAGAACGCAGCGGGGGAGACGCTCCCAATGGAGAGAGGCTCAATCAACCCATCCGGATCATAAAAGTTCTAACGAGGTATTTTCTTGTTTCCTTTTTTCTCTCGGTGTAAGTTTTAACAAAAAAAGTCTTTAGAATCAATTTTGTAGCCTAGTTTACCAACCCCTCCTTGTCAAGCCTCACAAACTCATTTGGCAGGATAAACATTGAAATACATAGTTTTGTAAGGTTCAAAATACATTCAAATGACACCAGAATCTACTTTATTCAACTTTTAACTATGTCCATAAAGTCCATTTTTATGTAAAGCTTTCAAATCATACTGTTTGACTACTGACTTGGCCATTACAAAAACAGTTGTTGTAATGTTGAATGACCTACAAAATATATATAATTAGGCTTCAAAATAGAGAAAATAAAGCCCAATTTCTACAGTGTAATTTGATAAGTGAGTTGCAATTGGATGGCAACAGGAGATCCAGGCTGAGTATAGGCATGCATGGAAAAAACTAGGTGTGGGAGATTTGCTCAGCTTGGCCTTGAGGGATCCTCAAGCGCAGGTAATTTAAGACCTGTGGTGCATCTCTCTGCTATGGATCCCTTTGACAATGACGACTATTGTGTGTTGATGCCCGTCACTGTCCCAGCAGCTTATCACTTGCTTGACATGTCAGCACGGGGCTCTGACTCTGACACTTTGTTTAATTCATGTGTGCTGGTCATAATTCTCTCAAATAGATCCATTGCTTGTTGATTAACTTGGACGAGATAACAGGACCCCCTACCCCCCCCCCCCCTCTCTCTCTCTCTCTGTTTGCCCCCCCCTCCCTGCTTCTCCTGGACTTTGGACTGGATGTGCCAGCTTCCGAATCCAAACTTTTTCTCTCTTTTTTTTTCTTCTTTTCTGAGAACTCGGTAGCACTCTTGTTTGTTCAGCTCCGCGGCTGCAAAGTTTACCTTCTGCGCCCTCTTGGCAGGTGAGGCTGAGACAGAGCCATTTGTTTAGACAGGGTGTGTCACATTGCATACTGGTGCTCCTTCCCCACCAGCCGCGGCCATGCCAGGGCTTGTACCCATGGAAACTACAGGTGTGTTATGTAAGCACTGGAAGTACAGCAAGAACTTTGAGAGAGAGCAGAGTTTTGGAGGTAGATCAAGGAGATCAAGTGTGAGTCAAGATGAGGGGCAGGACAAGGATAAGGAATTCCCTGGAAGGAGAGGCTGAGACTGCATCCCATACGTTTTTAAGGATGTGGGGCAGCCAGAAAGGCTCAAGCTTTATTATGGGCTCAACCCATCAGTGAAAAATTGCCAGCTCAGCTCATTAAGGGAAAGGGGGGAAACAATTGGTGTCGTAATTGCCAAAAAGACACATGACTACGTGTGTGTGTGAGCGCTGAGTGAGTGATGGCAGAAGCAAGAGGAAACTCCTCCTTGGCTGAGAGCAGGACAGAGTGGCTGTTAATCAAAACTCATCAGTGAGTCCTCATCAACACCTCTTAATGATTGATACCGTTATGGGGATAATTAAAGGCAATGATGGAGTTTCTGTGTGTGTGTGTGTGACACACAAACCAGTCCGGCCAGTTCTGAAGTTTCTGCTGCAATCAAGTCCTAGAATCTTTCTTTTCTTGTCTTTCTGAAAGTTCACGCCAGTTTTGCTCTATACAAGGACTCCTTTTTTTGTTCCCACACTCATTTTTCTATGAATGCCATCCTGTCCACTCCGGTGAACTTCAGATGTGAAAGGTTTCCAAGGCAGTCACCGAAATGCCAGGATGTATTTTTAAACAGCTGTGTTTGCCTTCGCTGAGAGCTGGTCACTGCTGCTGGACAACATTTTCTTTTTAAACTCCTGACTTACCTGTCAGTTCCGGGTACTTAAGCTCTACAGAGGCTGCAGTCCAGACCTCGACCCCTGGCAACCCCTGGAAGCGAACGCAAACAACACACTGAGCATTGCTCTACCGCTGTCTCTGCACGCTGCATGGTGAAAAGTAAAAGTAAAACTGTTTCAGACCTGATTTTGGAGATAAACAAAGACATAAAGAATGGAGACTAATGGATAGGGACAGTAACATTGAAGAAACTAACCTTATTTTACTGTAATTTCATTCAAAGTCTAATTACCTAAATTGATAACTTGACCAGAAATGATTTGCACATTTATATCACACCCACTCTTTATGGATTGTCGACATCAGCACATCAGAATATTACAGCTGAAACCAACTGTTAATTAATGCATTTAGTTGACAGAAAATTGTGTCATTTTCTTTGTCTAATGTAAAAGTGAAAAGTTTATGTTTGGGGTTTGGACCAATGCTGAACATAAAATGTGTTAAAAAAGCCCCCTCGGACTATGGGGAGTCATAATGGGCATTTTTCTCTATTTTGCAAAGACCTATTAACAAAGTGATAAGCTGATCAAACAAGACAAATATTGGCAGATTAAGTGATAATGAACATGACTCAGACCACTTACATTTCCCATACCATTGTCAAAATATATAGGCACCAAATCGATTGAAAAGATGTCATCCATGTGTTTGAATATGTTTTCCTTACATATTCTTTAGAAGAAAGAGAACTCTTTACTCTGTCCATAATGGTAACATATTTGTGCCCACCCCCACCCTACCAGAAAGAGTACACAGTGAACAATAATCTCGGCCAGTGCACACAACCCCATAATATAATGTTATCCCAAAATGACTCTCATGTGCCAGCCATTATACTTTTTGTCTTTCATGGCTTGGTTTCCTAGGCCAATGTACTATACAAGGGATGAGGTGTGTGTGTGTGTGTGTGTGTGTGTGTGTGTGTGTGTGTGTGTGTGTGTGTAGGGGGTGAAAGCAGATTTGGAGCTAAGAGTTCCTCAGTAGGCAATTATCAATCTCCTAGGAATGCAGCCGCTGCTCTTACCAGACAAGCTGCTGCATGGCTACAGCGGCCTTGCAGCACGCCAATATGCATCACCCCGTGCACAGACCCGTTTCACACATGCACGCGCACAGAGCGACAACCTCAGTGAGCTCAGTTACATAGCATTTTGGTTTGTTTGTGTCTTTATTGTCTTACAGTGTTATCCTTGTTTATTTGTATCCCTGTCATTACCCACATGCTCTTTTTCTGAAACTTTATCCTTTCCGCAGCACACAATGGACCACATCATGTCAGTAAGGGATTGTCTTTCAGTCCAAGTCCTTCTCCGCTGTGTACTTATGCTGATATGTAGGTACGGAACCAAGTTGTGGCCAAGTTGTGGCTCTCAACTCAAATTTTTACGAGCTTTTTCGGGGTCATTATTTATATTTCTTGTAATCCTTTATATCAGTACAAATACAGTCTTCCATTGAGGCCTCCCACAAATCTTGTATCACTGACAGACCCCGGTTTCAAATCTCTTCAAGTTTCTTGCATATTGAATGTTTTGACATGAATGTGCACACTTGAAGAAGAAGACGTTGTAGCGCAATTGAAGTTGCTTAAGTCTACTTTAATGTAGCAGGGCTTTCCTTTTGTTTTGATATTGCCCATGAGAAGACAGCCAACGCCCCAGATTGATTTCCTCTGTGCCACACCAGGTTCACACCTATGAACACTTGCTGTTTACTCACCGAGTCACTTTAAATGTGACTTTCAAAAAACTGGCTTTTACTGAGAGGGCTATTCTGATTGTGTAAGCAGGAAGTCTGGAAAACATCCTTTTTTGTCCTCCCCCTTTATTAATCGATTACTCGCGTCTAGACCAACCGCATTTTGCCCGAGTGTGACCTAGCTGACTGACAGCTGAATCCTGCCATGTGAAAGCCAGCAACGCAGGGGTAAGGAT
The DNA here is from genome assembly GCA_949357725.1 of Hyperoplus immaculatus. Taxonomy (NCBI): domain Eukaryota; kingdom Metazoa; phylum Chordata; class Actinopteri; order Uranoscopiformes; family Ammodytidae; genus Hyperoplus; species Hyperoplus immaculatus. The sequence continues at coordinate 13,904,426 of OX442363.1, read as the reverse complement.
GTGAACGGCTGCCCTTGGTTTAACTGAGCCGGTTCTAATTCAAACAAAGGTGGCTGCCTGTATCTCTGCCACTCCCTCTTGGCTTTGCCTTATCCCCACGAGGCATGGGAGTCTGCTCCGTCAACTTCCCCGTGTGACTCACCCCGACAAGTTACAGTTCCTGGAGACCCCTCCCGCCTCTGCCACTGTGAAAATTGACATTGTTCATATTTGCCAGAGTCGATGAGGGGTGTGATTACAGTTGAGCATTAAAATCAGAATTGTGTGTGTAGCTTAGGTTTTTACAACCCTAACCCTCAGGTTGAGAGTGTTTCAGGTCATCTGACTGTAAATTTGGTTCAAATAGTGTTGTAGCTGAGTTTTAACCTAATTCTGTACCACACAGGCGTGGTCTGTCGCATAAAACCCACCAACGTATGTGTCAGGAAATGTTCCCTATCATGGGAAATAGTGGAGTTAATCTCACCTTAAAGGCCTTCTTAGTAAAACAAACACTGAAGATCATAAGCTTTATTCTTTCTTTACACATAGATGTGTTGAGGGTGTGTGTGTTTCTAAGTGACTAGGACTAGGAAAGTAGTTTTTCAAATATTAAAATAACTGGCTTTCCCTCTTTTCTTTTACAGGCCAGTTTGTCAAAGGTAGTCAAAAGTACAGTAGAGCCTAGGGTGAGATGGAGCTCTTTGGTATAGTCATGGATTTGGACTTGGATTTGCACATTAATCTTTACTGCTGTGCTTTGCATCAGGCGAGGCAGGTGCTTAAACTTAGCTCAACTACTGTGATCCGGTGACAATGAAGACGAGACCCGCAGTTGCTCCAGAATTGATCTACTCAAGCCACAGGACATATAGCTGTCAAAAATACATGATCAATAAACACTATATCCAGATAAGCTGAGTCTATGTCATGACAGTGTGTAAACTGCGATCAGTCCCAGTTGACTTTATATGCTGATATGTACACAGTGCTGTTAACGTCAGAGACTCAGTCAGTGCTCTGAGTATTGACACACTGCATTGAGGTTGGCTGTGTTTTAGCCTTGCCTCTAGTCCAATGTGAGAGCCTGGTGTCTTTTGTGAAGGATAAGTAAACAGCATGTTGGAACACATGCTTGCTGGGGCAGGGCTGGGCTGTAACACCATTTCTGTGTGTGTGTGTGTGTGTGTGTGTGTGTGTGTGTGTGTGTGTGTGTGTGTGTGTGTGTGTGTGTGTGTGTGTGTGTGTGTGTGTGTGTGTGTGTGTGTGTGTGTGTGTGTGTGTGTGTGTGTGTGTGTGTGTGTGTGTGTGTGTGTGTGTGTGTGTGTGTGTGTGTGTGTGTGTGTGTGAACATACTTTATGTTTGTAAATCGGCTTAGGGCATATGACTTGATCATGTCCTTCATGATAATGTAAGACACTCTGATGCTGGCTGATTATGAATTCTTCTTTTGTGGATATAGTTTGTGTGTCAGCTTTTATGAGCTGTGTTTAGGGGTTAATGAAGCAACTCTGTAAATAACATGACCGCGATGTTGTTTTCACTATGATAAGATATTGTAAGTCTAAAGCTTGTTTGCTAGAGAGTGACATACATTTTTTCTCAGATAAACCCAAAATCTTAAAACAAGAGACAGCATCACACAAACATATATTTTAAGGGTGCTTACTATTTTTTTTTCTATTATTTTTTAATAGTATTTTACGTGCTCTATCCACTACGCCACCGGAGCGCCCCGCTTACTATTTTTCTAAGGGCAATCCACTGTGCATCAACTCTTTGTTTTTGTTTGTTTGTTCATTTGTTTGCAAAACTGAAAATAGCAGGTTGTTATGTGTAACCACGGCAACGGTAGCCTGAGTCAACTGCCTGTGACTACACAGACAGCGGTCTGCTGGGTGGTCCTATCTGCCGTGTCCCACAGTTCTTAGCTGGTTTCTCTGTGATGGAAATAATACAAAGAGTTGTCGCGCTCCAAGCATCCCATGGGCTATAAATGAGTGAACCAGCCGGCCCCCTTTTTCTCCCTCGAGAGACCCATCTTGGTTATTGGCGACTGTAACAAATACTAATGCACGGACCTTAGTCATGCCAAAAAGACTATAATTTGGAGCGGGAGAAAACACAAGGCTTAGTGCAGTAAGAGGCCCCTGTACTTTTCTCCGGGGGAAGAAGGATGCTCATTCTTGTTATTGGCCTTTCACTACAACTCACTCCTTACCCTACATACACACTGTGCCACTTAACATTAAAAAAAGCTGTATATATTTTAAGTTCAGCTGGGCTGCGTTAAGATAGCAAATTACTTTAGAAAAAAATGCCCACATATGTACAAGGTTTAGAAAAGGAGTTCAAGTTCTTCAAGTGCTCATCTTAAGCCTCTCATGTGGGGCTGCATACTCCTGTCATGAGTATGGAGAGGGCAGATCCACATTTAAGCCTATACTCTTTAGCCACACTATTGTTATTGTTGAGACGGATGGATTTCCATGGAATTGTGCTAAAACATTCATGGTTCCTGAGAGGATTAATCATAATCTATTATGTTGATTTACTCTTAGCGCCACATCAGGAGGACACAATTGTAGTTTGTCCAATTCTTGAGTTTTAAATGACCATAAAGAAACAGTAACATAGTTGTTGAATGAATGTGAGGCCAGACTCTGACATTGTCAAGATTAGACTTGTAAAAGCTTTATTTATGACCAGCAGCAATCAGAATGTAAGGCATCTGACTATAAAGAGTGTGAATCTGTTCAATAACCTTCCATAGCCGTATACAATAAATCCAAACCAGAATACCTCTAGAATCCTCTATCACAACTCCTCCTCTTTGCATTGCACACAGCTTTGATGATAAGGAGCAGTTTGGAAAACATTCGTAATCCCCAGAGAACATGACATGGGTTTGTGCGGTTTACTTTTGCGTCTCGTCTGGGGCGGGAAAGCGCTCCCAGAGGCTGTGTTACCAAGAGATGTTTGGTTGTATTGCTCATTGCTTGTTTTTATTTTTAACGCATGACTGCCAAAAAAGATTTTTCGTGAACTTTCTTCTGGACGACAAATCATCCAGGGATTCATAATTCTCTCACTCTGACTCCACTCCCACCTATCCTAAGGTCTCCCATGCTTATTTTACAAGCGTCCACTCATGTCATCTTTAAGAGCCTGCTCCTACTTTTAGCCTGCGATTGGGAGATAAGTATGTAATAAAGTACGCTGCTGGAAGAAGGCCAGTGTAAGCTGCATACAGTATCCCCAGGAGCAAGGCGTCTTGTCAGGCCGACATGTAGAAAAGTTTAGCAAAGTGGAGGAAGGAGGCTGAGAGAGAGGGCGATGAGCTCACTCCACTGAGAATGAAAACAAGAATTAGTGAAGGAAGACTTTGAAACATACCCAAAGAAACACAATCCAGAACCTACACTGCTACAAGTTAACATTGTTCGCTGAAAAAAACGCCTGGACGCACACTGGCAACTGTTTTGTTTATCTATTCTCTAGCTCTTCCCAGTGTGTTGTCTTGCTTGTGTGTGCAAAAGTGCATGAGGCTACGGGACGGGTGCGGCTTTGTGAATTATGACTCCCATGTTATGGAATGAAGGGAGCGGTGCCAGTTCTTTCTTTGCAGAACTGTGAAGTTTGGTTGAGAGGCAGGCGGGGGTGGGGGGGGTGGGGAGGGTTGTGTGTCGGCTGAGCGTGTGGGGTTGAATGAGCAGTACTCACGGAGACAAACACAACTTGGATATACCTGTAAACATACACACCACCAACTGGGGTCAGCTGAAAAGAAAAGGACTTTAAACTATGGAAACTCGTCTGATGTATGTATTTATTTTAACAGGACGACTGGATTTATTAGACTACTGGTTTTGCACACTTTACAGAGCCGGCAAGCGTTTTTCCAAAACTTTAAGTTTAAACTAAATTTAAATACAACAAAAACAACTTTAACAACCACTTTTTGGGGAGATGTACCATCTACCATGACTGGAAACCTGTTCGGCATAGGTAGTCCATCAACGTGAACCTTTGTGGCTTTTTAGTGCACAAAATAGGAAGCAAGCAACTACTTTATATCCAGCTCATCAACTGTGGAAAGTAGTGACAATAATGAGGTCTGTTGATGTGAAATCAATCCTGGAACGCACACAGTAATCTGGTAATAAGTGATGTAAGAACTCCTAATTTGGCAGCTTCACCTTCAGTCAAACTGTTTCTTTGCAGCGAGCCATCTCTCAAATATCGGATGTTGTGATTTCCTTAAATGGAACAGCCCCTGCTGCTACTGCACACAATGAGAGGGCTACTTTGACTAGTTATCAAAACAAAGTCAACATTGTTTTTGTCAAAATTTCCCTGCGATGGATTATTACCTGAAGCAATTTTCAAGTCTCTGTAAATTGACTTTAGCCAATGCAAGAAGAAATCCTGTATGGCCTTTATTATTGCTTTGGCTGCTATAGCACATGTGGTGCTTGGAAGAGACAATGGCTACAATTAATATTCTTTCTCTCCTCTCCTCTCTTTCTTTTTCTTTTTTTTGCCAGTTTAGGTGACATGTCAAACCGGGACTCCCTGGGATTCGGGGAACTGATTCCCAGAGATGTGGTTGATATATTTGCCCACGAGAAGCAAGGCAAGAGGGGGAGGAAGAAGCGCAGTCACTCCCTGGGCCGCGCTTTGGGCTGGCTGAAGGGCAAGAAGAGGAAGGACCTGGACGCTAAGGGCCTGGGTCTGGGTCCTGCACTGGACCTGGCCTTGGATGGGCACCGTGCGGGACACAAGGGCGGACACAAGTCTGGAAGGCAGGCTCATCCACAAGGTCACAATCATGGTAAGAGGCTAAAGAATGCTCGACAGCTAATCGGTCCCCCTTTAGTTTGTCATAAGGACTTGACGTGGTGAAAAATAAATGAATCTTTACGATAAGTGACTTATATATGAATAACCACCATAAGTAAAAAAAATGTTTTTAAAAGTTGATACACTTTTATTAAATAATACATTAACAAGTTGGGGGAAAAAGAGCAGAGCCACTATTTGACACAGCAAATGTCATGCATAAAATGAATGTGGTGGATTAGGCTGTGCTCTATTATCTTCACTGATCACAAGATGTGCCAAGATCCAAGCCTGCTTACCACCTCCAGAAAACAATTGTGTGGGGAAATCCCACATGATTGACAGATATATTACTTGCCCTTCATTTTATCATAAGAATCAGCATGTAGAGACTTGAAATCTGCTAAAGGTAACTAGTCCATTCCAGTTTTTTCCCCCGCTTATGTTGCATTTGAGTGGCGATGCATTTGCAAGCAGGGTTGAAACTCTCACCGCCATTTTTGCGCTTTTAAACTAGGCCGAGCAAATTTAAATGACCATCTATATGGCGTCTGTGTTTTCCCCCTTTATGTAACTTGATATTGTGCAACTGACTGTTGGATTAAACAAGGAGTTTAAAGACATCAGCTTGGGCTCTGGGCAATTTGTTTTTCAATATTTTTGAAACTTTTTCTTGTTGTCTTTAAACCGATCAATCAAATAAATAATGTGCAGACTCATCAGAAAATAATCATAAGTGTCAGCTGTACAAGAAACAAAAAAACAAAAATTAAACGGCTGGTAATCAGTTTTTGGATGTCGGAGCATCCTTGAAGGCATCGCCACAAAGTCACCCATACAAGATAGGGTACACTTGACCACACACACAAAAACCAAAACATTAAAACATTTAGGCGACGAATGATTAAACTTTGATGAATTATCTCAATGAAGGCTGCACTAGTTGATTAATATTTTGTATTGACTCCAGAAACCAATGGTGTGCCTGCAAGGAAGGAAATTACTCTGGGAAAATTTTTAATCTAAAAAATGTTTTGTAAGTAAGTTGTAGAAGTAATGTATTTTGTGATGTAT
>OX442363.1:13846030-13896030 GCA_949357725.1 Hyperoplus immaculatus | reverse complement strand
AGTAAGTAAGTAAGTAAGTAAGTAAAATGTATTTATAAAAGCACATTTATGACAGTTTGCACTGTCCAAAGTGCTGTACATAGTGCATTCGGTAGGTAAACAATGAAGGTAAAATAACAATAACCAAAATAAAAGACGTAAAGCCCATACATCCAAATAAACACAGATAGTAGTGCAGAGGTAAGATAGTTAATAGGGAGGAAACACCAGGGTGTACATATGGGTTTTGAGCCTTGATTTAAAGGCAGAAATGTAGAGGGAATCACATTTGTCAGGTGGCAGTTGGTTCCACAAGCACGGAGCAACTAGTGCAAAGTACATTTCTGAGAGTTGTGCCAGTGGCATGGCTGTATACGATGGTCACCAAAAGAAAGTGATTGTCTACAGTAGCTCAGAAGAGAGTGACATCTCAATTCCACTTAACGACACCACTGATGAGAGTTCAGATGGCCAGAAAGATGATGATGGTGACTTTGTCATTGTGAGCTTTGCAGGTAAAACCATTAGATCTGCTAGGCCTTGTTTAAGAAAATTGTCCTTCAATCTTTGTCAACTATTTACTTTAAATACACCTTAAATAAGTGATTGTCTAATGGATTTGTCTTGCATTACAGTTTATGAGATATATAGCATTGGCACAATTTACCCCATGGTATTCTCTCCAACCGCACAACTTACACCACACCGGGGGCAAGTTGTGCAACAAGACAACTTTTTTTCCGAAAGCTATATTTCTTCAACAGTTTATTCCAGATCCAAAGTTTTTATTGCCAGGGATGCACAACACCCTGAAATATATGTACATATTTGAGTTGGAGACTTTACTGTCAAGGCCTTACTTTAAAGTCACTTTGAATGAAAACTTAGGCCACTCTCCCCTATATACATTTGTTAAGATTTTTTTTTTTTTACAAAATAAAATGCTTGAATTGAAAAACTACAAAGTACCATATTTAGCATCCTTTTAAACCCATTTTTCAGAAAGAGTGTACACAAATCTTTAATTCAGTACTAACTGATTTGACATTATTTGACATATTTAAAAAATGTATCTACAGTTGACTTGAGTCACTAAAGTCACTGCCTGTATATGTGATCGGCCCCTAACTACATAACCTGCTATTGACATATCAGTCAATTTAATCTCCCCGTGTGTTTGCTTACCTGTTCCATGTAATGATGACAGTGCAAGTTGTTTCCTGTCAGATTCCCTGTTAGGGTTATAGCATCAAAACCCTGTACCCTTTGCTCTTAGGAGAATGCTTTTTTTGTTGTAAACAAGGCCAATGGAGTTTGACTAGAGCGAGAGAACTGCACAGTAGCAGGTTTTGGAACGATAGGCTACGGCCTCCTGGACCTTTTTAAAGAGGTAAAACCATTGACATCGGCATTGTCTTCCCCGATTACCTGGACAATGTTTTATCCAGTGCCAAAAGCCAGAGCTTATCTGTTGTTCCATGTTAATTCACTTCCATTTGTCTGATTCCTTACACCATTTTTTTTAAGATTATTTTTTGGCATTTTTCAAGCGTTATTTGACAGTATGGACAGAAACAGAGTTGAAATGGGGAGACAGAGAGAGAGAGAGTGGTGATGACATGCAGGTTTCGAACCCGTGACCACTGCAACAAGGATTGAGTCCACACGCGCTCTACCCACTATGCCACCGGAGCGCCCCTGATTCCTTACACTATTATTGTGATGTATGTCCCTGCCATGTAGTCAGTTCACATGCTCCTGTGTAATACCAGGCGACAGGCGTCTCATGCAAGAGAAGAGGCAGATCTGCTGCTTCCAAATGGGTTTCAAAAGGAAAATCCCCTTGGTTTGTTTAAATGGAATTTCAACGTAGGGAAGTCAACGTAGGGAAGAATGATTAGGTCATACAGTCCTAACAAGGTACGCCAGGAAGGTCACCTGTTCACTTCCAAACACTCCCTTAGAGATTCCTCACATTCCTGAGCTTCATAAAAATATTTCTTTGATGAAGCGAGATATAGGCATCCCTTTGTGTGTATGTGTGTTTGGTATAATTACCAAGTGACAGTCTAACTTTGTTGATTTTATAGCCACGGTTACATTTAAGAAAGATTCTTAAGCCTGAGTGTAATTATCTGTTGCATTCATGTATTTCTGTCAGTTTATCCTGTGGTGTACAATTAAAGGTGCTATGTGGAGCATTCGGACTCTGCTAAACCACTGACTCATAACTCTAAACGGTTGTATAAAGGATTGGCAGCTTCTATGGGTTCATCACCTGTTTATTTTTTTAGAAATGTATGTGAGATATTGCATTATAGTATCAGAGAGCAAAGCATGTTTTTTCAGGGAAAGTGTAGGTCAAGTGTTCCGCTCTGGGATGTCTCATGGTAGTAGAAGTAGGAGACTGATGGAAAAATGACTTGCAACACATTGTTCATTTCAGGAAGTGAAATGAAAAACAATCATTATTCCGATTCGTTACGTACACTGTACACACTTACTTGTAAGTGTAGAGCAAAATACACACGGGAACTGTGGGAAGCGTTATGGGAAAATTAGTTTTTTCTTTTCTTTCCAGCCATCGACAACCCTGCTAAATAGGCCAAAGACGACATCAAGTGCCGTCCAACTGGTTGAGACATAATATTGCTGTGATGATTGATGAATCGCTTAATATAGTCGTGATGTGTTGTGATGATGACACATTTCACAATGAAGGGCAGGAGGAACAGGTTTGAAAAAATCTGGTAAAGTTTTTCTCCTTCTTCCTCTCATGGCGGGGGAAGTAATCAACCAAGCCCGCCTTTTTCACCTGTCACCTCAGGCTGGTGTTATGCCTGGGATAATCATTGTTTTCACCATTGTGTGAAAAGCACTCGTTGATTATCACATGCTTTTGTAAATCAAAACACCAAAATGGAGGTAGGATAAGGTTAATGCCTGTGATACTGTCAGGTCGTTTTTGACATGTTGTATATAAGATATATGAAAATTAGGTCAGCCCCAAAAGCTGGCAAAAAAACAACAACACAAGCACACAGAAGATGCTGCTGACATCGTGGGAAATTTCTGTAGTTGAGGACTCAGCTGTCTGTATAGTAAACAATTGCGCAAACGGATGTTTATTATCACAGGATTTTGTGGGCATTTACTAGGATTCTGTTTCAAAAAGGTGAAGAGTCACCACACCCCACTTGCAGAAGAGATCATATAAAGTAGAATGATACGAGAAGTTCATTTAGTAGCAGTTTGCCCTCTAGTGCTAACTAAATAATGTGCCCTAGTTTCATTTATTCACCCTCCTTTTCTGCTGTGCAATCATCTACTGTTTGGTGTCAGTATTAGCCTACTTCACTAAGCAGGATGGCCAAAAGCGGCGTTTATTATTTATGAAATCATATATTGTTCCATTGTCAAGATGTGCAGATATGTTACTGTGGCTTTGCACCAGCTGAACAGGCTTTTGTCTACAGCAACACTATACTAAGTGCTGGGAATGTTATATGAGTCACCACAGTCACGACTTCTGTCAGTCAAATGAGGCAGTTTTTTTTCGAGCAATGGAGGCTCCCTGGAAATGTACTGTACAAATGGCGAAGATAACTTTGTTGGTTTTACCTCACTGGTGTTGCAAAGTTTAGTAGGCTAAGGGTTCATACTGTATTCATGTAGTTTCCTTCTCAGAGAACACACTGTTCTCTGTGGATGTATTCAAGGACTGGAGTGGCGATAAGCCTGCACTCTGCTTGCCCAGTTTACATCAGCACAGTCTGGTGTTTAAGTACCCAGTCGTGTTTGGGAGGTGATCTCTCATTTTCATTCATTTTGAAGATGTAGAATTAACGGTAAACATGTCCACCGCCATGCTAGAAACAGTTTGAGTCTGCACTTATGGGCAGCACAGTGGTATGTTAAGATGAATACTAAAGTAAGCATGCTGCTGACATGCTCAACACGACAATGTTTACATACTAAGGTCAAATGTTACTAAAGACAGCTGAGGGAGTAGGAAATAGGAATATAATCAGTATTGGATGAATGGGACCTTGAATATATGTAGTAATTTTCATAGAAATAATCAATCCACTAGTTTTTTCAGTATTCAAATGTGAACCGTGGTGTTGCTAGAGGAAAAGTGAGGGAATCACCATAGTCGTCAGGGTTCATCCTCTCGGGACCATCAATGTCTGTACTGATATTTTTACTGGAAAATTCATTTAATCATTTGTTGAGATATGAAGGTCTGGACCGAAGTCTTTTTTTTATTCTCTGATTAAACTACATCTTTGTGCCACACTTTTATTGCTACCCATACTTACGAGAAGCTCTTGTCTTGCCTTGTGATTCTGTTAAACAAGTACTGTGTTTCACATTCTCCCGCATCAATTTTTTGATTTGATTTCTTGCGTAATGGCTCAACCGAGAGAGAGAGAGAGAGACCTCTTCGCCATAAAACTGACACTGAATTAGAGAACATGAGTTTGCCCTCTTTTGACCTTTTAAATCAAAACCGGACTTTATCAAAATAACAAGTTTCGCTTTCTTGTGCATCTGGGGAATCTTTTTGCGGGCATCTGGGTCTGCTGGCACACCGATTGTGTCGTCTGACGGTGAACTAGAGTGTAACTCTGCGTGCCAGACGATGCAGGTGTATCTGTTACCTGGATTGTTGTCCTTTTGCACGCCACGCCTCTTCCTTCCCTTTTCTTGGGGAGAAGTTTATGTTTAATTCATTGAAAACCAAGAGCGTGAACATTGTTTTTGGAACACACAGGCTTTGACCTGGACACATTAACATGAGGGTCCAGTATCCAGTGTATGGAGGCGGACTACATACTCGCTTCTAGAGAAACAGTGGGCGATCAGACCTCTCCCACTGTCATCAAAGTGTGTTCGGTTGGGGTTTGTGCCTATTAGAGAGGCTTAAGCACCTGGCAGACAGCACCCTCAGATCTGGGGAGAATGTCTCTGCATGGCTGTTCTGCCTGGCGGTGCAAAACAAGAGAGAGGGGCAAGTTTGGGCAGGGAAGTGAAGTGTGTGTGTGTGTGTGTGTGTGTGTGTGTGGGGTGTTTCAGTTTAAAAGCAGGGCTCTTAAACCCTCGCTCTTTACAAAACATTTTAACTATATACACTGATAACAATGCTAGGGATTATATAGATTAGATGACATTAACAGCAACCTAACAAAAAAGAATCATTGGTCCATCCCTTTTTTAAATATATTATATAGATATTTTTTTTTAAGATATTTTTTTGGGGCATTTTTAATGCTTTATTGATAGTGTAGAGACAGAGTTAAAATGGGGCAGAGAGGGGAGTGACATGCTGAGAACGACCGCGGGCTGGAATCGAACCCGGGTCCGCTGCTGGCCGAGGCCCATGGAGGGGACGCCTTACCAACTGAGCTAAAGGCGCCCCCTCCACCATGGATAGTTGGGTGACTTGGGTCACGTCCTCAATATTACTTCAGGGTATTTTAACGACATGGGGGGAGGTTTACAATCTACAAACCCAATTCCGAAAAATTTGGGACATTATGTAAAATGTGGGTAACGATGTATTTGATGTAAATACATATGATGTATTTGTACTGTTATTTATTGAATATACATGTCAAAAAGGATTAGGAAATGATCACATTCTGTTTTGTTCACATTTTACGTAACGTCCCAACTTGTTGGGGATTTGGGGTTGTACGATAAAAATAAAGTTGGTATTTACAGGATGACACCAGACTGCCTGAAGTTAACTCTGGCCTCGGTTTGGTCAGGAATAAAAACTAAAAATTAAATAGCTCAGTATTTGCTTGTCAGAATTTTAGTCCTATCAGAGGCTTAAAAACAGAATATGATTTGCATGAAAATAAGATTATAGGGAAAATGTTATCCACCAGTTAACTGAAATGATGAAATATGTGGGGGGAAAAAACACCCTGGCCACGGCAGGTCAAACTGCTGCTGTTTATTGATAAAGTGTTTATCTTGACAAGTTTTACAGTAGGTCACAGATAACAATAGGTTAGGTGTGAAATAATAAAGACGGTTTGTAAACTCTGATTTTGAAGCCTTGCAAGATTACTAAAAGAAAAGAAAAAAAGGAAAACTAATTGGTATAGGGTCACTAGAGTGCTTCTAGCCTAAAATGAGTAGTCATGGCTCAAATCTTCAAAGTATTGCCATGGTTGTCATAAACACCCTTCAGCGCCGTCTGTATCACTGTTTGTAAGTTGATTACAGTAGCTGATGACGCAACACATCTCCTGAAGCCTTCTGTCTGTGTTTACTGCCAGAGAATCCGTATTTTATCAAAACAAACTTGCCAACAGATGTTTGCTCTTTTAAAAACGTTCTACTTTAGATCCACCATTATTTACATGTCATAAAATGTAATCCCTTAACATGTATTCCCCCTTGAGGTGATTTTTTTTAACATGTTGTTTTGTCCTTACTTTGGCTTAAACTCTGCGGCCTGAATGGACTTCTAAAACCATATCACATCCATTAGATGTAGTGTGTTTATCCAAATCCATGATGTAAACATCAGTTTGGGCTTTATATGTAATCGCTATCAGCCCATTAATACAGCCGGCTTGCGGACAATCCACCAGTGACAGATGGTGTCTTGATTAATATGGCCATGGACAATATAACAATGTGATCCAAAAGCCAGTGATAATATGAGCTCCTCATTAACTTGCAGTCGTGGCCCACCTTTACCGTCATGGTAACTAGATAATTGTTGACTAACTTTACCCTACACATGCACTTCAACCTTCTGTTTACATACTAGCTTGAAACTGAACACCCAAGCATCGGATTCTGTCTAAATAGTGATCCATTTCAACTTGTTGCTATGTGCTGGTAACACATGTAATCAATTTTATTTTCTTGTCCCAGTAAAGTGCTTTTGTCTTGACTCCCTCACGGCCATGAGAATGTTTTCCATTTGCTCAGATGGCGTACATTCCATGTCATGTCTGCTCAGCACACCAGGAAGTGAACAAACCACCTTAACCGCAATTGAGGTTGAGGTGTCCTATATAGGAAAATAAAACTGAAAACAAGAGGGATAAATATGGTCGACAACAAAAAATTTGACTCAAAATCGTGTTACAAAAAGGAAAAGTGACTGAAGGTTCTCTGGATCAGACAGTTTACCTCTAGACAGCAGCTCTTGATTAACGGACTAACCTAATTTATTCAGTGTATTCTTGCTGCATAATAACAAATGTAATGCTGCTGGAAACAATAGGGAACATTTTTCACATGTATAACCATGTGCTGTAGAGCTGCAGGCCTCTTTAGAAACATGGTTTTAATCTTCTGTTTTTAGGAATAGATGAGTTTTATTCACTTACTCCCCCTTGTGGCAAAAGCTATATGTCTCTCAGTGAAGTCTTCGAAAGGAAATACATGCTGTGTTACCAGACTACCAGAGTTCTGTCTTGAAAATGGTGTCTAACAAACAAAGCAAACAAAGCAGTGTAGTGTTTTTAACAGTGCTAAAGCCGTGGCTCAAAGTAAAAGGGAGCCACCCAAAACCAGATCATACCTCAAATCCCTGACAGCAGCTTTCCCATCCCTTCGATGTTTACATGTACGATCTCAGTTTGATCTGTGGCATGGCTGACCAATCGGGGGCCAGCCTGCCTGCAGATGGGGAGCAACAGTGGGATGCTGGGTGTTTCACTCAGCATTGAGTGGGGGGGAATACAGAGGAGAGGGATGTCAGGAATTAGGCTACCGAGGATTAGTGTCTGAGCTCTGGTCGTCTATTGGCTGTAGAGACCTCCTCTGCTCCACGTGGACCTGAACTGACCACAACAACAACAACTTGACATCAAAAACAAGCATTATTATGATCCACTCTTGATCTTTCCTGAATGTTTTTCAACTGACGGACTGCCACTTTTATTTATCAAGATTTTCTTCTCATTCTTGAACACAACTTGGCCATAGTTTTGGTGTTCTTGTGGATTACTTTATAAGATTCAGTCGTGATCATGGTAGTGATTCTGACCAATACTTCCGCAATATATCTTTACTGCTTTCCGACAGCTTTCACGAGGAAAGGTGAGTGATGCCAATGATTGGTTTATGACTGAGACCAATTGCTCCTGCCCAGGTTATTGAAATTGCTATTCATGTATGACTTTACAGACTGGATCAACTGGCTCACCTAAGACTTGGCAATTAAGTAATAAAGTGTGGACATTTACTGTAGAGTAGACCATAAAAATCACTGTCAGTTTGTAATGTGGACTCTCTTGAAATAGAATGAGCTGTGATTGGAAGTCTCACTTAAGCCACTAAGACTCTGAATAGCAGGAGAAGTTTAAATAAGGTTTTGGCATATTTATAGATTATTGCTTCTTGGGATTTTGTACCACCATAGCACCAGGTAATGCTGTTACAGCTGAGACTGGTAATTATTAGCAGCGATCACTGAGTACATGGCTGTCAAGGCTAATTCCAGCATGGTCTTACAGCGACAGTGCAGTTAGTAGAGTACAGTATGTTGGCTAAAAGTGGAGCAGCTGTCACCATTACATAAAAGTGTTTCAGCAGGTCTTTAGCCCATTGATCCCAGACTGGGAGCGTGTGGACACCACATGGATCACAAGAGTTGAATCGCATGCCAAGTTGTTCAGCAAAAGTAAAACTACTGTGACATTAGTTATTTTTTTTATATATATATATATTTATATTGGTTTCATCAAGTTTTTTTCATTCATTTTCATATGATATATTTCTATACTTATATGAGTTATGCACTGAAAACCATAACACTTAACTGGTAACTCAACGTGATTTTGAATGACAAGTCATTGGAAGAGGTTATTCAGGTTTTTGGAGTTCACATGACTTAGTGTAATTAGTGTCTCAAAGCAAATTGTAATTTTTTTGGATGGTGCTCATAGTAAATGACATGGAATTTCAGGTATTATATTAGTTGATTTATTGATGAATTAAAAAAAATAGAAGTGATGTTCAATGCGTGAAACACGAAATGACTGCAATTTTATTATTGTCCTTCTCACTGTCTAACTAAATGATACGTAGACTAAAAGGTAATGCGTAATACCGAGCATACGTTGCTGATATTTGTTTTGATATGATAATCCCTTCTTAGAAGTCATTCTCAGTGTCACTGGGCCTTAATCCTGCATGAGTGGAACTAGAGTTCAACCTTTTTAATTCACAGTCACTCTCATGCATTAACCAGCACACCCACATTTAGTGTTTCTGTGCTTAAATATCCCTGGCATACACCTGAATGCTGTCATAATGTCCATATGGCCCACTTATCTACTGTAACATTAACACAGAGCTTCGAGTTGATCCAGGCTGATCCCCCCTCCTCTCTCTCTCTCTCTCTCTACTTCCAGCTGTCCCGAAGCAGGGTGATGACGAAAAAACGCAATCAACCCCGTTGTTCCGGGAGAATGTGTTTGTCGAGGGCAGCAGGCCCCAGTACCTGGAGAACCTTCACACTGAGGCCCTGGAAGGGTTGAAAATGATGCAGGAAGAAGGTACAAAACACTACAGAGAAACAGTTTTACGTTTCTGCACTAAGTTAAAGGTGTCCCATGCTAACATGTTAATAACTGTCCCCACATTACTCAAGTGGGGGTGCACCAGACGATATAAGTATTCTAAATGCCATTTTAAATCTACAGAGTTGAATGTTACTCTCTTTACAGAAACCAATAATGGGGTGGAGTACCAGGATAATGAAAGCACAATTGTAAGTGGCATTCCTTTTTTGTGACACTAACTAAATGTGGAGCTGTTCAAAGGATTTGTTTCCAAAATGATTGTGTTTCTCCTTTTCCAGTCCGCAATGACTGTCCAGACAGATGGGGACGGGTTTATGACAGACAGTACCATTGCTGACACATCTTCTGTCGTCTCTGTAAAATCATCTGTGTCCACAAGATCTTCTCGCTCAGGACTCACCAGGCAAGGTAACTTCACAGCATACTATTTTAACTATACAACATACAGTGATAAATATGACAAAATAAAATCTAATCAGTGAGAAGTACAGTTTGGATTCAGTTAGAATTGTTGGAAGGGTCAAATGATTTTTTCTTTCTTCCCCTCATGTTTCTGTCTGCCCAGCATCAACATTCAGGCCCTTGAACTCTGGGAAAAAGTCAGATAAGGCCAAGACAAGGAGAAGACACAGGAAGCCTTCTGCGGGTATCCCACAGCATGTTCAGAGAGAACTGGGTATGCAGCAACTTATAAAGTACTCTCTTAATTTGAATGGGATGCATTGAGAAATATCATGGTATTAGATATGGTTGTGTTACTGTCTATATAGAAAGCAACTGGACGCATGGTTTTTGTACATGTCAATTTAATTTATTATTAATTTGAAAGTGATAATGCTAATTATTCCTACTGTCTTCTTTCAGGACTGGACAGAGTTGGCTGGATCCTGACTCAGAGGACAGATGATAACCAGTTGTATAATGGTGATACTGATGAGAGCCCGACCACTGATGGGCCGCAGCAGGCAGCAAAGTCACAAAAGGGAGCCAGTAGAAGCCTCCAAAACATGAACGTCATCCATCCCCTCAACAAAGAACAACTTGACAAGCTTGATGCCTCCAACGCGGGTCATAGGGATGACCTGGCCCTGTTGCATCGCATGGGCCCTGACTTTTCAGGTGCCCACAGGCCTCGATCCCTGGCCAGTCCCTGGATGACCACTGCCAACAGTTCTGCACAGGAGCCACCCAGCCCTGTCATGTCCATATCACCCCAGGCTCCCTACATGTCCAAAATCATTCCCAATGCTGTGTTGCCACCATCCATCGATGTGGTGGAAATCAGTCGCGGGCGGAGTCGAAACAGCGTCCGCACTGTCAGCAAGAGCAGCCTGCTGCTGTCCAGCCCGGCCCCTTCCCGTGCCTCCTGCAGAACCACTTCCTCCAGATCCTCCAACCTCACCTCCGCCTCCCAATACAACCCTCAGAATGTGTCCGACAGCTCTTGTTGGAGCAACTCCGAGTCCTCAGATACCTTGGTATCGGACTCCTCAACAATCTCCAGAAGCAGCACCCCCAGACAGATGAGGGCCCAGGACAAAGATGCTAAAGAAGACAAAATCAGTGTTCACTCTTCCATCAGTAAGGCTTCTAAAAGCACCTCCAATGGTACGCTTGTTAACAAGGAAGACATGGTTAAGACAGAGGGGCAGTTTGCGCGTAGCCACTCTATCATGAAGGCTAAGAAGGCTCCTCCCCCTCCAAACCGCTCCTATTCCCTTCACAATAAAATGAAGCGACGGTCCCGTGATCTGGCAGAGGTTAGGGTCGTTCCAGGGGTATCTTCTCCCTATAGCATCTCAGCCGCAGGTGAAGAAGATGAACAAAACAAATCAGTTTCTTCTCCTATATCCTCCAGTATCATAGACAGCCCTGGATACAATGCTGACACCAGTTCTCTGGAGGACTCTCCAGGTTCTGTGTCATTGATTCCTATCAGATCCCAGCTGCACGCACCAAATGCAGAGGAAACTGGAAAGCTTGAGGAAACTGAACCACCTCCGGAGATTACACTGAGTAATATAGTCTCCCCGTCCAGCGGCTACTCTAGTCAAGATGGCACACCTGCACAACTTTCTAAGCAGACCCACAGCTCATCTCCAAGACACAAGAGAGGCATTTTGGCAAAGCTTCAAAGGTTATTTCCTGGGTCCTCTCCTACTGCCTCACCTCTACCCCCTCTCACACAGCCAGAGGATACCAAATCCACAAAATCCACAGAGGCTCTCAAATCTGATTTCAATACCGCCAGTGTCAGCCCCTCTGTAAGGACCTTGAGAGATCTCTTCAACATCCCTCCGCCACCTATAGTCCATGCACCCCCACCCCCACCACCAGAGGTATGGGCTCACTCCAAGCGCTCAGTGGAGTTGCTGCTTGGACCCCCAGTACCTGATAACCTTTACGCCATTATAAAGAAAAATCCAAAGGACAGGAGACAACAGAGACAGTCACCTTCTGCATTGACAGAGGGCTCTGTGAAAAGCTTAGTGGTGGAGAGAAAACACAAGAATCCAACTTTAACCGTGGAGTCTGTAAGTGGATCGATGCAAGTGCCGGAAACAAAGACTTTTCAAGAAAGTAGAGTTATGAATGCTGAGATACACAAAGAAAACAATGCCAGACTGGCTGAGCAGAATGTCGATTTGAAAGGAAACAACGAAGTGACAGAAAGAGTTGAGAAAGTAAGAGTAAGTGACCTATTAAATGGGATGTTAGTGAAGGCCGTAGAGAAACGTCGGGGAAGGCTGTCAATAGTGAAAGAGGAAGAAGCCAAAAAGACATCCACACAAGCTGCAGAGATAAAGACTAACAAGGACAGTTTACCTGCCATTTTATTAGCACGCACTCCTCCATCTCCGTCCCCACCTCTGGTTCACCATCCTCCCCAACCTCCCGCCAAGCAGATCGCAGAGGTCGTTTCTGACCCTTCGGTACGAGTTGTCGTATCCCCCGAGTCGTCCTGGCCCCCACCACCTCCGGCACTGGTACAAGTGGGTCTCAATGGGCCTGCTGAGATTGATATCCCTCTCCCGCCTCCCCCAATGTTTAGCGAAGAGGTGCTAGTGTTATCTGTTCAGGTGCCACCAGTGAGGGCCACAACTGGTGGGGACTCCTCTGGTAGCATATCTCAGGGGACAGTACCGCCGACCCTGAATATCCCACCTCCTCCATCATATTCGGCTCCCCCTCCACCACCAACTAAAGATGTTTCTCCTCCGCCACCTCCTAAAGAGGTATTTCCTCCGCCACCACCCAAAAATGTTTCTCCTCTCTCAGAACCTATAAGGGTTATTCTTCTGCCACCACACACAGATGTTTCTCCTCCACCACTTCCTAAAGAGGTATCTCCTCCACCACCTAAAGAGGTATCTCCTCCACCACCTAAAGAGATATTTCCTCCGCCACCACCCAAAAATGTTTCTCCTCCCTTAGAACCTATAAGGGTTATTCTTCTGCCACCACCTAAAGAGGTATCTCATCCACCACCACCTAAAGAGGTATCTCATCCACCACCACCTAAAGAGGTATTTCCTCCACCACCTAAAGAGGTATCTCCTCCACCACCACCTAAAGAGGTATTTCCTCCACCACCTAAAGAGGTATCTCCTCCACCACCACCTAAAGAGCTATCTCCTCCACCACCGCCTAAAGAGCTATCTCCTCCATCACCACCACTTAAAGAGGTATCTCCTCCACCACCTCCTAAAGAGGTATCTCCTCTGTCACAACTAGAAGTTATTCCTCCACCACTTCCTAAAGATGTTTCTCCTCCACCATCTGAAGATGTATCTCCTCCACCACCTCCTGAAGATGTTTCTCCTCCACCACTTCCTAAAGAGGTGTCCCCTCCACCATCTACTAAAGAGGTATCTCCTGCACAAATGAAAGAAGTATTTCTGCCACCCCCTAAACAGTTTTCTCCTCCATCACCTAAAGAAGTTTCTCCTCCGCCGCTGCTGACGCCTAATGAGCTTCCTTCTGTAAGGCCTGAACAGTCCTCTCCTCCTCTGGCCCCCCCTCCACTTTTTAAAGATGTTGCCCCTACGCTGGTTATGGTAGGATCTCTTTCACCAGTTAAAGATGTCTCCCCTCCACAGGTTATCACGACCTCTCCTCTACCTCCTAAACACGTCTCCACTCTGTCAACCGAAGAGGTTTCTCTGCCATCTTCTGAAGAGGCAGGCAAGCTCGGACCACCACTAAGTATTCCTCCTCCACCACCCATACCATCACAACCCCAGTCGTTAGAGCAGGAGAATGACCTTCC
Organism: Hyperoplus immaculatus; assembly: GCA_949357725.1. Taxonomy (NCBI): domain Eukaryota; kingdom Metazoa; phylum Chordata; class Actinopteri; order Uranoscopiformes; family Ammodytidae; genus Hyperoplus; species Hyperoplus immaculatus. The sequence goes on along the minus strand of OX442363.1, from coordinate 13,882,218 downwards.
ACAAGAGAGCATACCTTCCACATTTGAACCTGACTTAGTTTCATGTAACAGTATTCTCGCTCCCCCTCAGAGTATTCCACCTCCGCCTCAAATACAGGTTCTATCCCCAAATACTGATGGTCCAGCAACCCAAGATGCCTCTCCTTCACCCCCATTTGAAGCTTATATCCCACCATCTCCTGAAAAGGTTCAAACCCCTGCACCTTCTCTACCTGCAAATGTCTCTTTACCCCTACCTTTACCTCTGCAGGATCTTGCCAGTATTGAGCACCAGCCTAGTCCTGCAAGTACAGAAAACCAAACCCCGGAGTGCACCTCTGCCCCTGTTGTGCAGGAGGAAACCGCTCCCATTGTCAGCCCTTCCCTTCAACAGTCTGCACCTAGCAGCCCCGAGCCTCCTAAAGCTCAGGGGAAACTAGAGGCCAAAGTCATGATGCCGAGCAATGAGGTCCAAATCTCCTCTGCCAGTTGCGAGGCTCCTCAGAAGCCAATCAGAAGGTCTCTAATCATTACCTCTCCGACATCGACCTTTGCACCTTGTCTAGTTGGAGGTTCGCCTCTGCCCTTCAAGATCCAGTCTCTTGTGGTTCCGACTCCATCTTCATCCACAGCTCTCTCCCCTACGAAAAAGTCTCCTCCAGCCATGGCCACCTCTCCGTCAATGAACCTACAGGAGGCCATCCGCCTGAGGACAGCTGCCAGATCAAAAGACAATCCCTCCTCTCGCCTCAGCTTGCAATCACAGACATCACCAATAGACTTCAGCAAGTCTCCGACCAGCACAGCAAGCTTTATCTTCTCCAAGAGCAACAAGAAGGTGGTGATTGAGACCAAGTCTGCAAAGGAGACCAAGGCAACCATAAAGGAGAACCTGGATGTTTCCTCTGTCACAAAGGTGCCACCGCCTGTTGCAAAGAAACCTATAACAAAGGGCAAGGAGATTGAGACGAGTGAAGGGACGGAAGAACCTGCAGGACAGGAAGCCCTTCAAGAGAGTATCAAGGGTAAGATACATTATCCACTATAAATAAAACACATCAGATTAAGACTGGAAATTATGTGATGATTATTTTATTTGAATCAAGTCTGAACAGCCACGCTAGTAGCTAGGCTGCGTTCACATTATAGTGACAAAGACAGTCAGAAAAAACCCAATCCCTGGGAATTGCATTTACGTAAATTTAAATTTAAATATCAATACCAATGTTACCAGATTCACAGTTTGTATCTTTTTTCAGAGCAAAATTTCTCCAAATATGTAATACTGTTAAAGTAGCTCAATAAGACTTTATAAAAAGAAAGTGACTAGAAGGTTAGCATTAGTGTTAACATTTCTTATATTCTACCAAAACTGTGTGAACGCAAGTGTAGCAGGTGGAACTTTTGACCATGTTCAGGATCTTAGTTAAGCTTGTTAGCATGCTAACATTTGCTAATTAGCACTCAACCAAAGTTGACATATTAAAGAGATGAAAAGTCTTTACCTCTGATAACATTTCAGTCTGGACTGAATAGTTGGACCAACTGATTGACATATCCATCCATTTTCAATAATGCTTTATTGTAATTTACAATTTTTCTGCACTCCTTTAAAGTAATCTTGTTGAAACTGTCCCACCTCAGATGCTGCAGAGAAAACAAATGGGACAGCAGGTACTGTTGGAGGAGCGATGACATCAACCTGATTGTAAAGACTGAATGAGACATGGGAAGGACTTATCAACTACACTGAATTTGCTGCAAGTTGGTCTTTGTGTGTAAGAGACAATAAACATGATTTGGATAGATGCGATGCTTACTTCATACATTGCATTTGGAAAAGTTTGGGATTCTTAAGAAAATCTTTTGAAATTGATGTTAATGGTGTTGGTATTAATTTTACTCATTTAGCATTTTACTGATAGTAAATACTACATGTTTTCTTTTGCCATAGAGTCTTCTGAGCTATACAGTTGCAATAGAAGGGGATATACCGCCCTCTAGTGTCAAATGATGATTGAATCACTTGTGTCCTGCTGATCAGAGCTTTAGACAGCACTGTAAACAATGGGACTTTTGGGTGCTCATCTGTAAATATAGCAACAATTTGTATATTTAACATATTCAGAAAAGATGGATCTGTTCTGTATTTTCTTCCAAAAGAGTTTTCACACCAATTATATTTGTTAAAAAAAATATTAATTATCTTAAGTTATTGTTTTCATGTTCAGAGGAGGGTGTCTTAAGACAGAATGTCATTTGCAAAGTGTTGTTACACCCCTAATATCATTTACATTGGATTGTTTAGCTCTTAATCATATCCAAATATATGCTCCCTATCAAAAATCCCAAGTGTCATTTTTTATGATTTGATTATATCTTTATGCACCCAATAATGTCACAAACAATGAGCATGCATGTTAAGCCACTCATTTTGGAGCACATTGTCTGCTGCTTATAGTTACTGATAGAGACGGTGCCTTTCCTCACAGTTACAGCTCAAACAGTGGGATAATTCTGCATTGAACTGTAATATATTTCAAACTGGGTTGAGACTAATGTAATACATATTCATAATGGAAAGAATAAAGATTGATGGATGGATCAAATTGCCCCATTGAGTTGGATGCGTTTTCTTATGTTTTGCTGTCTGATATTCAGTGCATGTCATTCAGTCTTCTATTCTTGAACCTCAAGTCTGTATGATACAAAGTTTTAGACAATGACGTTTTCATACTTGACATTTTTAATTAACAAGTTATGTTGATGTGCCTTCATTGGAATGTCAGCCACTGTTCGTTGCATTCAAACAATTGAGATCAAATTAGAGAAATTGACTTAGTTGAGGATTTCAAGTTATGACAAGAGCCCTTCAAATGCATTTCTATGTTTTTATTGAAATGAGCCAGAACATTCTTGTGCTATGGAGAATTACAACAATCTAAGTAGAATACCAAGTGATTCATTAAACTAAATCACCTCCATGTGAAATACCAGGTCATCTCCTCCTCATCATCTACTAAATCCTCATCGTTCTTCCACTCTAGCTCGGCGGCTGTTATCCTTTCATCATCTCCACTTCTGCCTGTATGCTTCCTATGTTCCTCCTCACCTTCAGATACCTCTGGCTGTAATGGTAACACATTCTCCACCCAATGACTGAATGCTTTGCCATATCCAGACCCATCCTCCTTGAACAGATGTGAATCGTTCACCTCAGGCCCTTTCCTCCCCTCCACTAAGACATTTTCCCTAAAGCCTAACTCATCTAAATCGGGTTGAGTCATCACTTCGAGGATAACCCCACTTTCATCTTCGTCAAAATGCTCCTCATCATCATCATCATCATCCACATCTATGAAGCCTTGCTCTTCTCCATTCTCATAGGAAATGACTTCATCCTCATTGTCCCACAGGTTGTCATGACTGTGCAGCTCATCAATGTAATGATGGATTGTGGCCTTGCCTTCTCCGCTCAGGCCGACCGGCAGAAAGCTTTCTTCTGCTGTATGCGGCTGATCAGACACCAGCAAGGACCCACTGCTGGCAGAGCCTTTATAAAAAAAAAAAAAAAAAAAAAAAGTTATGACATCTTTAATTATCACAAGAGAATCTAAAATGTCTTGCACTCATGTGACTTCAGTTTTTCGATTTTGGAGGTCATAAGGTTATTGTGACCTTAAATATTGTGAGGTCGCAGTTACCTTGCACAATATTGCTTTTTTGTTAAGTAGCTTCTTTAAAGCATTACCTACCGTCACTGTACTTTCACCATTCGGCAGTTGTATGCCGCACGGAGGCATATTACCACCAGGCGGTACTTCTAGTTCATATTTGATTATTGTCAGCTAGATGACACTTGTAATACAATTAAGTCAGTTAAAGTAACAACAGATATGTCCACTAAAAGAAAAGGAATGGGTGCATAAATACATCCTTGAAATCCAATTATGGTTATAAAAGAAAAACCACCACATACCTTCAATCACGGCCCTTCGGGATTTAGAGGGCACACAATGTGAATCGCAGCATTCACATACAGAGTCGTCACCAGTAAGGGCCTCCCACCTATTGGGACAAATACGCTTAAATTAACTGCGGAAAGAAAAATAAAAAAAAAAAAAAAAAAAAAAATCACCTATAGTCCTGGAATGGAAATCAATTCATAGTGTCAAGGTTCACCTGTTCCCCTTGTAGGTGCATGATTTGTATTCAGGACTCGGGTCCTCAGATGTGATGAACAACTTGCAGTGAATATTGACCTAAAAAAGGGAAACAAGAGTTAGGCGAACAGATCAATGTGTGAATCCAGAGAGAGCTCTAGCCCTCACTCACCTCCGTGTCAGGGTTAGAGGTGAACTGGAAGGCCTTCAGGGACAACATCAGGGTCTTGTTGGTCCGAGAGATGAACCCAGAGCCCCCTGGGTCTCTCTTGCTGTCCAGTATACAGCTTTGGAGGACAGTGATATGAAGCTGTTCTCAGTGTATTGCAATTCCGGACATCAAGGCTAAACCTAAAGGATTTTAAATGCCTGACTGTCCTTAGTACTTACCCAAAGTTATCAATGATGGTGTATTTGAGGGATGATTGTGAGGCACTGAATGGGGTAGCATAACAGCTGTTGATGTATAGTTTTCCTCCAGCCGGAAGATGAGGAGCAGAGATCTGCAAATTAATGGGCTTTCCAAGGTGGTACACATGGGACTTGGCTGGTCCGCTCCATGAATCTAGGAGTTGATTAAAATATGCATCACATAAAATGGAGCATTGGACATTCATCAAACATGGGAAATAAAATAAATTGCACTGAAACAGATTTTAATTCCCATTAAGTTCAGTAAATAGTTCATACCATCCATCAGCTCGATCTGGAAGTCCTTTGAATTTCCTTTCAGCTTTTGACGCATAATAGTAGTTTCCCAGGTGGGCCGAACTGTCAGCTGGTACACGTGATGGTTCCTGGACAGCGTTTTGGAGCTTGTAAGTAAACAGAATTATTTCACACACGAGATCTAACCAAAAGCAAAAAAGACAAGTCCTACCTTTGGTAACGGCATTCGATGTCGACATCCATCCGCTGCGCTCTTCTCGGGAAACGTTTTGGCGAAGGCTCGTAATGGAGCACGAATTTGTAGACCAGATATCCGTTAGGCAACTGTCGAGAATGGATGAGGGAAATTTGAATTTAAGATGATCCAGTAAGACAAAAAATAGACTTTCATGGCCATCTATCTTACCTGACGCACGGCATCACACGCTGTCAGAGGATAAGTGAAGAGCAGGTCGCCGTACGGTCTTAGAACGCCGTTGCTTTTGCAGTTGCTGCCTATTGTCAGCTCCTCTGCATGTGCACCCTGACCGTAAAAAGTTGGTTTGACTCGCACGACGAAGTCAGAGGTGGAACAGCTTGCAGAGACGTCTGGGAGGTAAGCAAAGCCCGACCTGATCTTAGCATGAGATTCTTCGGGTAGCATGGCTCGAGGTGTTTCAGGAACCAGTGGAGACGTGCTGGCAGGTAGTAACCTCTGGGAGAATTCCCTGTCGCCTGTTATTGTCGGCTGTTTGATTGGCGTATATTTACCCAGTTTGGAAACCTTTTTCCTTCTGTTAGATCGAAATTCATAAGTGTCCACTGCACAACTGAGGAGGCCAAGTGATAAAACACTCCACAAAATGTAGAGACGCCACTTTGTTTTCATCGCAACAGACTGCTGTCCATCTACCGTTCCCTTTCAATCTGCGCGTAAAAAGGGTCGCTCAGTCACGGCTGGAGGCAATTAGAGGCGAGGATCAATTGGCTGTTGCCGAAGAGGCGAAGTAGATCTTTGTTTTTGTTCAGTAGACCTAATCTTCTTGGTTCAATACAGAGAATACCAGAGTTTTTGGAAACAAGCTGATTTAAAGTTAAATAAGGATTCATCTGCTTAAAGAATTAAACAAAATAAGGTGGTTTAGCAGGAACCATTTTTTTCTGCATTGTTCACCGAGGGAGGCAGGTGCAGTGGAAACATCATACTGCGTTCCAATACCCATACTTCTATACTATTTAGTACGCCAGAAAAAGATTGAGGCTATCCCAAAACATGAATGTCAAGTGCACAATGCCAAAAATGCCCGCATCCAATTGCATTTTGCAGTATGCAAACCAGCATACTAAAGTGTAGTATAGTAAAAAGTGTGTGATTTGGAACGCAGGGACAGGCTTGTATGTTTTCAATTATTAATTTATTTTATTTGTTATTTAATTCTCATAATACAACGTTACATGAATTTAATTCTGCTAAATATATAAACCTTATCAAGGTATCTACAAAAAAAGGATGGTGCAGAGTTTTGGATATTGAAGTGGAACCACAGGCTTTTCAGTTTTCACAAACTTTATTCACAGACTTAAAATTAAAAATTTACATTTACATCACATGAATTTGTCTCTTCGCTGATTTGTATTTATCATCAAGGTCCGGCTTAGAAAAAAGTATTTACATATCTTACACACAGCAGCATATAAACACCAAGGAGTGATGTAATATTCGTCATCATCATCAGTGCCATTAAGAAGCCCTAAAATGAAAACTATGCAGGAATATATTAAGTTTTAAAGAACCTTTTTTAAATCGCAGTGAGTAAATTAAATCATTTTAGCTTTAATCAATCAATCTCAAGTGCGGAATAGTTTCCTGCATGTTGCTGTTTCGAGTTACAATATTGTAAAGGCAGCTTGTTTATCATGTGGCAGCAGCTTGTCATATTAATTTTCTAAAAAAAAAAATAAAAAAATCCAACCATTGTTAAGTTCTCAACAGACCTTGAAAATCACCATCAATAACTATTCATTCTTAATAAACTATTATACAAATGTGCCTTCATAAGACAATGTATCCCTTAAATAGTTATATATATATACATATAAATATAAATATAAATAGGCAAATAAAGAATTTTCCTTCCCTTGGGAAGTAAGAACATGCCAAATCAAATGACTTAAAACCACATCCCATTCAGAAATGTGTTTTACATCTCATGGAGATGGGCTGAAACGTTAAAGCACAAAAAGGTGTGATGGGAGACCCTTCTGAGTGGCAAACAAATTAAAACAAATCATGAAACAAGTTCAACAGAAAATCTCATTCAACTAATTAGACAAGGTGTGTGTGTAAGGCAGTGATTCAGCCTGCATACAGGTATCACAAGGTGCCTTTTCCTCTTCAGAAGATTGAATTACGCTTAGTTTTTGCCATTCTGAAATGATTTCTAGATAACACCCCTACCAAATGAAAAGTAGAAATTGTAGCAAAGCTCCTGACCACTCCAATACATTGGATAGTGCTGGTACGCCCTTTATAAATAAGGGCTGACACTGTACATTTTCTTCAGAGCGCTGTCTGAATTGTAAGTCATGGTAAACAACAAAAGGTAATGTCACACTCCAGTCTGCTCTTGTAAACTGACAAATAAACACTACATACACAGCAGATCATAAACTGTGTCTCAGTTCCAACTAGGTTATTGTTTACACTGGAAGAGTGCATAAAGTAGAGTTAATGAATACTTTTGTTTTACAATGCACACAATAGAAGGAGCAGCTTCTGGCAACTAGTTAAGGTTGATACCGTAGTTACAGGCTCATCTCAGTAAACAAAGTAATACCTCTTTGGAAATAGTCCATCTAGATGAAAATGACTGCAACTCCCATGAGTCTTAGTCACACACTTACAGTAGCGGTTGAATGTAAACAAAAAAGCATTTCGCCTTCCTTTACATTATTATGTGAGCAGATTTTGCTGTCTGCGTCATAGTCCATACCCATTCAAGTAAAAATACAGACAGATCCCCGTGCAGTGTTTCGGGTAAACAATGAAAGAAATCTCAAAAAGGAGAAATATATTAGGATGTGAAAGCAAGAAAGGACGCTAAGCGCCGGACTTTGGCTCTTCACTACCTGACAATATGATGCACTGTGTTTTATTTTAAAAAGCGTGCTTTTTAGCTTTAGTAGAGACAAGTGCAAAGCTGGAGAAAGAGGGCCAAGATACTTGAATCCCACACGACATGACACTGGCCGGCCACTGGAGGGCGACATAAGCCTGTGTGATCCACCAGAGGCTGCCGGTTGATGCTGATGATGTTTGGTGGGCAGCCCGTTCTGGTCTGTGGTCAGTCCCTGGTCTTCTTAGACCAGATAGTTAGTTAGTGGTCGTATCTCTGGACACCCTGTGCAAACATGGAAACCAGCGGTGGTGGTTAGATCGTCCTCCGGGCGCTACACGCTGGTTCCTAGTGCTGCAGTTTCAGCCTCAGATTCCCTGTTAAAGGACAAGAGAGCACCCGGGTGTCACACACTAAAGACTTGGCTTGACATATGTGTGTGTGTGTTTATATATATATATATATATATATATATATATATATATATATATATATATACACACACACACACACACACACACACACACACACACACACACACACACACACACACACACACACACACACACACACACACACACACACACACACACACACACACACACACACACACACATGCAAATGAAACTATATTTTTATAGTTTCATTTGTCGTCCCACTGGTTTTGTTTACTGTGGTCATGCACAAGTCCTGTCACAACAGAAAGGTGGCCACTCATATTTGGTTATCCTGAAACAAACAAATGTGGGTGTTGGTGTGTGTGTGTGTGCGCATTTAACTTTATCACTCACAGCATTTCCTGCAGTATTTTTCGGTTGCCCTGCCTCCTCTCCTCATCGATGGGGTAGGTCTTCAGTATCAACAGTCCCACAGCAATGAGAGCCACAGGCACAGGAGAGACCAGCACCCTCAGGGTTAAACTGACCGCCTCGGGTTGCGAGCAGCTCCCGGTCACATAGCCGGCAAATCTGCGGAGAAATGCAGATGGAGGGAGAAAAGTTGAGCGAGTACAGTTTGGCCAAATTGTTAGTCAAAGGGATTATCTGATTGTTAACCGCATGACCACTGAGCTGCAAAGCGGAGCTAATCTCACATAGTGTTAGAGATCAAGGCCATGCAGACATACAGTATCTCACAAAAGTGAGTACACCCCTCACATTTCTTCAAATATTTCATTATATCTTTCCATGGGACAACACTGAAGAAATGACACTTTGATACAATGTAAAGTAGTCAGTGTACAGCTTGTATAACAGTGTAAATTTACTGTCCCCTCAAAATAACTCAACACACAGCCATTAATGTCTAAAGTGCTGGCAACAAAAGTGAGTACACCCCTTAGTGAAAATGTCCAAATTGGTCCCAAAGTGTTAATATTTTGTGTGGCCACTATATTTTTCAAGCACTGCCTTAACCCTCTTGGGCATGGAGTTCACCAGAGCTTCACAGGTTGCCACTGGAATCCTCTTCCAGTCATTCATGACGACATCAAGGAGCTGGTGGATATTAGAGACCTTGCGCTCCTCCACCTTCGGTTTGAGGATGCCCCCAAGATGCTCAATAGGGTTTATGTCTGGAGACATGCTTGGCCAGTCCGTCACCTTTACCCTCAGCCTTTTTAGCAAGGCAGTGGTCGTTTGGAGGTGTGTTTGGGGTTGTTACCATGTTGCGGCCGGGTTTACGAAGGGAGGGGATCATGCTCTGCTTCATTATGGCACAGTACATGTTGGCATTCAGTGAACTGTAGTTCCCCAGTGCTGGCAGCGGTCATTTAGCCTCAGACCATGACACTCCAACCACCATGCTTGACTATAGGCAAGACACACTTTTGTTTGTACTCCTCACCTGGTTGCCGCCCCATACACTTGACACCATCTGAACCAAATAAGTTTATCTTGGTCTCATCAGACCACAGGACATGGTTGCAGTAATCCATGTCCGTAGTCTGCTTGTCTTCAGCAAACTGTTTGCGGGCTTTCTTTTGGATCATCTTTAGAAGAGGCTTCCTTCTGGGATGACAGCCATGCAGACCAGTATGATGCAGAGTGCGGCGTATGGTCTCAGCACTGACAGGTTGACCACCCACCCCTTCAAGACCTGCAGCAATGCTGACAGTATTCATAGGTCTATTTTCCAAAGCCAACCTCTGGATATGACCCTGAGCAAGTGACCTCAACCTTCGTAAACTGGGCCGCAGTGCAGTATTGCAACATGATAACTACCCAAACACACCTCCAAGATGACCACTGCCTTGCTACAAAAGCTGAGGGTAAAGGTGATGGACTGGCCAAGCATGTCTCCAGACCTAAACCCTATTGAGCATCTGCGGGGCATCCTCAAACAGGAGGTGGAGGAGTGCAAGGTCTCTAATATCCACCAGCTCCTTGATGTCATCATGAATGAGTGGAAGAAGATTCCAGTGGCAACCTGTGAAGCTCTGGGGCCATATTCACAAAACATTTTATCTTAGCACTAAGAGTACTCCTAAGGAGCACTAAAAGTTCTTAGTAAGGAGTAATTTCTTAAAACCTATTCACAAAGCTGATAAGACCAACTTTTACTAAGGAATGGGAGGGACTCCTAAGACTAGAGGGCGGTGTTGACCCTGTTGCTATGGATGATGTCATGTTCATACCTTCTATGCCTACAATGATTGGCTGAGAGGGAATGCGAGCTAAGAGTGAATTTATAATAGAAACACTGTGGGAGATATCCATATTGTTTCGCTGTATTAAAGTAAAGAGTTTTTATATACAATTAATGACAAGTGACACTGATTTAACATCAAACCAAGATAGGCCTACTGCAGGGTTTCCCACACATTCTTTCACAATTAGCCTACAATAGCACCACATAGGTCTATTCATTTTAAATTTTACAATGATTTGAATCGGAAAAAATATCCTCATTGAAGAGCTGCACGCCATGCACTCTCACTGTATTTCTCTCAACGGCGAACTATGCAGCAATAGCCAGACAACGACAAACCGGGAAATTCACCATTTAGAAACAACAGCCGGCGAAATCATAAAGTGCATGCGGAAGGAAAAAGGCGAGACGCGCAACTTTACAGTAGCGGACCTCTGGAGATGCTGTGAAGCGCCACATATAGGCCTCTAGTAGGAAATTAAACCCAAACGTGACACCAACAGTAACTTTCAGTGCATCGTAAACCTAAAGCAACTGCAGGAAAAGGAACTTAATAAATATTTTATTATATACATTTAATAAATATAAATGTGTCTATACTTTCTAAATATAGCTTTACTAAGATCATTAACCCCTTACAGCTATCCAAAACACCATCAAATGATTGTCTGTGATTTACTCTTAGTGACTTAGGAGTCCTCTTGAGGACTTTTCATAGATTTAGGAGCTAGTTTTAGCGCTAAAATGCTTTGTGAATTACACTTATTTAAAAAAGTTAGGAGTCCTAAAATTAGGAGTGAAACGCCTCTTATTTTTGAGAGTTACTCCTAAATCAGTACGTTAGGACCTACTCTTAGCCTTAAAATGTTTTGTGAATACGGCCCCTGGTGAACTCCATGCCCAAAAGGATTAAGGCAGTGCTGGAAAAATATAGTGGCCACACAACATATTGACACTTTGGGTGCAATTTGGACATTTTCACTTAGGGGTGTACTCACTTTTGTTGCCAGCACTTTAGACATTAATGGCTGTGTGTCAAGTTAATTTGAGGGAACAGTAAATTTACACTGTTATATAAGCTGTACACCGACTACTTTACATTGTATCAAAGTGTAATTTCTTCAGTGTTGTCCCATGAAGAGATATAATGAAATATTTGAAGAAATGTGAGGGGTGTACTCACTTTTGTGAGATACTGTAAAGGAGTGCTGACAACAGAAAAGATGACTTAGGATATAAGCGCAAATGCACGTTAAAATACTTTATGACAAAATGGCTCCAGATAAAAAAATAATAAAAAAATTGGTTAGTTAACTTACTTGAGACTGAGTGTAGAGATACCCAGGGAAACTCCTGAGGCAAACTTGATGAAGAACACATAGAAGGAGTAGAAGAGGGCTTCGTGACCACGGACGTCTGGGTTATTAACCTTGAAGTCATCCACTACATCGGGAAGCATTGACCTGAGAGCGCAGGCAAAACGTTCAGAGGGATGCTCAAAGACTCAATCAACAAAATAATATAAATATGAAGAACTTTGGACCCAGGTTTGGATAAACTCACCAAGGCAGGAGGAAAGCTGCCGCCACGCTCACACCTGCCGCCACTGAGACCAGATAAGAAAGGATCAGGTTGCTCTCGACGCTAACGATTAGGAGCATGAAAGGTACCGCCCACTACAGAAAGAGACAGAATGGTGTGAGCAATTCCATAACATCACACTTCACACACACACACATTAAGGCCGTGTTGCACCACAAATAAGCACTTTTCACTCACCGATATGCCACAGTAAGACGCCGTCTTCTTCCCGAACCGTGTAAGAAACCACTGCCACCAAGGGATGGTTAGAGACCCAGATAGCTGAAAATAATGTGACACAGTTATCAGTTAACTGACTATTCATCATCATTCATGTGAATCAAAGGTTTATAATAAACACTTCCGATTAATCAGGGATCATTCAATGAGGTGAAATTAATCGTTAAGATAACAGCACAACACAGTCCTCACTTTTTTTTTAAGGGGCTTGATTTCTTTGTTGTCATGGATATTTTCTTTTGTAATATTTACAAGAGAACTTAATACCTACTTTATATTCACCTGTTAAAATGTTTTGTGAAAAACATGAAATCGTGGTCATGTTTCCGACTATATCAGACAAAAAAACAAAACTGCATGAAATCCTGGCTTCAGCCTTAATAATAACTGAATACTCTTTTTTTAATCTCCCCGTTAATGTTGATCACTTCTGACTGGGCTTCTGGAAAATGCGGGAGCCGGGAAGAATTAAGTAACCGCAGGTCGAGGTCAGGGGAAAAGGGCACAATATGCTTTGTGTGGCCTTGACTTAACCCTGCAGGGGGCAGACAAACTTTGACCTCTAGGCCAAACCAGGTCAAGCAAAATGACCATTACAAGAAAGTGCCTACCACTGATGGCTTAACACGCCGACACATCACATGAACAGTAATATTCCCATTCTGCCTGCCCAACTCCCACCTCCCCGAATATGAAACATGGTTGCCCAAAAATGTTTCCACTCCTCATCAGAGGGAAAAGGCAACGAAGCAGAATGCAGCCAGAGGGAGGATGTAAAAAAGGAGGGTGCAGCCAATGGTGACAGTTCCCATGGCGGCAGTGAGGGCTGCTACGGCAACAAAAGCTCTACTGTGTGCCTGTCTCTCCCTCCATTCCCCTGCTACGTAACATTGAGTGTGTGTGTGACTGGGAGACAGGTTCCCAGGAGTCCAAACAACACCTCCTCTCACCCTGAAAATCTGCCCTTTCATCCCCGGGGACCATGAGTCTCTTCACGTGAGGAGCGAGGCCTCCGAGTTAAAGGCCACAAACACTGGGAGAGCTCACTTCATGCCAAAGGGGGCAGCCTAACAGGGTGTCTTGTCCTGTCCCCGATTGAACTGCTGTCCTCCATATGTCATACTGATGAGGGATCCGACAAGGATGAAAAAAAAGTCCTTCAGTGTAAAATAGAAACACTCACCATGATCACCAAAAGAATATTCTGGTATTCCTTCCTATGGCCCAGAGCGTAGGTGAGGAAAAGAGCAAAGTTTCCCTCCAGAAGCTGTAAAAGTCAGAAGAAGAAGAAGAGTCAGTTACAGATAGAGCAACATAAATTACACTTAATGTTCACCTTTGTATAATATGTACAGAAGCCGAAGTTCAAAATGACTCATTACGATTTTTCAACTGGAGAGTACAGCTAGCTTATTTCCTTTGTTTATGGTCTTTAAGATAAGCTAATTGTCTCCTGGCTGTTGATTCATCTAGTGGACAAATATAAGAATGGGATGGATTTTCTCATTTAACTTGTGGCAAGAAAGTAAATACAGTAAGCTATTTTCCAAAATGTGGAATTGTTCCTTGAAGCATAACTTCCTCAAATGATACAAGATTCAAAATGGAACACAGAACTACCATGAAGGCCAGAGAGGTGAAGAGGAAGCCCAAGACCAGCTTGACGTACGGTCCGTGAGTCATCACCAGCCACAGGCCCTGGCGGAAGGTGAGGAGATGGGATTTTTTTCGACTGCTTTCTATAATCAAACATGGAGGAGAAAAAGAACAAAGATAAGATAGCAGAAAAGGCTTTGCTGTAAGGGATTTGAAGCTTGATACAGAGCCAATATAAGAAGAAAGAATGTTCTGGTATTTGACGCATTTGTTTCTTGGGAGTGACATGAGTGTGTGTTAGAACCTAGGCGCCACATTCTGACTTTTTATTTATAAAGCTAACAGCGATAAGGGAGGGCCAAATGGTTCCTAAGGACAACTGATACAAACTCCATATCAGAGGTGGGAGTCATGGAGAAGTCATGGTTTTACAAGATACTAGATAGTCGTATATCTTGGCAATGAAGTTCTATACTAGTCATTACAGTTTTTGCCAATTGCTTACACACATGTTGCAGACTTTGGCTCACTGTGTCAAAACTTAACACACAGGCCGAATGAGGCAAAGCACATGGAGATAAACTTCTAACTTATACGGCAAAATGAAACTCTTGAAACAAAACCTAACAATCCCATTTCAAAACTGTTTTTAGTAGGGCTGTCAAGCGATTAAAAAAATTAATCTAATTAATTACAGGCGCTGTGATTAATTAATCTAAATTAATCGCATATTTTTATGACACTTTTATACCTGTTTATAAACAGCTGTATAGCCTGCAGTTTGTTTCTCTCTCTCTCTCGGTCTCTCATAACTTCTGTCTCCACAACAGACAGCGCTGCACTGCCACAGATGCCTATGCCGATTCATTCACCATTGTCGTAGCCTACTCATAGGCAAAAATATTGACACACACACACACACACACATACACACACACACACACATACACACACACGGGGCGGGTGTCCGTTTACGCGGGAGGCGAGACAGCTAGCAAACAAAATTGAGACACACGGAGGAAAATTGAGAGATACTTTTGAACCTACATTGTTGCACCCACTAAATCAATAATGCACAGACACTGCGGAGAATAAAGTAAGATGTCTTCCTACCTTCATGCTTATTTGCCCAAAGCATCCCATAAACCGTCCATAGAGCCCTCGGCCCCGCCCGTTCCCCTACTTCTCTCTTTACTTTTCTCCCTTTCACCCGTGCGGGCTGTGTATGCAAGCTACAGGTGCAGCTGCGCACCACTTTTGCACCGGATCAAAGGGCATTATAGAAGTGCGATTAATCTGCGTTAATTTTTTTAATCGCGTTAATTTTTCTGTGATTAATTAATCGAAATTAACGCGTTAATTTGACAGCCCTAGTTTTTAGCATCAAAACAATACACACATGCACCTTTGAATTACTCTTTCCGAGCAGCAACAACACACAGATGTGCTTTATGCAAAACACAGCTGTATTCAGTACTTTGGATGGTTTTTGACTTCAAAAGTCTCATACTGATTTTTTTTGTGAAAGATTGATTCACTGCAGTTCATTAGACACACGAAAATAAAAATAAAAAAGCTTTGCCTCATCGACATCACATGCAATGTCATCCTTTCAGAACCAACAGTGAAAATATTCCTGATATTCAGTCTAAATGACCTAATTATAGAGCTATTGTGTAGTTGGGCTGGACTCTTTGCCCATGCTCCTATATCGTTAGGTCATGATCTATAACATGGTCCACTATAGTGACCCTGTCTCCGTCTGTTGCCTTCTTTGTCCTCGTCCTCCTGCCGCTCTCTCTTGTCCTCTTCCCCTGACTCTTTTTTTCTGTCTCACAAAGCAGCTGAGCTCACCTGAGGTATATTTGTAGTCAGCTCACACTGATTGGTATTCAATTAGTTTTATTTTGTATATTTCATGTGTGTGAGTCTGTGTGATTCTCCAAGTTTAGTTGTGTTTTGTGTTTTAAATAGATGTGTTTTCCCAATGATTGCAGGAGAGATTTCATTTTTGAACAATGTGTGTTATGTAAAAAACAGTGTGTAGTGTTTTGCAAGAAGTGTGTTGAATTTCAAACACAGTGCAAAGCATATTTTGTGTTTGTGAGGTTGGTGCTTGTGTTTAGGGCATGGTCACCAAAGTTAGAGGTTGTGATGCTTTGGGAATGCAAACACTTTTAGTGTGTAAGTATTAGGCAAAAATTGTGAGATTTTTTTTTTTTTTTATTAAATTTAGAAGCAAAATTATAAGGTGCACTGGAGGCCGGCCCAGATCGGTTTGCTTTATTCAAGCCAGGTTGCTATGATAGACTTGGTTGGGATCTGGCCCAGTCTTTTTTCACTATCAAGAATATTATTCCTAAAACACAATTATAATTATTTTATGTTTTTAACATTACACTTGTAGTCTTTTAACCCAGATAAGATTATTTTAGGTATCTACTGTTGTCTGTCTTTGGGAATGCATGCACTGACAAACACATCTGTCCCTCCTGCTAGCTAGAGCAACGTGATTGGATACTGTTGATTTTTTTTTTTTTTTAAGTAATTTTCTTTCCGAGTCAAGTGATGTCACCAGTCATTGGGGTGAAATTATTTTTGGATTTTGTCGATTCCAACTCCCAAGTTAAGTCCCAAGTTATGTGTAAGACTACAGACTACAGCGCTGCTTTAAAACCATATAAATCTTGGATTCATACCTTTTTTCTCCTTCACGCCCAAAAACACGATTAAGCTACAGATCACGTAGATGATGCCGATGACCCCTGCAGCAATCAGGTAAGAGTGTTTCTGGGGATAGAAAAAGACGGCATTAGGTCGGACTGACACTCACTTAAAATGGTTTATCAGACAGTTGTAAGTATCATTTCATTACACAAAAGACACAAGAGACTCACCGTCTCGTCCAGCGTGACTTTGGGTTGGTTGATTGCGGTTGAGTTTCTGCTGTCTGTGTCATTGGGCTCACTGGGACAATTTGAGGCGCCACCGACTATCTGCCCCTGGATGGCAGTGCCCAGAACTGTGCCCATCACCTCGAACATCATACCTGAGAGAGGCACATAAATTCATCAGAACACATGACAACAGACATGTAAAAAAAACTGTATAATCTGACGGGAGGGCTGACGTACGGTAAGCAGTGGCAGAGTCCCTCTCCTTCTGGTCGGTGCTGATGAACATGGTAAGGGCTGAATATGGCACGTGGAAGCACTGCAACAACAACAGAAGCGGACACACAGTCAGACTGGTGCACACAGTGGGGGACTGATAGGGACAAATGTACTGGAGAATGTGTTAACCTTGACAGTACTGACCGTCTGCATTGACTGGAAGAGGCAGTAAAAGACCAGGAACCAGTAGACCTTCCCTTGCTCAAAAGGAGGCACGTACCAGATCAGGATGTACGTCAGCACCGCAAACGGAGTGGAGAAAATGATCCTGGTAAAAGAGATGGAGGGGGAAAGATCGTTAGGAAGAAATATGAAGACAACAATTTGAAGTGTTTTTCAATAAGAAAATGCTCAAAGTTATTATTTTGTTGACTTTTTCCTTTGGTTTGAAAAAAAGCAAGCAAGGGCCAAACCTGCTAAACCAGTTTTTTTAAAGCATCCTGCCAACTGTTACTGTAGCTTTATCCCCTTTTCCAGCTCCCCCCAACTTGCATTCTTTTTTACTCTATTGCTTTGTGAATAATCCCCCTAATCCTGCCATCCTGCCTTGTTAGAGCAGTGGAGAAAGGGCTCAGTCTGAGCTGCAGAAGGACAGGAGGGTGGGCTGACTCAACGGTGTAGCCACTCACTGGCCCACCTCCATCTCAGGCCACTCTCAACAGTTTCCTCAGCTTTGTATGGTCTCCAGCTGACCTCGTTCAGAGGGCTGGTGCCACTTCAGAAATTTCAGGCATAACTTAAGATAAGCATTACAAGAAACTTTGCTGGCATCAGCACAACCAGGGTAAAGTAAGCCGAAAACAAGTAGAGTTTTATTTAAATTATTCAACTAGATGTTCCAAAAAAAAAATCAACAAGCCACTAAAAAAGAAAAATAAGGTGCTACCAGGAACTTTTTCTGAACGAGACCATACATTTTTGTCAATTCTTGCACCCCCTTTGGACAAAAGCGGTAGTGTTTTTACTACACCAGCTGTAGTTCCTGGGTGAGCGTACCCATGACAAAGGCATTAAGAAAAACTATATAACAATAGCATTATTTGCACTGATGGTCTTGTTTGCTGTTAGATGTCATGTATGATCATCAGAGGAAATATTAGACTGTTTAAGAAATATTTATATACGAGTTCCTCGTAGCACCTTTAAGTAAAACATCTTTGTTCCAGCTTCTCAAGTGTGTCCTTCTGCCACTTGCTTGAAAGTCAACTGAATACGTTTATTTGGGCTTTGGACTGTTGGCTGAATATAACAAACAGTGTGAAGTTTTCACCTTGGGTTCCTGGAATTCGTGAAAAGATTTTTTTTTTTTACTATTTTCTAAAAAATATCTGGAAGATTGAATCGATAATAAAAAATAGCCGTTAGTTGCAAGATCACTGCACTCACTCTTCTGCACTGCTGTGAAAATCCAACATATTGAAATCAATACTTTTGCCTGTAATTTTGTTTATTGAGCTGTCATGAAAGAGAGGTTACGTTCACACTCTCCCCAAGAGCCATATCACTGAACACTGAGACATGTGTCTTTTTATCTCACTTGACACATCTGCACTCGACTGGTCATATGAAAGATCTCCCTCCCCCGTTCATGTGTGATGCACCACTTGGGAAAGCAAAGAAAGCGCCTCCTGATTCCCTGTAACGTCTGAGTGAATTAGGCCAATGAGAGTTAATTTAATTGGAAAATTAGGCCAGGCAACGCATTCAGACAAAAGCTGCAAACTATATATTTCACACAAGGCAAAATGTCCCACTCTCGTCTCCTGTCGCAAATATCTTTCTGTAAAACAAAATAGGAAGTGGAAGTGGGGGACATAGAAAGACATCTGTCTGTGTACTCATCTTACTACCGGTTGTATCACTTTGAATTTGAAACGCTCACAGGCTGAGCGGATCATGTTCATGGTGCCTTTGTTAACAATGACCTTCATTATTTCAACCAAGCCTGGCTTCTTAACCTAATGTTACCTCTCTCTGCTCCTGCCAACGCCCCCCAACCACACTGTCGAGGAAATCACACACGCAGATGGACACACCCCTGTTGGTTTGAAGCTGATGGTGTGTTGTGGGTTTAACCAATCACAGCAGAAGCCGGTAAGCCCCACCACCCCCTTCCCCCTCCACCCGCAGCATGTGCTTGTGCACAGCCTGCAATTTTTTTATCGCTTATACCCTGCATTTCCTATTCCATGCTCAAGACATTGCTGTGACATCATGAGAGAGGAAATGCCCATAGAATGTCAAGGTCACACAAACTTGACTTTCCTCCGATAGCTCAACTTTCAGCATCACATGGTCTCACGTTATCACGGCTGTATAAATTTGGTTGCAGAAGTCACCTCATGCTCTGACGCAGAGCATTTGAATTTTTTACAATTTTACAACCTGCATTTTTTCCTCGTTTCATGCAGAGTCTTTCATTGCTCTTACGGGAAAAATAAATATAATGTAAAAAAACACACATCCAGCCTGTTCAAGGTTGCAGGGAACCGAAGCCATTCCCACAGCATGTTTCTGGTAAGAGGTAGGGATACCCTTGACAGGTCGCCACTGTATCTCAAGGTTAACACGCACATTGACGACATACTGTTTAGACTGTATTTCTGCTTTATACCAAGTTATACATCTTCAATGTCTTGGTTATTAGGTCCTTTTAGATAGATCACTTCAAAAGAACGTAGCTGCAGCTAAAGTCAGTGTTATCCATGAAGCATGCTTCATGGATAACGCTGACTTTTTGCCTCAATGTGACAAAATACATGGATTTTTCCAGTATGGATATAACCACCACAAGATTGTGAGAAGAGAGAAGTGATGAAAACCTCAGCCAAATGCAGATGTTCCAGCTGATGTGTGTGTGTGTGTGCCTTAGAAAAGGAAATGTTGCTCTTTTTGATTTAGTATGCGTTATAGGAAATTCTGACGCACCCATTGCATGCACTGTGTAAGACTCAGTAGGCACTTCCACCTTGTTGCCATGGTTACCGCTTTTAGTCTCATGACCAGCCAGTTTCCTTTCAGTGCTATTTGCCTCAGATTTTTTTGACCCACTCTATACTCCTATCTACTCTATTTTTTTCAGCATTTCCTTTAATATGGCTTATAATTATCTTTGATTTGTGAACATGTCTTCTTGAAATCGGTCAGACACCTACCATGGCATCATGCGCCCGATGCCAGTCCATCTACTCCGGCTCACCAGGAAACCCACTGTTGGGTCGGTGATGGCGTCCCAGGCCCGGCCCACAAACAAGATGATGGAGGCATGGAAGGGATCCAGCTGAAGGGGTAGAAAGAGGGGGAAAACAGTGAAACATTGAACCAAGAGGCCAAATACTACCTCATATCAAACACCGCTAGGGAATTATTCAAAATAGCCACGACACCATCTAATGAGGTTATGGAGTACGACAGCAGTGAAATACAAAACTGTGTCATTTGTTAAAGAACAAATGTGCATTCAAAGGCTTTCTTATGATCTATTGGGATATATGGGATCTATTGAGCGGAAAGGCCTTTATTAAAGTTCCTACTGTGCACTGTGGAAAAGTCTAATTTGCTAATTGAGAAACAAAGCAAAGCAGTGGGAGTCCAGGTTAATGCGCTTGACTGGAGGCTACTGAAGTAAAAAGAATGTTAAACTGATACGCAGCTGATGACAGTGAACACAGGCCTTGGCT
Source organism: Hyperoplus immaculatus (assembly GCA_949357725.1). Classification (NCBI taxonomy): domain Eukaryota; kingdom Metazoa; phylum Chordata; class Actinopteri; order Uranoscopiformes; family Ammodytidae; genus Hyperoplus; species Hyperoplus immaculatus. The sequence continues at coordinate 13,861,393 of OX442363.1, read as the reverse complement.
TGGAAGCTTATCATCGTGTATAACTACAAGAAGCAGATAAGCCGGTAATGAAAATGGGTCAACTTAAAATATTCATAGAACTCTTTTCAGCTAGGCTATACAAAATAATAAGTGATGATAAGTGATGCTTCTAAGTGTGATGTAACTCTTGTGGCGTCCCCCTCATCTGTGTGTCAGTCACCTGAGCCACATCCAGTAGGTAGATCTGGAGGAAGAAGCCCAGAGCGGTGCCTGTGATCTGGTAGGGAGCACCGCCGATAGCATAGCACAGTTTGCTCTTGACCGACAAAGGGTTTTTCAGTTCCTTTGGCTGGAAGACAAGGAGAAGAGGGGAGGAGAGAGGAGATATGTAAATGCAGTAAGTTGGTGCATTCAACGTTTAACAGTTACATGATGCTCATATTCCCAGAGGAGCTATACATTAAAGGTAGGGCAATGTGGGCAGTGGTGCACTACGCGATCAGTAATTACAGCTCTTCTCTGTCCTTTCGTTAGCCTATGTGTTTTTGCCTCAACAACCCTCACCCGTTCCCCTTTCAAAAATGTGTTAAAAGGAAAAATGTATGCAGTGTTTATCAACCTGTGTTACCATAAAAGGGGCTGAGACTGGCTAACTTCCCTCACCCCACTGCTCAGAACTCCGGATTAAATGAAAAGTGGTGTGATGTGTAAAACTATGAGGTTACTCTAGTTCACAACACCACGCACTCGCTCGCGCTACATCATAAATACTCCGGTGCTGCCATTGGCTCTAGCGATAGGATCATGTTCTGTAGTGTGGGACACTTCATTCCGAGTAGCCAACAGTCTAGAGCCTTATCATTTCCCCGCAGCCACAGCCAATTGCCTGCTACGTTGCGATGATGTCAGCAAAGGGGGTCTGTCTGCCACCACATCAGTATTCACTTCAGACATGATGATACGGACACAAAAGCAGCATCACTGACAAGTCGTGAGCCAAACGCTGCCTCCTCAGCACACATCAGCAATAAATCAATCATTATTGTCTCCTGCCAAATCCCTCAGAGTGTCATGTCCACTCTGGCTTACTTATCATGTGAAACTAAACATCTAACAAAAAAAACTCCACAAAGGAAAACAGCCTCAATAGGAAAGTCCTGTTAAGACAACTCTGTGTAGACAACTTACATTCTGTAAAAATGTAAATGATGGTGTAGTGAAGCCTATTACAGTCACACTTTCTAACATAAAATATCAACACTTGGGGATTATCTGGAGCCTACAAGACGGAGACGCATACAGTTGCCAGTTTTATTTATTGAAGGCTTCCACACTAAATGCCACTAATTAGTCTCTTAATAAGAACAGGAGAGGTTGGTTGAAATGTTTTAACATTACACATGCCATTGTTGAATATATGTTTTAAGGCTATCAAACTAAACGAATTAAATATGATGAGAGTATAAGTAGCACCCATACAGTCTTTGGTAGTACCATAGACGGATTATGAGATAATGGGCCCCTGGGCACAGACTCTTAAAGGGCCCCCCACTCGTCCCTTATCCAGTCCGGTACACTGACTTTTCCACACAGATACAAACAATTAATGGCAAAAACATATTAAGGAAGTCAGTGTTTCCCACAGGATTTTGGGATACTGTTGGAGGGACCCTGTACCTTGTTGGGTGGTCCGGGGGCATGCCCCCCCGGATTTTTTTTTTTACCTTTTTAAAGTAAAATGCATCAATCTGGTGCACTTTGAGAGGAAATTTTAGAGACTACATTATTTTACAGATTTTTCTTAAACAAGCAGCACTCTTCTTTACTCTGCAACTGTGAAAACAGTACAGTAGATGGGTCTGCAGACCCATGTTATATGATGGAGGGGCCCATTTCAACAGATTCAGGGTGGATAGCTACTTTCTATGAAACATTTAGAATTCACACATAGAAAGCTTATTTCTGTATGTGCTTCAAGGCCCCTCATGAAGCCCCTTAGACAGAGCTACTAATGCTGTTGTTTTTAACCTGCTTTTGTATTTCTCCCCTACTAGTTGAGGGGCCCATGATGATTTCTATCTTGTTACATTTTAATGAGTATCCTTATATTTAGGCTATTCCTTTTTGGACCCAGTTATTGACATCAGTGACTGAGCTCTTTGACTATGCAACATAAAAAGTTACTATCAGTATCTCTGGCTTAGGGCCCCCCTGAGCCCTTGGGCCCCTGGGCCTGTGCCCGGTGTGCCCGTGCAGTAATCCACCCCTGGGTAGTACCACGTCACGTTTCTGCTTATCTGACTCAACGATCATCTGGGAAGCTGTCACTTTTGACAAGAAGGCTATATCATTTGAATCAACATTTCAAAAAGTCACGTTTAAATAAGATGTGGAACGTTGAAAACGGGTGTCACCCGCACGAGCCCGAGGACAGGTGGATAAAAAAACGGGTGAATTTCAAATATTGAAGACAAGTCAGGAGAGGTTGAGATGCCGACAGGATGATAACGACGAGTCCGACCACAGCACAGTTTATCAAACGTTGGAAAGCTATTAAGTTAAATTTAGGCGCCTTTTTTCACTCAGGGGCAACACGGAAACCCAATATAATTCAACCGCGTAGTAGGAATTATAATGTAGCTATGTAGTGTAGCAAACTTACCGCATACTGCTCGGCGCCCTCTCCTCGTGCCATTGTGCTTTCTAGACGAATAAATAATTATTTTCTTTCCAGTTATCGTAACCTGTGTTTGTGTCAGAAGAAAACCGGCTTCATGGCATCATAGAGTAGTGCCTCTTTGGGTGCTCTGCGTTTGTCTGAGGAGCGTCTCTCGTGCTCTGTCTCTAGTTCATTCATTCTACTACACGCCCACGTCACTACCATACCATACCATGATGACGAGACGATGGCGTGGTCCGTGGGCAGTGAAAACTTAACGGGCTCCAGGAAATGGAGCCCTGGTGGTCCAGTCCCACCGTGTATGTAATTAACTTTTTAGGTCCATGGTAATTAACCGTGAATTTGCAACAAAAGCAGTAATTGGGAGAGTTTTGCGCTGTGGATTTTTATATTTTTTAAATTGGTAAACTGGAATGAGGGGGTTTCAATTCGCCATTAAACGTACCAGCAAACAGTAAGGCAAAGCAGCGACGGACAAACTTTTTTTTTTTAAATAATAGGCCTACCTCAGCATAATTTTTTGTGTGAGTTATTTATCTCTTAGCCTACTTTTAAGGCTTTTCTTTGTGTCTTCTTTTTTTTCCTTTTAAGCAAAACATAATTTTAATAGGCTAATGTTACAAGTCAAGTCAACTTTATTGTCAATTTCTGCATTACTTACCAGTCATAGGAATCGAAAATGTGTTTCTCTCCGAACCAATAAGTAGGCTACAAAACGGATCAATTAACTTAAGATAGTAATATAGGCCTACATAAAATAAATCATAGATTGTGCAACAAATAAAGCAAAACCAAAAAAGCATAGAAGAGTAAATAGTTGAAAATATGCAATATGAAGAACATTATTGACCACACAGTAGCCTAAATTAAAGAAATTGAAATTAAAAATGTACATATCGCCTCGCAACGACTTGCAACCAGACGGTTTTAGAACGTCACGGGGGAGAAGTCGCAGCAGTGTGAACTGCTCGTTGCAGCGCGTTTTTGAAAGCAGTCTCAAAAGATTTAACATGTCAAATCGCCAGGTCCAATTTTAGAACGTCCAGGCCAGCTCGTTGCGAGCAGTTGCGTCTCGTTGCAAGGCGAATCTTTGGTCTGAACTGGGCTTAAAGTTATGCGACAGACAACATATCCTTTGAAGATTAGGCTACCTAGCATGCATAATGTATCATCTTCCAACATCAGCTTCTAACCTGTAGAGGAGGCAAAGCCAATTTTGTCTTTCCCCTCTCTGCATATGTAAATGAATCAGTGTTGCTATTATGTGTGTACCAAGTGAGTCTTTCACACAGCAAAGCCACAAGCAAAGTGTCACAGTGCATAATAAGTAAATATTTAATAATCATCCATTATACATAACCAGAGGAAAACACATTTGATAAACAGGAAATAATACTGTAGTGTGCCGTTATTCAAAATCCTGAATAGGAAACTGTGCAATCCATGGTAAACTCCAGCTAAAAAATCAGTTTCAAGTTTTATAGTTTAATGGAAGCATGCAAGAGAACTTACTGTTAAAGATCTCCTATTACACTACTTTTCTGGTCTTAATTTCTTGTTAAAAACTGCTATAGAGCAACCTGACACGAATCACATCACAAAAAACTATGTAGATTTTCGAGACACTCTTCCTCTTACCCTAGCGAGCACAGCAGTCTTTCTCTACACACTGCTTTGAGCTTCGGAGCTTGCCTGAGCATCATTACCATACATGTAAACATCGGGTACGTGACAACACCATATCCGGAAATTTGAACAAGTGAATTCTCGACTGGCTGCCCTAGTGTTTAGTGCTCTGCATAGCCACCCCAGACGGTAAGCAGGGAATACGTTGAAATGCATGGTATGGACATGCTATGAGAAAACAGACTTAATTATTTGAGTTTTTTAATATATTTATTCCTTTGAAAAAATTATGTTTACACGGCTACGACTAACGGCCTTACCTTGAGATCAGTTGCAGGTCGAGAGTGTGTAAAGGGATAACAACAGGCCATCAGTTTAAGTATAAAGACTAGACCCTTAGTGAGGCAAAGTCTGTTCTGGTTAAGATGATTTGAGTATAATGTTCTGGACAGCCCACAAAGACTATTTTGTGGAAAGGGCTTGAGTCTTTTCTTGAACTTGGCAGTAAGTGAACTGGGCGGCTGTCTGGAACCACATACAAACTTTTTTGCTTTCAGTTTCACTATTCGACAGTAAATCAGTGTCATTCCTCTAAAAAAAAAGACCAAACAAGTATTGGATCGACGTTGATTAGGAGTTCAGTTTACTTTCACTTGTGCACTATGTGATGCTAAATAAGTTTCTAGGATGCATTGCAGCATCTTTATTGTCAATTAACACATGTTTAGCCACTCAAGGTAAATCACAGAAATTAATCTGTGCATTTCAAAACGGATATGGATTGAATGGAAGATACACAGATTTAATTCCCTCGATCTTACAGTTTTTTTCGATCGCTAAACCACAGTGGGCACAACTGTAGCTCAATGTGCAAAACTCTAACTACAGCCTGCACTATCAACAGTCATTGGAGCTGAACAGTTCACTTCATCTGCAAAACAGGTTCAGTGCAGCAAACACTATGAACCAGCCTCATTGAGATAACACACACTGTCACTCAGAATCTGCTCAGAGTACAAACACTAGCATCAAACCCCAATACACAAATTACAAACTTTTAATCTTTACAGTTTGAATAATTCGAATTATTTCACACACATTACATAATATTTTCTTTGATGAAAGGGTGAAATTATTTCACATGAAATTGTTTATTTTATAACATACCAGTTTTTTTTAGGAAAACAAAAATAAATGAAAATCAGAAGTTTGCTTCAATAGATACACATTTTGTATATTTTATTGAAAACATTTCCAAATGTAGTATTTATCTGTGTAAATATTCTATAATTGTAATACAGAAATCAATTCCTGTAATGTTGTCATTTACTGTAAGGATGCAACTCTAAGCTGTTTGTTTGCTGGAAAATTCGTATTACAGATGCAACTTTAGATTTTTGCAGATTGGGTTGCACTCTCAATCCTGCCTCTCTCAATGAGAGACCATGATTCACAACAGGGTCTATCAGTGTTGCCCTTACTGTATTTCATCAGACATTACAGCTCTATGTCTTCTAGGTCTTCCTCCACACATCCACACTCTCACTGCCACTCTTCTACCTCCAACAACATGTCTTCCTTGGTCCATTTAAAAAAAAAAATATTTTTTTGAGCTTTCCCTTTATACTGTATATATGTTCACTAACAAGTCTAAACAAGACTTCTTAGTGTTTCAGTTGAAATTGCAATCCGCAGTGTTTGAAAGGCATTTATTCTGTTTTGAATATGTGGTTTACAGTTGTGGCAGCAGTGTGTTAGCATTTGAAAAAAGTGCTGGAAATCCACAGTGTTGTGCAGGCTGTGGTTAAGCCATGAGATAGGTGTGTAGAGTTTTGAAAATTGTGTTTAAGCAATGAAAAACGAGCTACAGTTTGGTCCGAATGAACCGCTGCTCTGCATACTGTTGTTAGAGTTTTGCACTTCGTCGTTCCAGTTGTGCCCACTGTGGTTTAGCAATCGTAAAAAACTGTAAAGTGACACAATGTACATTCACAATGTACATTCAGGACCCCTCCCCTGGGCACATACTGTATGTCGCAACTTCATAGCAGTCCAACTGTTGTGTGATATGTGAGGACTGAAGAGATAAAACTATCAGCAGTAGTAACAATAACACTATTTCACAATAGATAGGCTAATTTGCAGGTTTGGTTTACTTTCACCAGAATAATCATTCATTTGCAGAGGTCTTCTAAATAGGTGCTCTTTTGGAGTCATATGTTTACAGTTTTTTTCGATCGCTAAACCACAGTGGGCACAACTGGAGCGACATATGCAAAACTCTAAACTCTAACAACACTATGCACAGCAGCGGTTCATGTGGACCAAACTCTAACTCGTTTTTCATTGCTTAAACACAAATTTCAAAACTCTACACACTTATCTCATGGCTTAACCACAACCTGCACAACACTATGGATTTTCAGCACGTTGTTCAAATGCTAACACACTGCTGTCACAACTGTAAACCACACATTCAAAACATAATGGATTTCAGCCTAGTGCATTTTAAACACTGTGGATTGCAATTTCAACTGAACCACTAAGAAGGTGTCTTGTTTTAGACTTGTTAGTAAATATACAGTAAATAGGGAAAGTTCAAAAATACTTTCTTTTGGAAATGGAGCAATGAAGACAGGTTGGTGGAGGGAGAAGAGTGGCAGTGAGAGTGTGTATGTGTTGAGGAAGACCCTAGAAGACAGAGCTGTAATTTCTGATGAAATACCGTAAGGGCAACACTGATAGACCCTGTTGTGAATCATGGTCTCTCATTGAGAGAGGTAGGGTTGAGACCCAATCTGCAAAGATCTAAAGTTGCATTTGTAATATGAATTTTCCAGCAAACAATCAGGTGAGAGTATAATCCTTACAGTAAATGACAGCATTACAGATATTGATTTCTGTATTACAATTATAGAATATTTACACAGATAAATACTACATTTGGAAATGTTATCAATAAAATATACAAAATGTATATATATTGAAGCAAATCTCGGATTTTCATTTATTTTTGTTTTCCTAAAAAAACTGGCATGTTTATAAAATAAACAATTTCATGTTAAATCATTTCACTCTTTCATGAAAGAAAATATTAAGTTATTTGTGTGAAGTAACTCAAATTATTCAAACTGTAAAGAGTAAAAGTTTGTAATTTGTGTATTGGGGTTTGATGCTAGTGTTTATACTCTGAGCAGGTTCTGAGTGACAGCGTGTGTTATCTCAATGAGGCTGGTTATTGTGTTTGCTGCACCGAGCCTGTTTTGCAGGTGAAGTGAACTGTTCAGCTCCAGTGACTGTTGGTAGTGGTAGTTAGAGTTTTGCACATTGAGCTACAGTTGTGCCCACTGTGGTTTAGCGATCGAAAAAAACTATAATGCAAACCAATAAAACACATCAAAGAGTAAACATTATTAACAGTCTGCATATCAATCAGGTGTACTAGTGTCCTCAATGTAAGTTTACATTTCAAAGCTCATAAACATGGTGTATTTCATTTATTCACATGTCAAACTGACATCATCTACTGTATGTCTTGATACTTCTATTTCCCTTCAGCTCAGCACTTTGAACTTTGAACTCTTCAATTAATGTTTAACAGCATAGTTTCTTTACCGATTAGGATTTCACTTGCTGTTGTGGAGTTTTTTTTCCAATTGTAACTATACTTATTAGTATTGAAATAAGGAATCCGGACACTTCCTCTACCACAAGCCATTCAACAGTAAGGAGAGAGTAAATAAATCAGTTATTTACACAAAACAAACAGCAGGTGGCAGCCTAACTCAGTCCATTTGTGCTGCAGTGAGTCAGTGCTTTCCGTTTAGAGCTTTGGCTTTTTAACTGTGACATTCATATAAGTAGGCTATTCACATAAAGTACTTGTGTATTTTTAACATGTGTGAAGTATGTCTCTGACATTCTCTGTTTCCTTTGAGATGTTGTACAGTCATATGGTGTAAACTGCACACTTTGTACACTTTCAAAAGAAAACATTGCCATAGTGTAATAAACTGTATGTGTGTGTGTGTGTGTGTGTGTGTGTGTGTGTGTGTGTGTGTGTGTGTGTGTGTGTGTGTGTGTGTGTGTCAACAGGGGCGCCGCCAGAGATTTTGGGCCCCATGAAAAGATATCACTCTGGGCCCCCAACCAGGCCACGCCAAGCAAATGCAATGTTCTGTAACGGAACGTCCAGAACCCAACAGACCCATTGAAGCTTAAGATACCTAAACTACCTATAACTCTATTCATACAGGCGAGATACCTAAACTACCTATAACTCTATTCATACAGGTGTGCACCTATGTTGAAGTCCAATACTAAAGGCCTACAATACACTGACACTGAGCTGTTAAAATACCACAATAACACTGTGCAAATGTTCAACATTCTGCAGACAATTCTCTATACGATGCAAGGCTAATATTCTGGAAAACAAATCTGCTACAGGCCATCTCTTATGGTGAAAATCACATTTTATTTTTTCAATTTCCAAATGAAAAAAATCTCAACATCAATTGTGGTGTCAATGTACGTAATATAACTCTTTAAATTAACAAATTGCGTCATCTACATGTATATCAAAAAGACATACTGTCGCCCTTTAATTCATTTATCTTTCTTTCTTTCCTCACTTTTCGCTTGTGATATACTGACTTTTGTCGTTGAGACATGATTCAATCATCCCCCGTTAATCACTCTCGATAGTGGCACGGGATGCGGATAGGGTTGCCACCTTGGATTTAGGAAAAAAAGGGACACTTGATGTTCGGGGCAGAGGGCTCGGCCATTATTAGGCTACCAGTTCAGTGTAATGACCTATAATAACCATAAACACCTAGAGTGCTTTTTACAGTAGGATATATAAGGAGACTGAGGTGGGAACCCTGGACCTTGTAGGGGGGTCTGGGAGAGCATTCCCCCGGAAGGAAAAAATGCAACCTTTTAAAGTAAAATTCATCAATCTGGTGCACTTTGAGAAGAAAATTGCATGCAACCAGTCCCAGGGGCTCGGGGGGCCCTATGCCAGAAATACTGATAATAACTTTAAATGTGGCATTGTCAAATAGCTCAGTCATTCATGTCAATAACCGGGTCTAAAAAAAGGAATCGCCTAAAATAAGGAAATAAATCATCATAGCCCCTCAACTAGTAGGTGAAAAATAGAAAAGCAAGTGCAAAACAAAAGCATTACGTATTAGCTCTGTCTACGGGTGGCAACACTATGCGGAGCTGTTTGAAAAGCGGACCAAACCATTACTTCTAAATACAGGGGGGTGTACAGAGTTTTGAAATTGTTACTTTTTGTCAGAAAACTTTTAAATGAACCATTAATTGTATTTGTTTCACCTTAAATACAATGTTTTATTAATGGAGAGTATTGATTAAAGATTAAGTATTGATTTTTTTTTTTCGAAATCCTTAAGTTCTAATATTTTTGGGCCCCTGCCAGCCACGGGCCCTTAGAATCGTCCTAACTTTTCACCCCATTACGGCGCCCCTGTGTGTCAATGACCCGAGCATGTCCATTAATGAATCATGAAGGTGAATAGGTGAATGTTAAAGCCAGGTCAGGATTGTTAACACACCTAATCATATTTTTTGTAACACAGCACTTTGCTGAAGAGGAAATGAAAAGACAATTGATAAGATCAACAGTGAAAGTTCGATGTAATGCATGCATTGCCAGATATAGATCTGTGGTGTGTGTGCGTGTGCGTGTGCGTGTGTGTGTGTGTGTGTGTGTGTGTGTGATAGCTGTTAGCAGGTAAAGCTTGGGCACCCTGCTGATCACGCTCTCATGGTATTTGGGGGAGGGTACGATGTCTAACATCCCCGGGGGAGCAATAACACTTGTGTGAATTATTTATGTTGTCTTTCTAATCTGCATGTCCTTTCTCTATGCTCCAGTTGACTGCTCCCACTTTTAAACCTGCTACCGATTGTTTTTATATTTTTTTAGATGGTTGGGGGAGGTCAGAGGTGAGGGTTACGGAGTGCTCCTGTGTCACTGGGGGTCGTGGGGAAAGGGAGGACGCCCCCCTTGTATAGCACATGGGGGCAATTCAACAGACAGTCCCCTGAAACACCATCCAAATTCCAGCACTGCATTGTGTTTGCTGGCCTTCGGGCGGCCAAGTGGGTGTTGCAGACTACAGGAGCACACTGCTGAGGTGGATCACCGAACCCCCCCCCCCCACCTCCCTGCAGTCCATGTTTACCATCCTCACACATATGCTACTATAACAATAAAGGACAATGGCGGGTACTTGAAGTTAAGCTGGGAGCTGGCTATTGTTGGTGTTAAGCATTGTCACCTCAACAATGTCCCTTGCCAAGGAAAAAGATCTCCAAGTTTTAATGAAGGAACAGAAGAGAGGAGAAGGAGAAGGAGGAGATGGAGGGCGTCATTTGAATTTTATGGGAGCTAAAGTTTTTGTCCTCTTTCTCTTTGGCCAGGATGAAATATTCCCAGCATAGCAGATTGGTCCAATGTGTAATTATGGGATGAGAAGTTAAGAGGATCTCCAGGCTATGATCATTGCTGTGTGGGGGAGAGAACTCCAAAATGACATTGGTAAGGTTGAACGTTTGCTAAAATGTCTCTTGTCTATTTTAGATCCAGAACTTATCATTATCCCCTTTAAACTGATATCTCAAGGTTTGACATGTAGTACATGATTATTTTTCATTCATTTAACCATGTCAAAGTCTCAGGAAATCAGCATTAGAGGCATTATTATTACAGCAAAAAAACCAAGACATGAACAGGCTCAGGCGACCATCATATGCCACAAAAGAGTGTAGATATAATGTCCAGTTAAGATGCTAAGATGGTTAAAAATATAATGAAATAATGGTAAAAATAATTGCTTTAAATAAATCAAACTTTTTGATACATTTGCACTCACTTCATACTTACAAAATCACTGTTATGTAAGTGAATCAAGAGTCAAAGTCCTCAATGTATTCTTTCAATTGCGAATGTATTTTTAGGTTGACATTTTTTGCAAATTGTTTGGCAAACTCCATCTGCAAAGAAACACCATGCATTATGACCAACATCTTCTCAACAGCAGCTGTATACTATAGGACTTGCGGTGACTTTCATTGGTCAGCTGCTGTCTCCTAGCACAAGAATAAACTTTAAAACACTTTTTTTAAGCCAATGTGAAGAATTTTGGCGAGACTTTTCTGTCAAATTTGGTTTTTGAGTCCTAAACAACTCATTTGATGTAAATGGTAAATGGTAAATGGACTTGACTTATACAGTATAGCACCGATTTTCTCAGCCCCAAAGGGCTTTACAAATCTTACCGCATTCACACACACACACACACACACACTCATACACCAATGGCACAGTGGTGTCGTGTATGCATCTGTAAACTGCCAAATGCACCTTTCCCTGCTTCCCGTTCAAAGTTGAATCTTTTAAAAATATTGTCGAGAGTGGAAACCACTGGATTTGTGACTCAGCCCTCTCGACCTGTGACTGGTGCGATATCGATTAATCCTGCCTGTCTCCCACACTTTGCCACACTCGAGGAGGCCACACAAACGGAATAGCGTGTTTGACCTCAGGCCTGTCGCTAACAGATGTCCATCACTAATCAGTGTCAGAAGCTTGGCCTGAATAGCACCAGAGATACTGGAGCTTTTTTGTCTTGACCACCGAGATGCTTAATTAAGGAGAAGACAAGTAGATGCTGTGGACAGCATTTATGACACATGTTGAACAGGAGGAGGGTTGAGGCCCTCGGAGTGGTGGTGCATGATTTTGACCTGTGGTTGTATGGTCATGGGACGTTGGTGAACTTTGACCTTTGGCTGGCCAGCAGCAGGCAGAAAGCATTGGTTTCACGGCAGAAGACATGAAGACAAATCATGTGTCTGCTTAATCACTGCCTTGTTCAATATGGACAGATCGTGGCCAGTGTTCAAATAATTGGACGCTTCAGGTCATTTGGTACACTGGGGGTTTTACGAGGGTGGTCTTTCTCTTCTGTGACAGAGCTGTTATGGTGGCCTGCCAACACAAATTTAAGACTAAAAATATAGTGAGAGATTGTTTGAGGCGTTACAGTTTTTTACGATTGCTAAACCACAGTGCGCACAACTGGAACGACGAAGTGCAAAACTCTAACAACAGTATGCAGAGCAGCGGTTCATTCGGACCAAACTGTAGCTCGTTTCAGCTCGTTTTTCATTGCTTATACACAACCTTCAAAACTCTACACACCTATCTCATGGCTTAACCACAGCCTGCACAACACTGTGGATTTCCAGCACTTTTTTCAAATGCTAACACACTGCTGCCACAACTATAAACCACACATTCAAAACAGAATGAATCCCTTTCAAACACTGCGGATTGCAATTTCAACTGAAACACTAAGATGTCTTGTTTAGACTTGTTAGTGAACATATATACAGTATAAAGGGAAAGCTCAAAAATATATATTTTTTTGGAAATGGACCCAGGAAGACAGGTTGTTGGAGGTAGAAGAGTGGCAGTGAGAGTGTGGATGTGTGGAGGAAGACCTAGAAGACATAGAGCTGTAATGTCTGATGAAATACAGTAAGGGCAACACTGATAGACCCTGTTTTGAATCATGGTCTCTCATTGAGAGAGGCAGGGTTGAGAGTGCAACTCAATCTGCAAAAATCTAAAGTTGCATCTGTAATACGAATTTTCCAACAAACAAACTGCTTAGAGTTGCATCCTTACAGTAAATGACAACATTACAGGAATTGATTTCTGTATTACAATTTTAGAATATTTACACAGATAAATACTACATTTGGAAATGTTTTCAATAAAGTATACAAAATGTGTATCTATTGAAGCAAACTTCTGATTTTCATTTATTTTTGTTTTCCTAAAAAAAATGGTATGTTATGAAATAAACAATTTCATGTGAAAGAATTTCACCCTTTCATCAAAGAAAATATTATGTAATTTGTGTGAAATAACTCATATTATTCAAACTGTAAAGATTAAAAGTTTGTAATTTGTGTATTGGGGTTTGATGCTAGTGTTTGTACTCTGAGCAGATTCTGAGTGACAGTGTGTGTTATCTCAATGAGGCTGGTTCATAGTGTTTGCTGCACTGAACCTGTTTTGCAGGTGAAGTGAACTGTTCAGCTCCAATGACTGTTGGTAGTGCAGACTGTAGTTAGAGTTTTGCACATTGAGCTACAGTTGTGCCCACTGTGGGTTAGCAATAGAAAAAAACTGTAAAGGTATAGGGGAGAGTGGCCTAAGTTGTGCATTTTGGAAGTTGTGCCACCCCTTGTTTCTAGAAAACCGTGGAAGAAATTGGAAATGTGACCACATATTTAAGAAGAGCCATCCATTTGACTCATCCTGTAAAGAAGGGAGACACAAGGAATAAGATATAAGCTGTTTTGCCTTTCAAAGTAAAATTTCCATGATCAAGGTTTTTTGATTATTGTGTCTGAACAATTATAGACAAGTTTGAAAACATTTGACACATGTTTTAGTGCTTTGGTATGCTACATTTTGAGTCTATACAGTTAGCACGATGTCAGCCCTAAATTGCTGCATCATGCTTATTATCCAAATTTCTGGGATTGGGGTGATTTGTGCCAAAGGGCCTGGGTGAGTTATAAGTAAGTAAGTAAGTAAGTAAAATGTATTTATAAAAGCACATTTATGACAGTTTGCGCTGTCCAAAGTGCTGTACATAGTGCATTCAGTAGGTAAACAATGAAGGTAAAATAACAATAACCAAAATAAAAGACGTAAAGCCCATACATCCACATAAACACAGATAGTAGTGCAGAGGTAAGATAGTTAATGGGGAGGAAACACCAGGGTGTACATATGGGTTTTGAGCCTTAATTTAAAGGCAGAAATGTAGGGGAATCACATTTGTCAGGTGGCAGTTGGTTCCACAAGCACGGAGCAACTAGTGCAAAGTACATTTCTGAGAGTTGTGCCAGTGGCATGGCTGTATACGCTGGTCACCAAAAGAAAGTGATTGTCTACAGTAGCTCAGAAGACAGTGACATCTCAATTCCACTTAACGACACCACTGATGAGAGTTCAGATGGCCAGAAAGATGATGATGGTGACTTTGTCATTGTGAGCTTTGCAGGTAAAACCATTAGATCTGCTTGTTTAAGAAAATTGTCCTTCAATCTTTGTCAACTATTTACTTTATTTACTTTAAATACACCTTAAATAAGTGATTGTCTAATGGATTTGTCTTACATTACAGTTTATGAGATATATAGCAGTGGCACAATTCACCCCATGGTATTCTCTCCAACCGCACAACTTACACCACACCGGGGGCAAGTTGTGGATCAAGACAACTTTTTTTCTGAAAGCTATATTTCTTCAACAGTTTATTCCAGATCCAAAGTTTTTATTGCCAGGGATGCACAACACCCTGAAATATATGTGCATATTTGAGTTGGAGACTTTACTGTCAAGGCCTCACTTTAAAGTCACTTTGAGTGAAAAGTTGCACAACTTAGGCCACTCTCCCCTACTAGGTCATTCTGGAGAATGTTTGTTGACAAACAACTTTTTGTCAAAATCAGTGAATATCTCCTCACAGTACGGATAGGTAGCAGATTGTGAGGAGATATTCACTTCGATTTTGACAAGAAGTGATTTGAAAACTAAGATTCTCCAGAAGGACCTAGCATGCCTCCACACACTCGAAAGAAGATGAGTCACTTCAACGCCACCTGCAGGCGTTTGAGCAACAGAATGGCCCATCATTTGTGTACTCGGTGCTCCTTTGTGTTCTAATGCAGGTCGTTCAAAGATGCACTCCACCCTTCACTGTGGAAATGTCTTGGGACAGCTACCCTCTTTACCTACTGTATACGTATATACGCCATGTCTGTCAAGATAGGGAACATGGACATGAAGGGCCCTCTGCATTGAATTCCCACCTTTTGTAATACAAATGAGACGTTTCACAGCAATTTAACTTCATGGAACTGCACTTCAGCTGCTTGGTCAGACCATGAGTCAGAGACAGCCTGAATCAACAGAAACAGATGTAGCTGTTTGGACGTCTTTATGACCTCTGTGTCTGCTGATAATAATAGGA